>CM067378.1:37813980-38413980 GCA_034510155.1 Eucriotettix oculatus | reverse complement strand
GATGCCTGGTGATTCTCTTGCAACTTGATGAAGTATTGACGAATATCCTGGTGTACATCCGATAACGTACTGGTGAGACAGATAAAAGAATACCCCTTCCCAATCTAACACCCTTTGTTATTCCACTGCTCCTCATACTTTTCCATTACTTTGATTTTCCCAACCACATTATACGCCCAATGTTCTCACTTTGACGCGGTAATTTCGGGGGTTTTGCTTCGAGATAAATTTAAAATTCTTGATACATAAATTATTTTTTCTTTGCATAATGTTTATGGGGTTAAATTTAACGGCACGTTTTTTTATTTAAGTTTCAATATGAAATTTGGAGTAATTTTCCCTACCACGACGGTCAACCAGTCGGTCTATGTATAATACGTAAAGATTGTAAATTGTGTAAAATATGTTTCCTTCTTTTATTTTTTTGATAAGATATTAACGAACATAATTGTTGTAAATAGTTCGATTATATATGGAGAATATAATTATAATTAAAATGAATCAAATTTAATATCTTCATTAAGTTTAATCCTAACCTAAATTCATGTGGTGAGTGCATTAAATGCTACAGAATAAATTAATTGTCCGCCCACCGCAATATGTTAATAAATATTTGAAAAATTTCCACGTGCTTTAATTTACTGCTGAACATGCAATAAATTGATGTAGTGGTTATTTCCGAAAGGAAAGTAGCAGATTATACTATAATTGAGGGAAAGATTTTTACAGTTGTTAGAATAAATAGTTCATGCAGACACAGTACTTTGTGAAGGAGTAATAACACTCAAGAGAAATAAATTGGTGACTAGTGAGAGTAGGTTTTGGAAAGTATTGCAAGTGGAGAGTGAGGTTTGATTTTAAATTAGGATTAATGAAAGTAGAGATATGATTATTTCTGTGTGATGTACCGAGACTGAAGTTAAAGACAAACTTTAAGGCAAGATGTGAACCTTGAAATTGGGCAGCAAGTTCACGCTATAGAGTATATTTAAAGATTATTTCAACGTGAACGTTTATAGTGTACTGGTGTGTAGTCAATATTAACAATGGTACTAAATATGATTACATAACCGCCTGAGAAAAAGAATGCAAACGTGAGGTTTCAGCGTATTCTATGTATAAAATGAGTGAAGATAAGACCGTATTTTCACATCTACCGACAGATTAAAATAAATTTGATTTTCACAAGGATTATCAAAAGTTCTGCAACAATCTCTTCCGTTATTTAAATTGAAATAAATATGATGAATTAATTAATATTAATTATGATTTATTTATTAAATTAATGGAATACTAATTGAAACTGAGAGAAAACGTACAGCAATCCTTTTAATTTGAAAGCGTGTATTTGGTCACGTAGACCACTGAGTTATCTGTAGTCGACCGGAAGGCTTGGGTTACAGTGGATACACGGAGCGCGTGTTTCATTTTGTAGTGACTGAATAATGTGAAATTTCCATGCACTTCCTCACTCCACCAAAATAATTTCGCTTTTTGCCCTGTCGTTAAAAGTGTAGAGTGACTATCAGAACAAAAACACCGCTGCTGTCTAGGAAATAGCTTACACTCACGTCCCTCGAGTTACTCTAAACATCGTGCCAATGTGAATTAAATTCTGTGATGGAGCCCAACAATAACCCTATGAAAAATAACATTTTTAACGCTGAGCATTAAGGTATACATTTAAATGTAATTGAGTTACATAAATAACTAGCTGGGTGTCCAGCGTTGCCAGGATATTTATTTTCATGACATCTCGATCATCTATTCTGAGACTTCTAAATATTTTAGGATATTTTTAAACTAATTATAAAACATCTAATTTAACTAAATTGTTAGTTAAATTTAAACATTTATTTATATTATTTTAATTACAGCATTTAATTCAGCAGAAATATCTTTTCCCACGCTTCCTAAAACCATCAACGAGAATGTTTAAATTTACCTATGAGAGCTGAAGGCGCGTTAACTTTGTAACCAGTGCGATGACTCAAAGTACTATAGGGGTACGTTAAATAAGATCAGTGACTTACGACAAGTCTGAAAAAAAATTTATGTGGCCGTGGTCCTTCCTTTATGAAGGGTGAAGATGGTAACTGTAGAACTGAAGGTAGTGACGTGAGGGACACTGAGAAGTAATTCGATGTAAGACATTTAAGGCCCTAACGGACCGGAAACCCCCTAAAATTAAACCACAATTTTCCAATACGTCACATCCGCTCCGCACCTCTTGTCCCAGGGGTTGGACCATACCAGCCGCATAAGGGCAATTATCAAGGGTTAATGCCTTCTTCATGCTATATTTGTGAGTGGTCAAAGATTCAAGACCAATTTTCGTCCATTTTTTTTATAAATTTTGTATTACATTTTTACTTTACACTAGCTAACCCCCGCGACTTCGTTCGCGGCCGAAATAGTTCTTTTTATTTTGCCATATAAACGAAACAACAGGTACAGAATTTTGATAAAGCTGAATTAATTGATCATATACAAAAACGGTATCATCTACTCATGTAGCCTGCTCAGGCAATTCCCCCCAGAGTGACTGCGGGGCTACCCTGAATATTTCGGGAATGCCTCCTACTCTCTATGGGTTTTTTCAAAGTTCTCACATGCCGAGACACCTTCACATATTTTGGGAGGTATATCTACTGTCGTCGAAGACCTTGGGCATAAGGCAAGAGTTGCCCCCTGATCCCATTCGATCAGTCGTCCAACTGCCTCCTAAATCCTGTGAGGATACGGAGAAGAGAATGCTGCGACCCCACAGCAAACTCTTCTCCCGTCATTCGGAAGGGCGTGAGAATAGTACCCAATGCCCGACATACCTGATGCAGGTTTTCTAGGGTTTACCCTGCATATCTCTAGATGAAACACCGGGTAGGAACCTTAAACCATAGCCCGGAGGCCCTAGTCAACCCTTGGCTACCTTGCTCTACCTTCCACGTGCCCCCTTTTCAATTCCCTTCCTATATTAAAGGGGAGTTTCCTGTTTCAGGATCACCCTCATGAAGCCTGTTAACCCCCAAAAAACCTTATGTAGCCTGTTACTCAAAAAAAGGGCAATTCGCGCGTCAATTCTGTGAATTTATAAATATTTATATAAAAAAACTTCTGAACTCTTCAAGATATCGAAATGAAACATACATGAAAATTTAAGTTAAAATTCCTGTTTGAATCCTTGAAATCCATTAAGCCGTTTCGGAGCATAAACAGATCAACAGCATAGGCGACTCGCATCGAGATGGAGATTTTAACACACGTATGAAAAACAAAAATTCACATAGAATATATATATATATATATATATATATAATTATTATTGAAATGAAATATGTTCTAATATTTAATTTAAATTGCCCTTTCTTAAACCCTCAAATTTTCATTGAAATCCGTTGAGCCATTTCGGAGCCTATTCGAGACAAAAAATACGGACAGATAGAAACTTCAATTTCATTTATTGGTATAAAGTTCTTTAAGCCTTCTTTGTCGAAAAAGACTTTATCCTTTGATTATTGTACTTATGTGCTTGTTATAGACCCACTACAGAAACTTGATGCTGAGTAGGAACGCCGTCATCGAAACTTGTGGTTCAATTTTACAGCATTTCCAATCCTTTAAGACCCCAAAATATCCTACAACGTGCTACTTGTCTCAGTGTCTCCCACGTCATTACGTACAGTTTTAAACATTTACTATCCTCGCACTTTTCATGACATCTCAATCATCTATTCTGAGGCTTCTAAATCTTTTTGGATATTTCTAAACTAATAATAAAACATCTAATATAACTAAATTGTTAGTTAAATTTAAACATTTATTAATATATTCTTATAACGGTGATGTCTAAGGAATTTGTTTTATTATTTTTTCGTTTTTTTGTAGTAAAGATTATACACTGATTTATTTTATTCAACTGTTCCAGGAAAACGAGATGTTAACCCATTTATAATAACGAATAGAACGTTATACCGAAAGATACTTCTATTATAGCGCTCAGTTTTTTTAAAATTTTGTTATATTTATTTATTTGTATGTACTACACAGACGTTAGTCGAATTACGTAGATACAATGCATGTGTTACAATAGAAGAATTTAGAAGTATGAACATTCGTATGCAATAACAAAAGTCAACATTATATATAGATTGGAAATTTTTCTTACATTAATGAAGCATTTCAAATTGAGGTTAGTTTCAAATATGAAAAGAATAAGATATATATTTAAATATATAATGGACAATGAGGAATTGTAAAATAAAGAATTGGAAGAATATATATTTGAAAATAAATTAAATGTTAATATTTAGAAAATATTTTTCTAATGTGAACGATACTATGTAGGCTAATAATAAGAGAACCTGAGTTTTAGAGAAGTTTCAAAGTAGATTAGTATAAACTTAACTTCACAAATAGCACTAAATTTCAAGAATACACTGCTCTGCACAAATAACACTGCACTGTGAGCAGTAAAATATGATATTCAAATAAAAATGTTGTTACCAGAAGAATTTCTCTGGCAGCTCTTCTCAGTGACTCGAAATATCGTCCGATTCACATGAAACAAACAACTGTGAAGTAAACTACATGTTTAAAAGATATGTAATCATATCGCTTGACAGGCCACTGGTAGCTAATACCCATTCGTGTTGCAAGGTCTATCTACCTCATCTCGTTGAATGTATTCACTAGACCCCTGGCGGGAGATGGAAAAAGTTGTTAAACTTTTTAAACTGTGAGATTTAAACTGTTGAGATTCTTTTTGGCATGGAAGGACGGATGGAATGAACCCAAACCTCCGAAACCTTTTCTGGGTTGAGCACTGAAACTCAATCGGCTGATAGAACGTTATGTATATATATACATTGAATTTTTTTATCCGTGGTACTCAGTCAATTATGTTCTTGGCCTATTGGAGCTGTGCCTTATTGTCAGCTTCCATGACAAGTTTCCGGATTTTGTTTTGAGTGGCATGTGATCAGCGTGTTGATTCTCCTTCACCCTTATCCTACAGTTTTCACGAAGAATATAATTTGACATAAATTGATAAAATATTGAAAAGCAATTGATGTGAAATCGTTATGAAATCACAATTTTTATTACACTTCATGTGTAGGCTGCCAGGTGACATACAGACAGAATTCATTGCGACTGTTAACTACCAACTGATTCGGTGTAACGTTGTACATTTGCAAGGCCGTCCCTCCAACGCACTGGACGAATATTTAATCTGTCGTGCGTGAATTCGGGGAGGGGAACGCAGACAAGGCGGCGGCGCATCTGCGCTTTCCCAAGCTGCTCCGGCAAACTTCTGCGGCAGCCGCGATTTTTCCCCCAGACGACTTTAATACAAAGTAAACAAGAAAGTCTCTTCTCTCCTGGCGATCTGTTTGCATCCCGCGAGACTTTTACAACTTTTCCCAGCCTCTTTCTGCAAACCGCAGACACGTGATACCTCGAGACTTGCGAAACAATGCATCGCTCCGTCAGAATCAGTTTTACTATGGTGACAACTACGACAATTTCTATTCAACGGATTTAAGCTAAAGGCTTATATAAAGGTTTATTCATTGAAGATACATTGGTAGACTGGTATTATCTTTATAATAAAATTGCTTGGATGTGTGCCTGTGGATTTATCTTCTGTATGTATGTTCCGCATACAAATCTAAACGAGTGGACCAAATTTGGCACACGTGTTCTTTGCGGCCCGAAAATCAGCACTCTTGAGGTAAGACTCGACTACCACTCGTACAGGAAGGGGTGCAAATTTTTAAGATAAAACGGCCATTATTTCCATCATATAAATACATTTCTGGGTCAGTTTATTTTATAGTGTGTACTCCGCTACAGCTAGCGTATAATTTCAACCCCATCCATAATCAAAGGGGAGTATGCTTAGGGATGGGGGTAGAGGGGCATCACATAAAAATAACCAGAACACAAACGAGATTTGGCTCTAAACCGGTGTAATGTGGAGCCACTGAGTTTAATTCAGACATACAAAAATGCAATTGAAGTTATAGTTCACCCTCTAAGCGGGATAGAAAGAGGGTGAGACAGAATTCCGCATAGTATCTTTAAGGAATGGAACATTTTTGACCACATTTGGGCAGGTGTTCTTACTCCGCTGGAATGTTATCAATTCCTTGTCTGTTCCATCCTACTCTTTATGTCTACTATACTTCTACTATCCCTAGTTATTACGCTTCCCAAGTTGAAGAAGTCCGTAACTTCCGTAAAAGTATCCCTTCCTAATTTAACCCCCTTTGCTATTCCGCTGTTTCCCAAACTACACTCCATTACCTTGGATTTCCTTCTATTTATCCTCATATTGAATACTTTCTCCATGACCGCGTTCATGCCATTTATTAAGATTTCTAAGTCTTCTTCTGACTCCCCTAATACTACAAAATCATCGGCAAACCGTTCAATTTTTATTTATTCTCCTTGCTGTATGATTCATTTTCCGTATTCTGTTTTAACATTCTTCATCGCCTGTTTTATATAGAGGTTCAACAACATGGAGGACATACTGCTTCCTTGCCTTACTCCTTTCTTGATTTCTTCTTTATTTTCTTGATCTTCAATTATAATTACAGGTGACTGTCTTCTGTATAACCTCCTTTCTCGATATTTTATACCAGTGTACTTCAAAATCGTTAGTACTATGTTCCAGTTCACATTATCAAACGATTTTTCTAAATCTACAAATTCCATAAACATAGGCCGGTGTATTTTTATCCTGTCTTCCAAAATATTCGCAAAGTCAGTGTTGCTTCTCTTGTCTTTCCATTCTTATTAAAACCAAACTGATCTTGCCCTAACTCGAACTCTATTTGACGTTCCATTCTCCTATATACTATTTTAGTTAATATTTTGCATGCGTGGGATACTGTGCTGTTTACAATTATCAGCTCCAGTTTTCCTCGGTATGGGTATAATTATGATTTTACTAAAATCTTCTGGTATTCTTCCTGTTTCGTAGATTTTGCAAACTATTTTGAACAGCCACGCTATTGCTTCTTCGCCCGACGATCTTATCAACTCCGCTGGAATGTTATCAATTCCTGACAATTACAATTACTCAGGTCTAAATGTCTTACGAGATTTGTTATCGGTATCGAACTTCGTGAAATATAGGCTGTGAAGAAGGAAACGATTAAAGGCAGATAAAAATGATTTAATATAGATTCGGTATTTAAGTAGTGCAGAAAATCTTTAGTACACTGTAAACAACGAATAATGCTCGTTTGTACCTTCAACACACACACACACAGTCTATCTGTTAATTCGATTGGGCTTAGCACAATATTTGTAAAGAAAGTGGTAACACATTTTCCTCATATTTGCAACATAAAACATCCCATGCTATATTATACAAATCTGGAGTTCGGCTGTGAGCGGAACACGTGTGGCTGAGTTTGCGCAATGCGTTGGCTACGAATCGGGCAGTGACAGCATAAAGAAACGCGAAGAAGCATTAAGGAGAAGATGTGAACTATCACTTAAATTGTTGAAACATAACCCCATTCTTTTATGTTGGCACTACGTGATTCGGAGGGATTTCCGCGGGCACACACAGCCACGAGTGCTTGGTTTCTAGTCGAAAAGAAAGTGTATGCATGATGAAACAAATATAAATATTTCAATAAGGTCGTGGACAGACTCTTGATTTTTTCCACTTTTCCTCAAAATGACAACTTTCATTTACCTTATCTTAGTATAGTACCTTCTCTGTTACTAGTTAAAAATTAATGTGTAAAATGAACTGAAAAGTGTAATAATAATCAGTGGAGCTACGAAGAAAAGTTCTGTATAATAACTACGATATTAAGAATAGGTCCTCATTATTTTGTTCCTCAGTTATTAGAATTATAGTTGAATTATTTAAAAAGTTACATTTCATATAACAGTTCGTTGCCGAAGCAATTCACGAAGTTTTACGCTCTATTATTTATTATTGCGTCTTGCGCACATGTTTGGTGTGATGTAGTTCCTAGAATACGATTTCTTTGATTTTTCATTGGATACGAAACAATTTACGCTTTTTATCTGTAGGAGATCCTGAGTGATTAAAAATTCTACTTTCTCGTATCTCTATTAGATGCTTCAATTTAGGCTACTTGCAAGCTATTGCTTCTATGAAACTTTATTCATCCTAATAATTCTTCATTCACCTTATAACGAGGAACTTGAGACGACGCTTTCAATCCGCGTCTTTTCCAACAGTTTTCAATTACAGACTTCTCAGAATTTAATCCTTTGAGAGAAAACATCACAGCTTCAATGCACTCCTATGCTAAAGACTTGAAAGTCATAGAAAGGTTTTCCGATGACCTCATTATCCTATGGAGGAGTTCGTGGAGACGCTGTGTACGGTAAGAGAGTAAATAATCCTCAGAGTAAGATTAAAATTTATAAAAAAGTATTTTCCGAGATACACCACGATTATAAACTGCAAAAAATTCGCTTTGGCCTTGTTCGCAGTGATATCAAGTTGAAGTTTCATATCGTCGAAATTATTCTCTTCTGTGTCTTAAAATCGCTTGATTGAAGTTTTTCATCTGGTGTGGAGCAGGATTATGGAGGATCCGTACAAGAGCTCCCTCTATGCCATTTACTTGTTCACTATTTTAAACTCCGGGGCAAATTGAACTTCCTTTTAGAATACAACCTCTAATTTTCAGCTAAAGACGTGTGTAACACTGACGCGAGTCGAAAATATTTTCAGGGAAAAGTAATATTTATGTAGTTGTAGGTGGAATACATATATAGGCATTATAATCCAAAATTTTACTAATCTAATTATGTAACATAAAGTTATGACTGCGTATTTAAAGCAGTCAGGCCGCTCCAGACAGTATTGTTGGTGGTGGCTATTGAGACAAGCTGCAAGTGCATAGTCGCATTCCGCGAGGCGCGTGTAAGTTAGTAATGGAGGTCAGTCCATGGCGACCATTATGGCGTAAGTTAGTGTAGTGTGTTCACGATAGGTCGCTAAAGTAGGAGGAAGTGTCGGATCTCGAACAGCCTACCGGAATTAATTTGAGTTAGAGGCCACACTGTTATTTGATTTATATTTGAGAGTTCGCGGCAAAGCACGGCTAATGGATGATGGCGGAGGTTGTAATTAATTGTTGACCACGCTCTGAGGATTTTGTTAATCTCGTGTATGGAAATAAATGAACAGTGTTTTTAAAATGGTAAAATTACGTGACGCTGGTTGAAAATAGAGGAAAAGGCTGAGCAGTCAAGAAAAACAATACTTCCCTTACAATATATTTAAAATTAATAATAAACGAAATTCGTGGTGAATATGCACTAAGCAAGTAAATTCTGAGGAACTCATACCCAAAATAACTGACTCTTAATCTCTCAGTCGTTGGTAAGGTGAACCATTACGAAGCTAAAGATTGTACAGTTTTCGGTCCAATAATGCGATACATTGATAAACACTTTTTCCGAATGACACGGACAAAACGGACGTCGATTCGTAAATTGTCTGTTACGACCATGCATCAGGATGCTCAATGTAGGAGTCGGTCTCTAACTGCTTTGGGGCACAACTTTGTATTTATTGTTGGTCTGTAATTGGGCGTAAGTCCGATGGTAGACACATATTAAAATAACTTATACAAATTAATAATACTCATAATCTAAAATTAATAAAAGTCCTTTGACCCGAAGTCCGAAATTTCTCATATCTTTATCGCATTTCGGCTTTCAACAATCCAAAATGCCACCAGCATTCCAAAACGTGAAATCTGTGCAAACTTAATTTCAATTTCATTGGTCACCCGCAGGCAAAATGGAAATCCATGAAGCAAGGCTGCAAACTCTGCAGGACAAACTTAATTTTTCTCTCCGGATGGTTCAAACTTAGCATCCTCGTCTTCGCCAGTGACGCCTCCGTGATACTTAATTAGTTCTGATGTTTCTTCGGAATAGAAAAAGGAGTGATTCCTCAATCTTATGACATGCTCCTTTTTAAAGTCTCTTGTCACTTGCCGGTAGGCTACCAGTTTGATCAACAAACAAATGACGTACCCTTCAGAATGATCTTCACGTAAAAGTAATTCATTAACATACGTTTAACACAGTTATTGTATGAATATGCCTCTGACGGAGATTCAAAGTCATTCCGAAATACTTGTTCTTGTTTGATATTTTGATGAAGTGAGGAAAATAATGGAAATACTCATTTCCCATATTCTGCAAGGTCAAACTCTAAAAACCTAATTTCTTATCAGCGCACAGTGACTTGCACACAAACGTACAATGATAGAGGGAGAGGGGTCTAAAGCAACACTACGAACACAAGGTCGCTGTAAAAGAGTACCTTTCTTGTCCAAGAATTTCAGTTACTAACTTTGTACATCGATACATTTGCGCATAAGTCCCAAATGACATTTGAAGGAAAGTTCAATTAGTTACTTACCTTCTTTGAGTTGCAGTATACATTTCTAAATCCAGTTAACTTTAAAATTCACAGTAAACTAATAATTTTAATAGTTTGCATCAAGTGACGACATAAGACAGTCATCAGTAATTAGAATTGAAGGGCAAGAAAAGATGATATTGTAGTATTAGAGGAGGCAGAAGAAAACTTGTAAAAATTAGTAAATGGCATCCTGGAGGATAGGAAACAGTGGAATAACAATGGGTGTTAGATTGGGAAGGGATATTTTGAAGGAAGTTAAGGAATTCTGGTACTTTGAAAGCGTAATAAGTAGGGATAGTAGAAGTATAGCAGACACAAAGAGTGTGATAAGGCAGGCAAGGAAGGTTTTCGCGAAAAAGAGGAATTTACTTGCGGGTAATATAAATGTGAATATTAGCAAATACTTTTTCTAGATTGATTGTGTGGAGCGAGGCGTTATATGGGAGCGTAAGGGGTTGCTGAAAGGAATGCTGAAAATCAGATGGGTGGATAGAATCACTAACGACGAAGTTCTAAACAGAACAGGGAAAGAGCGGGCAATATGGAGGTCGTTGAACAAGAGAATGGATAGATTAATAGACCACGTTTTAAGACATGAGGGTCTTATAAAATTAGCATTAGAGGGAAGTGTGTGGGGAAGAACTGAAGAGGGAAGCCAAGGACGGAATACGCTAAGCAAATTACAGAGTATGTGGGATATGGTAGGTATGCGGCAATGAAAAGGCTTGCGCAAGGTAGGTTAGCATGGATAGTTGCATCAGACCAACCGTAGGATTAAATACCATAACTACAAATGCTTAAGAGGATTGTTGAAATTATTTGTCTTCCGACAGATATTTTATAGGAAAATAATTACTTCTATAATTACTCATGCTTATGAAGTGTAGTTCGGTTCAATCTTTTGGAAGGTTCCTGGATTTCAACGAAGTACTACAAGGACCCACAGCACCACTCCAAAAGCACGTCCAAGATGAATAAAATAAGTCAAATTTTCGCAACAAAAATAAATAAAACTATTTCGTGTGTTATGCCTTGTGAGTTGTGTGGATTACTATTTGCGCTTATAACTACGTCTTTTAGTGTTACTTATGCCTTTAATCACGGAACTGTCAGAACAGTGATAAGTCTCTCAGAATACATGACATAGTTAATGAGCTACATCTATTATTTTCATAAAGATACCTCGATGCTGGTAACTGTGGCCGCACAGGTGATGTCAGCGATGGTGTAATTAGGTCCTGCCAACCAACCAGTAGGCTCCAGGAAAGTCTCCACAAAGCTCAGGCCTTCAAACAAGGCCTTCTTTGCATCCTCGTCCACAGTAGTCTTCCCCAGAAAAATGATCGGGAACTGCATATAAAAATAATTTGGACTTAAGCACTTTAAAAACAAATCGTGCTGACTGTAAAATCACATAAACATCTAATTTTCAATATACATCTAAATTTTAGGTCAAAGATGATTGAAGCAGATTTCTGCAAAGAGATATTTAAAATCACCGATCTGTTTAGAATATATTAAAAACATGGAGACAAACAACTTTATAATCCTCCATTTCATGTGACAGTTTCATTTAACAAGTACACTTTCTATATCTAGTGACCCGATTTCTTTTGTAAATATCACGGCTGCGATGTAAAATGCACAGCTTTCTAAATAACAATTCACTTTTTTCAAGAACATATAGTTTATTAAATTCGAAAAGTATAAACTGGGAAATACAAATACCAGAAATGAAATATAAAACCTTGCAGTCTGTTCAGCGTAACGAAATATTTTCAATTGAATCCAGATACTGTAAATAATGTAATTCTTCTGGTGGTTTTATCGTCATAAATGCTTAAATTATATTATTTACAAATCTAAAATTAAAATTTTATGAATAAGAACTTTAAATTATTCAGTTTTCATTATTTATGCTAAAGACGCAAAGGAACATTGACATTATAACACTTTTTAAAAGGTTTTAAAATAGAATTTATGAAAGAAGAAATTATATTGTTTACTGAATAACTTTGCCGTCCTTGAGGAATTTTATCTGATGGCTAGACTTTCAAAGAAGTAGTAGTAAGACATCAACTTTTGTACCTGGTTCTTCGAAACATTATATATGTTAGTATTACAATATAAGCATTTCAAAACATCCATGAAAAGGAGTCCTACCAAATTTTGTCCTCGAGATGTTATCACGGTCATCCCCATTATCCACGTGGTCTTAACGTTAAAGTTTTTAAAAAAATCAGATTTATTTAAAGTCGAATCTACATCAGAGGTAATTAGTGACCTCTTCGTAAATGAGGCTTATGAAACATTATTGTAATGAACACACGAAAAAGCATTAAGTGTTCATCTTTTAAAAATAAATTGATGACTTTGAAGAAATGTAGCACTTTCTCTTTGATCTTGTATGAGCTGTTTATTTCTTGTAGGTCAAAGTTGTCGAAGATGGAGAGTCGTTGTGCGTCGTGTCTGTTGCATTCGGTTAAGACACGATGGATTGAAAGTTGTAGTTCCCCACATTCACATTGAGGGCGAGCGGAGTTGGGGAATAAATGTGAATGGGTCCGTATGGTTTGATCTGATTATAATTAATGCTGATCTTTCCTGGTGATGCTGGGCGGGAACTTGATGTTGTCTGCGTTGCGGATTAGTCTTGAGGAAGATTATCTGATAGCTAGACTTTCAAGAAGTAGTAGTAAGTGCGTTTTGCTTGTCTTAAACGACGTCCGAGTATCATCCCACAGGCGGATTACTTTTTTTTAAACAGGAACAGCCAGGTAGCCTTTCTGGTGTTAGCCATTCGAGGGGGAGGTGCAAGAAGGGTCGTTGCTGTCGCTTTTGCCAAGCGGTTGATCCCTTCATTCCCTACAATGTTTTTGTGGGATGGAATCCATACTCATGTAAAATATTATCCCTCTACTTTGGGTTTGTGCGTTTTTTCTCTGATACATCAAATTAGTTCAGAATCTTGCTTAATATTCCTGATCTATTTGATGGCCAAAAGTGAGTCGGTGATTATAAGGAAGGATTAGTTGCTGGCTACTTCACAAGTGTCGAGGGCTAATTTTATGCCAGCTGGGTCAGCTGGGTAGTAATAATTGATGCATGTTGACGGAGTTACATTTTGAAGGTGATAGTGTTTAGGGTGCAGGCGTTTCCGACTCCACGTTCATATTTTGATCCGTCTGTGAGTATTGGTTGATTGGTTACTGGTCATACACATCTTCACGGACTTTTGGCGGTGCGAAGTCAAAAGAAAGAAAACAGCATTTGAGCCAGGGGCAATAAACCCCAGACATCACGGGGCGTATGGGGAGGTCCCCAAGCTATGGCGAGATTTGGCGGCATCGGGTGTTTTTGTTTTTTATCTGGAAGGAGAAGGGTAAACTATGACTCCCAGAGAAAAGTAACAATAAATGTTATTGGTCAATATCCATCCCTGCCATCTGGGTAATATGAACGAAAGTTCATTAAAAAAGCGTGCAGAGACGGGAGAGATTTGGCGACAGATTTTGGAGAGCGGGAGATTTGGTGAGATATTGCAAGAGAGAGTGCTGGACAGATGATTGTAATTTTGGTAAGGAAGATTTCGAGCAGATGATCGGCATTATCGGACAGGTAGTCCAAGGAAAGGAGATCAAACGGAAATCTTCCGAGCATGACCCAATTGTGATAAATGTTATTTCATGGAAAAATATCCCATTATTTAACTGCTGCAGCAATCAAATATTTTTTCTCAATAAAATATTGTCCTAATGCTAAAAGATAAACAGTCTGAAGTTTTAGCCTAAGGTCTCTTTATTCAACAAATTAAAATACTGATGTTGTTGTGGTAATCAGTTCTAAGGCTGGTATGATGTAACCCTCTATATTAACCAATCCTGCGCAATCCTTTTCATTACTACATAGCTACCACATCTTACATCCTCCATAATCTGCTTAGCGTATTCCACCCTTTCCCTCCATCTTCTGTTCTGACTCGACACACTTCCCTCTAATACTAATTTTACATTGCCCTAAAATCTCAAATGGTGGACTATTAAGCTATCACTTCTCTTGATCAAAGTCCTCCAAACTTTTTTCTCTTCCTCTATTTTGCTTAGAGCTTCCTTGTCATTTACTCTAACCGTCCATCCGATTTTCAATATTCTCCTATAACAACACAATTCAAAAACTTCTATTCTTTCCCTGACTGCATCTCCAATCATCCACGTTTCGCATTCATATAACGCCACAATCCACGGATTAACAACGGGAAATTTGAAACACACAACATTCAGATAATTTTGAAATATGGAAATTATTGGTCTTCTCTAACCACAAAATTATCTGCTGACCATAAATTTGCACCGAATATTTAGCATAATTTCAGCTAAATTAGCATAAATAATACCACTAGCGTGGTTCTGATAACTTTTTGCATATGGGATGTACTTCATTACTGGTTTAATCTGGCATATTGATTTGCCAGTGAAAATATTGTTATTTTTTCATATTCGCTTGTTTTATGCATTAGCTGACGGGAAATTATTTTTGTTTCGTGGAATATGCGGCCGAGGGCTTCTGACTCAGTCCGAGAAATTGTCTGAGAGAACAAGATATCCAAATTACGGCGGCCGTGTAATTTATTAAGTGGAGTGATTTCATTAACGGGAAAATTTCTTAAAATACAATTACTTTGCAGGAAATAAATGTCACGGATAATGGCACGTTCATTGAGGTAAGTAACGAACTCTGATTGTGCATACAGCTCGCAGAATGTAAGGTCTAACTGCAAATAAATAATAAAAATCCGTAGTGCTGCCGTTCTTAATCATTCGTTTGTCACGCCCCCTTATTTACCTTAAATTACCCCCACCCCACCTCACCCGATATGAAATAAGAGAAAAACATAGGTGAGCACACCTCAATACATGGAAATAGAAACATAATTTGGCAATATTGTGTGTGTAATGTTGGTCTGTGACAGACAAACAATACACAGCATTGTGATCGCTAAGAAATTAATGTATATTTACGTACATGTAAGTATAATATTTTGCGGGTGCATTATTATCTGCAAATATTCATATTTACCTCAAACACTCACAAACATTTTTAAGTGGAACCATTAAGTATATATGGATCACCTCTTAAGAAGATTTCATGGTGAAATGGAAAATAGAAACATTCCGAGGGTGGAAAAATATTAGTAAGAACATTATGAGAGCGGATGAGAAACCAATTCTGGATAAAGAAGAAAATGCAGAAAGAAGGAAGGAATATGATGGTGGAAATATAGATCCATCAGTAATAAAAGAAGAAGAAGAGGTGAATGATGAATAGTTGTGGGACAAAATTTTAAGGCCACAGTTTGACAGAGCGCTGACATATCTTCTGAGCAATTGCAAAGCGCCAGGAATTGATAACATTCCAGCGGAGCTGATAAAGGTCATCGGACGAAGAAGCAATGTCATGGATATTCAGTATGGTTTGTAGTTTGCGAAACTTACGAAACAGCAAGATGTTAGTAAAAACATAATTGTACACATACCGAAGAGGACTGGGGCTGATAGATGCGAACAGCACAGGACAATTAGTTTAGTATCTCATGTAAGATATTAATGAAAGTAGTTCATACGAGGATGGAACGTAAATTATAATGCGAGTTAGAAGATCAGTTTGGTTTTAATAAAAATTTAGGAACAACATTGAATTTGCGTCTAATTTTAGGAGATAAAAAGAAAAAAACCGGCCTACGTTTGTGGCGTTTGTAGATTTAGAAAAAGCGTTTGAAATGTGAACTGAAACACACTATTAAAGAATTTGAAGAGCACAGGAATAAAATAACCGGAAAAAGTCTTATACATAACCTATAAATAAGTATGAAATTAGAATTGAAGATCAAGAAAAGAAAGCTGTAATCAAGAAAGGAGTAAGACAAGGATGCAGTCTGTCACCCATCCGGTTTAACCTATATAAAGAACAGGCAATCAAGAATGTTAAAACGGAATTTGGAAAAAGAGAAACACTCCAAGCAGAAGAAATAAAAACACTACACTTCTTCGATGATTTTGTACTATTAAGGGAGTCGGAAGATGAGTCGGAAACAATAATAAAGGGCATGAACGTGGACATGGAGAAAGAGTTCAATATGAGGATGAATAGAGGGAAACCACAAGGTAATGGAATGCAGTATGGTAAACTGCAATAACAAAGATTTTTAGATTGAGAAGGGATATTTTGACGGAAGTTAAGGGATTCTGCTACTTGGAACGCGTACTAAGTAGGGATGTAAAAGATAGTAGACATAAAGAGTAGGATCGCACAGACAGAAAAGGATTTAGCGGAAAAGAGGAATTTACTTACTGATAATAAAACTGTGAATATTAAGAAATCATTGCTAACAATGTATGTATGGAGAGTGACGTTATATGGGCGCGAAACGTGAACGATAGGAGTTGCACAAAGTAAAAGAAAAGAATACTTTGAAATGTGGTGATATAGAAGAATGTTGAAAGTCAGATGGATGGATAGAATCACAAACGAGGAAGTTCTAAACAGAATAGGGGAAGAGCGGACAATATGGAAAACGTTGACCAAGAGAAGGGATAGATTAATGAGACACCATTAACTATCAAAATTAAATCTTTTTGGACTGAATTACGTTGTTGCCACAATTGGAAACTAGCAGCTATGGCTGAGGGGAAACGAATTGGATTTCAGAAAGGTGGACTCGCGTTGGCTCCCACCCGACGCAATCATTTTTATTTGTTTACTTTGTTTACCTTTCATTTCCAATATTTTCTGTTTCGACAATGTTCTGTTTCTGAGATATTCCATTAAAGTATAGATTGTACTGGTTCCGAATCGGAGTCAGTCTTACGCAGTAACCATGTTTAACAGGCAACTTAATTAAGGCAACTTTGGTAGTTTAAATACTATTCTGAAACTATTGATGCAGGTAAATATATTGTGTTCGGTACATGATATAAGTAACTGATCCAATATAAAGCTGGTAAATGTTCGCTACTGTAAAATGGCCTCTCCGTTCTCTGAGCATTGTGACGACTTGACTCTTCTTTGAAGTCGCCCCTAGTGACAAAATGTTCCTCTACCTCTTCCTGTCCCCTGCTGAGACCTGATACGGCTTGCTATTTTTCAAAACCTCTAATTAAAATATAATTCGTGTTTTTACAAGCATTTACAATGACTGAATAGTGTTATTCTTATTTTATCTTTTGTTTTAATGACTTAATTAGCCGGTGATTTCATTAACACTCGCAGCGCAGTCATATCAACTATACCCCTAAGAAGTGAAAACAAGAGGGCAAACTATAGAATACGATTCAATTAATTTTTAAAGCAACGGCTATAAATGACTTCTAATTTCAACCCTTTCAAACAAATATCGGCATCATAAAGGGAAATGCTTTCCATTATTACGCGCGCCATTCACTTTAGAAATTGGCTTCACGTTTTTAACATGCTCATCTGCGTTTCCGATTGTAGCAGGGCAAAAAAATAGCTACATTTATCGAAAGCAATAAGGAGATTATTGGCGAATGTTCGCTTTTAGGTCGGATTACACACTGTCATTTATCACGGAGCCTTCATTTTTCAATCTGAGCAACGGCGTTTTTATCTTTGCAGCACCGAGCGGTCGCATCAACAACGCATTTATACGGGCCTCGTTCTGCAAATATTTAACTTGCATCCGCCGGTCGATATAGCCGCTGCAAAACAAATAACCCAACCATATATATTGTTGACGTCACGAGTAGAATCTTATTCGATCCAGCGTCGATGTGTTGTTCCCAAACGATATTTGTTTCAGTTTACATTTTTTTTCGGTTGCCGATATTATTATCGCTTGCTGAACGCGGAAAATTTGCGTGGGTTGCTTTTTTTTCTTTTATTTGAGCTCGTCCAAATCAGTAAGCCTTGTTCTGTATACAACGCTATAAAAGCACTGATTGAAATGACCAGCGAACCATTATACAAATTCATTCGCTTCAGTACACATCCACCCATCTAAAGTGGCACTGGAATATATAGGTGGTTTAATTTACTAAATACAGATGGATTATTATATAAATTGTAGACTTCAATAGAAATTATTTATTGGCCATTCCATCTCCTTTCTGTTGTTGTTGTGGTATTCAATCCTAAGACTGGTCTGATGCAACCCTCCATGCTAACCTATCTTGCGCAAGCCTTTTCGATTTTCCCCTATTCTGTTTAGAACTTCTCGTTTGTGATTCTATCCAACCATCTAATTTTCATCATTCGCCTGTAGCACCACATTTCAAAGGCTTTCTATTCTTTTCCTTTCCCCAACTCCTATCGTCCACGTTTCGCACCCATATAACACCATGCTCCATACTAACATTTTTAGCAACGATTTCCTAATATTCACAGTTATATTACCCGTAAGTAAGTCCCTCTTTTTCGCGTAAGCCGTCCTTGCCTGTGCTATCCTACTCTTTATGTTTACTATACTTCTACCATCCCTAGTTATTACACTTCCCAAGTAGCAGAATTCTTTTTTATTCCTAAATAATTGTTGTGTCTGTTGTAGGTAAAGCATCAACAAAATTATTGTTACAAATAGTTTGTGAATTTATGTGTAGTTATAACATCTTTGTCTTTTACATTCATATTACTGCCAATCAATATACTTTGTTTCGTATCATAACTAAGAATTCAAGGGGAGTGCTGTTTGACCACTTAGAGGATGTTGGAAAATTTTAAAATGGCTCAATTTTGGAATTGATAAAAGAAGGGGTTATCGGAAACTTAGTTTAGAGTGCAGATATTACTGCAGGTGATTCTGTTACAGGGAAATTTGTAGTGCAGTAATTCTATTATTTGTGATTGGCAATTATGCAGGTTTTCAGGGACCCGCAGCTTCAGCGCTAGTTGTAGGTAAACACAAATGGTAATGGTTTTCGAGAATTGGTCTGGTGTAGAAATCCGATTAGACTTTCGCTTTCTAGTGAAACAAGAAACTGTGACTGAAATTCACCCACAGCTGCTGGAAGTGTACGGAGAGATTGTAATTACGCATCACCATGCACATAATTGTGTCGAAACTTTTTGACCGGAAGAGAAAATCTAACAGACGAGGATCGCAGAAGTTCACCACGTTGTAGTAGCATAGTAGCACTTTCGCTGGTACATAGTTGATCAAACTCCCCCATCTTGCTCCAAGCGACGTTCCAGCCTTTTCACTTGAAGAAGCACCTAGCTGTTCGACAATTCATTTCAGAGTACAACAACATGGCTGAAGACGCTAGGACAAGATTTTTGACAGAAGAGAATATTCAAATTCATCCCGCTTCTCAACTGTTATTTATATTGTGTCAAAAAATAAAGTACTGTTTGCACTATCAGGTATTGGTTGTATGAAATGACATATATATACTTTTATATGGAAAAGCATAAACAATAACCGTAGAATAATATTTAACTTATGTATAAAAAATTAGGGGCCCTATAGCCAGAAAAATGCTTGAATAAGACAACGTTGCTTTAGACCGTTGTAGGTATCTCTGACTTGTTCTTCTGCTTCTCTGATAACAATATATTTCACGATGAAAGCCCAAAAGTTTTTGAAATGTTAATGTTTCTATTTTTCATTCTGTTAATTGTCATCGTTCGATTCCTGGTCTAATTCAAATTACCAATTATTGAGTTCACGGCCATTGGAATATAGACGTAAGGTTTCTGTGGCGTCATTTACTAACTAAATTCCTCCAAAAATTACACAAAAATATGTAATTAATGAGCTATCGTAAAATATTTCTTTCGTTTCTAGCACCGTACAGAAAACTCATTTAAGGGTTGAGTATATTCATGATTCTTTCTGCCCTAACTTCCATATGATAGGGTTGTAGACCTCAGTAATAACTATATGCTTGTTTAATTTGTAAATAAGCTCATAATAATGTTTTATGACAACCTCCCCCTCAGTTTCGATGGAAAATAAATTTAAAAATACTCGGTCTAGCTCACGTAAGGAGGCGCTAGCAAATGCGTCCTTTCGACGTAGGGTTATGTGACGTAACCGCGCCTCGGGTTATACCAACGTTTTGCTTGAATATATTTTCATGTAATTACAAATATACTAATAATAGCATTAATCATATCTCAGACTTATTTTTCAACTAGATTTACTCATTTATTCCTCTGCAAACACAACATGCAATATAAATTTTACAATTTAAACATTGTACATGTCTCTCGATAGTAAAACACTTGCCCATCAACGATGATAATACTTTCTCTTCTTATTCTTCCTTCACAAACAAAAATAACAAATCCGAAGGATAAAGAAGAAATATTACATTATCAAAATCATTTCATTACGTGAAATAACTTACGCAAACGTTTCTCAGTCTGGGAAACAGGATCGTTGCGTCCAAATACATTCTCTGGTCCACAAGCACGCGTTTCCTAAGGTCTTTCGGGTACAAAGAGTCGTCCTTTCCATACTTTGAAGTCAAATATGATGAAATCACGTGACTGGAACATTACAACGTGTATTATTAAGAGAAATAAAGTAAATACTTCTACGAAAACACTATATTAATTAATAACAATAATTTAACATAAAATGTTGGCAGTCTGAAAATAATTTACACTCCAAAATAGTTACATTCCCTTTAACTGTATTTTAATATAAACGGATCCAGACGATTCAGTGTAATTGATTAATGCTCTTAGATCACAAATATGGATAATTTCGATAATTTTCATCTAAATTATTGCACATTTTCAAACTTAATTTTAAGGGTTCAAAGAGATTTAGTTTAATCTGTAACAAATCTATTAGTCTATATGGATCAAACATTTATTAATAGTTTTTCTATCAGCCAATAATGGCAACAGATGGTTTATATCATTGCATACTTGATACGTTTTCGGAGTTTTTATGAATTACTTTCAGGTGAATAGAAGATATAATTTTCAGATTTCTCTTTGTGTGTAATAGGTACCGTTCACAATTCTACGTCAGGAATTTTATGAGGTACAGTCAAATGTAATGTGTTGGTATTTGGAGGAGACTCGCAAAATTTACGTTTCTACATCTACATCGTCGAATGTATTGAGGCAAGTAAACAATCACGGCAAAATGTATTGCAGAAGACATAGGGGGATGATGAGAAATTCGGCGTCGCCTGCCTGCAATTTACGGTGACCTCAACGTGGGATTGCACTAAAAATTCCGTAAGAATCTATTCGGTATAAGATTTTTGACTCATCATACCGGTTTTGTACTGGAAAGTCAATGGATAAAATTGGATGAGCTTTTATCTTGTGCGAAATCGGTTCCACATCCTTTGACGCGGGAAGGAAAACCAAATAGAGTTATTGTTTCACTGTATCATTTGCAACGATGCCATGAGCAACTGTTCACCGTTGTCCGCAATACCATTGCAAACGAATCACGACGTCACCATTATGATCCAGGGATCAAAAGTGAAACAGATTGTCTCATCACAAACGTCCTAAACAATATACTCATGTTCAATTAAACTTAGCTTGACAGCTCTCTATTATTCTTGAACTTATTTGCTTGTTTAATTTCTCTATAATGTACCACTATTCATGCACATCGATTGAACTGATACATTCCATTGAGTGAAAATCAACAAGTCTGAATAATATTTAGAAACTTTTCAACACCCCCCCCTCCATTTTAAGAGAGATGGAAGCAAATTCTCATCGAGTGTCTGGTTTGTCAAGAATGATAGTCTCAGATCGCAGTTTTATTATTATACAATAGATGTTCCACATAAACGTTAAGATATCTGACCCATTTTCATTTGACATTGTGGCACTCTTCGGGTACCACGTGGTCAGAGGTTTTGGGCGCCACCTGCGTAGGTTATTTACGCAGGAATAAATTAAATAAAATAAATATCCTAAGAAAATGAATTTATTATAAACAAAACAAAAAAATTATATACGAAATATTTATCTGTCTGGCCTGAAAATTTCACCAATTGCGAAAGCTAACAGTGAGACTCCCTTTCCCAAGGATAACCGTGGTGATTTCGGTTACGAACCCGCGGTCGCGTGATCATTCGTGGCCAACACTTACCAAAAGCCGGAACATTCAGGAACTCGGACGCCGCTCGTTCTGTGGCGCTAAATGGACCATCCCTCTCGCCGTCTTTACCACAAGTGTCCGTCTCTGAAAATCTCAGAGACGACGGTAAACGCTTCCTCCCTTCCTCTCTACTTTTTTTCATCCTCTTATTGGCCAGCCTATGGCTAAACCCAATATCCCCTCCTTAGCCCTTTCTCAGAAAGGGGGCCAAAAATAGACGTGTTTGTCCCTTTACGGGATTTTCCAGCGTCACTCATTGTCCCGAAAGTTCCAACTCTTGGCTTTGTGCTGGCTACAAATGAAATATTTATAAGTTATATTATAATACACCATAACATATCTTTATAGTTTCGTCATATTCATCACCGGGAATACAGTTTCAGTTCAAAGGAAACATAACAATATCGATAAGCAGTAAGTATACAGCAATATGAAATATGTAATAGCATAGACTCTAATTTACAATAGCACAATTATTTTCCATTCTAACTATATCCATTACTGTCAAAGTCAATAAACACAAACTTAATTTTGCTTCTAGTATTTATTGAAAAATAATTATGTCAATTTTAGTAAAATAATTTTTCGGTGTTTGTTGGCAACATTTATTTGACTATCTACTTTCATTGAAAAATTTAACAACCCGACCTACCGCACTTAATTACAAGTTATTATCCGTAAGAAATTACAAATTACACCGTTCATCTGACATTCGGCAAAGCAAATCAATGATTAATAAAAACATTGTTAAAATTTTGACTCTAATTGAGCACACCATTTAATGTGTGTCAGAGTTTTCACTGAACCATATCAAATTATTATCTAAGTTAGTGGGAATGCTCAATTGAAGCCCAGTAAAGAATGCGGCTGGGTATCGCAAGGTCCTGGGTTCGATTCCATTGTCCGGTTGACATTTTTCCATTCTTGTCTTTCTTCTATAATTTTTTTTTAAATCAGATAAGTATCATTTAGTAACTAAATTCTAACATTGTCTTATATTGGCACATCTTTATCTCCCCCTTCCCCCACTTCTCCACCAACACATGACGAATAAAGTCCCATGAACGGAACCTGGGGGACCGACAACGGTCGAAAGACACACAGCAGGAATAGGAGACAGGGAGAGCGAGTTGATGAGTCACAGCTACCCGGTCATTCGGATGACACGTCTTGATGATTGCATTTTATTGTCAAACTGCGTAAACATATTAATCTCGGCTTCCTAATGTGTGGTTCTTTCGCAATTTTCCTAAAGCGATCGTCCCCAGCATTCCACTGACAAAATATATAATTAATTTAATGATTACGGAGCAGGTTACAACTGGAAATAAAACACGAAGATAAATTTCACAACTTATCATTATTTTATTACGTCCCATCACTAACGACTAGGGAATAACCCATAATATTTTGTTTAATGCCAATTAATGAGTTCTGGTTTAAAATAACACTGTAAAACAGAAATGTCAACATCATACACACCTGTCCCAAATTACAAATCCGTTATCATTCAATACTGGTACTGTGTGCTGAGGATTGATCTGTAAGAAAAACAAATATTTAAATAATTCTAAGTTCATTCCACATTCATAATTGATTACGTTCACTGATTCTTTATTATATGTTTCTACAATGAGCAAACATCAATCGTTTTTAACAAAGCAGAAAAGGGTTAAGCCGTTTTTCCTGAACATGCCTACGTGTACTGGTTAAGGCAGGATTTAGAAAACACTTTAATAATTAAGTATACAGTTTCAATACATATATAATGGTATTAATCAAATAAATAAAATAATCTGATCAATAAATTTTCATGTCACACATATTATTCAAATGGATTAATCGATGTGTTTGTATAATAATTATGAACAAGTAATTCATCTGAAGTAAGTCGGGTATAAGTGTACGGCATTTCATTCATTATAAGAATTATTTATACAATTCTTTTTCAGTACGGTTAATTGGTATGTGTAATATAACTGAAATATAATATTATTGGCCAAAGTCAGTCAATATTTTCGGAAAAAATTAGATTACTAACATAAACAACGTTTTCTCCACAATTTCGTGGAACTCCTCAAGTCAAGCTACAGAAAGAGAGAAATGTAAACTGGTAACCCGCCTAAAATAAACTTGACGAAGATGTTAATTAAAAAGTAATGTATCACAGGAATTGATGAGATCTTTTGTATCATTTCGGGCATTGATGGTAGACTTATTTGAATTTATATTGATAGTTTCAGAAATGAACTCTTGAATTTTGATATTATAGTTACTAAAACTGGAAGTGGCGGAGACAACTGCTCCCGGGCTGACTGTAACTCAATATACAATGTAGGGCGATCCGAAACTAAAATGTGCGAGGATTGTTCACATGACATTTCAAAAAATTGATAATACGTTCTATTATATATTAGCTAATAGTTTGTTCTTCCCCAGAAAATATCACTGATATATTTTTATTGTTAAATTAAAACTTAAATAGAGGACAGATTATAGCGTCAAGAAAAAAAAAACATTCAAAGTACAGACCCTTGAAGTGACAATAAACAATTACAATTTTAAACCTATCTTGAATGGCAACCCTGGGCTTCTAAATCCTTAGTTTAACCCTGTTTTAAAGGGGAACCTTTTTCTGCACTGACATATTTTTAACTGGCTACATCACGTGAGGGCGTCTGGTCGGAGTGGGAGGGGTTAATACTAGAGCATACATCAATCTTGACTTAGCTTGCATACAGGTCGATTTGTCAAGATTCCAGGGCTCTTCCAGTCCAGTATGTATTCATTCTATTAAACTTTATGAAAACTTCACTAGTGCCTATTAATTGGGATTTGCTTCTGGATGGTACCAAGATACCGAGAGCTTTCTGATTCTATACTGTTATTTATTCAAAAATTAATTTTCCTTCAGATCGCTAAAGAAGATTTGACATTAACTTTTAATTTTACCTACTCCGACTCAGTCTCATCCTTTCCGTACCTTAGCTAATATTTTAACGGTATGTACTCCATTCTTACCTTTATTCCTTTATGTTTTCGCGAGGTTCATCATTTCACTACAAACAACAAAATAAAAATTGGTACCTTTATTTCAAATAGATTAAGGCTGATTGTTTGGAAGTCAATAAATTGTAAATCAACCCATATCAGAAAAATTTTAATATATAATTTTTTAACAGTACTTCGTATACGACGTTAGTTCCAAAAATTCTAATCGCATCTGGTGTCATTTAATAATTAATAATTTTTTGCGTGCATGAAGCGAAGAGGTTTAAATCTGTTAACAAAGTACATATTAATTTTTTTCTGACTGATAAGCTTATTTACTAAATTTTATTCTGTCTATGATAAAACGAATATTGTTTTAACAAATTGTATACAATATAGCGATCGTCAGAAAATAATATTTGTGGGAAACAGATACTTCTACTTCAATATATAAATTATAATAATACATTTAACTTACCGATACATTCTCGAGCGAATGAGCTCATAGTTACAGGTAATTCAATACAAGTGATACAAGAATATCAAATTTTATATTTCTGATAAGTGAAATTACATTCAAGCTTTCGAATAAACTATTTAACATCAACTATTTTATATAAAATTTAATGCATTCCGTCCAAATGACTATAATTTATAAATGTGACCTGGGAACTATTATAAATACTTTCATCATGGAGCTGTAGTAGAAGGTCTGGAAAGATAAAACTGATATCTATCTGCACTTTTATTTGTGCATTACTTGACACGTTTGGTCTTTATACTAAATAATCACACTCAAATGTTTATTCTAAATTACGTTTAAATATACTCCTGAATTTTTCATGTGCTCATTACCTTTAAATATTCAGGTAACAACTGTTCCTTCTCTAAAAGATTAACCGTTTTGATTTCCACATCGAGACCCAATGCTTTGCATGTTATAAATGCAGCTCTAGCCGGGGGACTTCCAGACAGAAAGTATAGAGTTATGGTCATCTGTAAAATAATACAAATTCAATAATAGTGCATTACAAAAATTAAATTCAACGGTTTATATATTCATGTGAAATAAAAAATCATTCTTTCATAGTAAAATTGTAATAATTCACACATTATAAATGTGAAACTATCGTCTCTTGATATAAACACAATACTCTTACACACTATTTTTTTCAATACAACAAACAAATTCCTTTAATTTCGCCTTTTTATAAGCAACACTTAAATTTAGATTGGCGTTAATTCTGCAATACATAACAACGGATTATTAAAATAGGGTTAAAGGAACAGTTTAAGATTACACAATATAAACCGCGTCAGTTATGGACGGAGTTACACAGAGGATTGGCTACATGTTGCATGTTGTTGAATAAATATTGCATAATAATTTCCAACAAAAATAATTATTCTTTAACTCATGCACATTTAACAATACTTAAAAGATTAATTCAAACAATACCACATGTAGTAAACCATGTAATTAAATATTCGTTTTGTAATAGACAGCCAATAAACGTGGAAATTATGTAAACGAGGCTAAAACGTAGGACCAATAAATATATTGAAAATTAAACCAGAAACTGATTTTTCAATAAATCAATAATCTGAAGTTTCATCCACATTTGTGGACTTCATCAGGCAAATTTTTAAATGATAAACTATTACACGTGTGTCACATTTGAAATAATTTTAGACAATTAAAATTTATATAAAGAAGTCCACAAATATCGACAAAATATCGTAATAATTTTAAATAAATATTAATTAATTACAAACTTTTGCTACAAATTTATTTATTTAAACGTATTCCAAAATTTTAGTCACATAAACTGTTAATTCTCATTAGTTACTTGCCACTGATCAGGTATTTGCAGTGTTTTACGCTATGGAAAAACACACGCATAATCCATGTCCTTGCGAGGTTTCGAACCCGGAACCTCTGCGATGCAAGGCATCGACGCTTACCACTACGCCTCAGGAGGTTGCTTACAAAGTAGGATTGTTTAATAATATTTTTTATTTATACTATTCTTGCTACTTACAGCGTGTTTGTATTGTGGCGTACTCTCTTCTTTGTTGGGCGCCAGAGTGGATGTCCTTTTAGCCAATTTGTATTAGGGAGGGGAGTTAAATAATTCTTATTTAAGGCATAAAAATATAGAAATTTATTATTTACAAATTTTGGCGGACCGATCCTACTCAATATACATTTGTTATGCCACTGGCTACTCAGCTATGAAATCCAAAACCTCGGGTTGACCGTGGGATAAATTTAGTCGGAAAATGACGAATTTACGTTGTCTACGTAATCATGAGCATGTTAAGAACTACCATGAGTGGAACTTATCTGGTACTTTCCCCTTCGCGGTGTCGTGTAGTCAGCTTTTCTGGACCCTGGCGGCTGCTGTCGTTTGCCATCGAGTGATGGCGACTGCTATCTGTCGTATCTTCTTCAATGCCAGCGACGGGAGTCCAGTAGTTTCATCGAGTGTCGCCTTCCGAATGTTTCCCTCGACTGTCTCCTTCCGAATTTTGCCCTCTACTGTCTTTTATCTCCGCTCTCATGCCCTTTAAATAGTTTTGGGCAGTCGCGCTTCGTAACGACACAAAAAACTCCAAACTTTCCCTCGCCAGGGCATGTACATCAGGGGTAAGTGTCACAGTATGCACATTCGTCACCCTCGAACGTCCGAAGATTGTGAAGAAGCCCGGCGCCATAGGGGGTCCGCTCCTTTACTCCTTCACTGGCGATTATGCAGGCCTGTCACCCATTTCCTCCAGATGTTCAATCCCGGGGGTCTGGACGCTCCTTACATTCCACATGGTAGTACCCAACAACTCATCATTACTCACGCGATTCACTGTCTAAATCGCAGTTTAAATTAATTGCGCCTGTACTTAATATCGCGCTACAGTATCGAAATACTGCTTAATAATTTCCATAATAATTCGTTAACTCATGCATATTTAACAATACTTAAAAGATTTATTCAAACAATATCACGTGTAAGAATAATGTAATTAAATATTCGTTTCTAATAGACAGCCAATAATCTTCTGAAAAAATAATTAATTTTTTTATATTGTTTTACATTTAGGCTACCTTTTATTAATATGGAACAATTATCCCAAAGTCATTTAAATAGTTCAACACGTATGAATTAATCTGTCTGTTTTATGTTAAGAGAATTGTAGAACGGTGAATGTACTATTTTAAGTCATAAAACGTGTTTATTTATTGATTTTATGCAGCAGTTTCCTGGGTCTCACTTCCTTATCCGTATAAATCTGCTGGTTTCAAGATAAAGTAATCGTCTACTCAAAACGGTGATGCATCTTTATGGTTAGCAATCGGCATTCGTTTTTCTTAGGCTGATATATGAGTGCCAATTTGCCATAGTAACAAACTTGCCTAGGAATTGTTGCAGTTCACAAATTAACTTCTGACCAGTAAGAAGAGATCTGAAAATTACAAGTTAAAGATTTCTTTGTTTCTTACACTTACAAATTGTGATAACAATACTCTGAACTTTTGCATATTATAATATAATAATATATAATTCAAGTGTCGGTAATAAGTGTTCTGGTTCTAGTTCATCACGTCTTCTCGGGTTGATTCGCAAAGTTCATCGTGTATTCAAGTCATGTGAAGGTCTGTTTCAAGGTCCAATGACATTCCGTTGCGTTGTGAATCACCTAAATCAAAATCTCCGTTAATTAAACGACAAATTTGTACCTTTAAATGGTTTACTTCGCGTATTTTTATTCAATTATGAGCTATGGCATCTCTAATTGGGGAAACTGCTCCAGGAGTAATGAAATATTTAAGTTGCAAAAGCGTGCAATTAGAATACTTTCTAGCACGAATTCTAGATCGAGTTGCAAACCTTTCTTCAAAAGTTTTCGAATAGTTACTTTACCAAGCGTATATATTTATGAAATATTAAAGTTTGTAAAGCGAAACACTAATTTGTTTCAAACAAATGGCGAGTTTCATGAATACGCGACTAGAAATCGTTCTGCTCTAAGGTCGGACAAGCATCGCCTTGCTCTACACCAGAAAAGTATTCACAATACCGGGATAATTTTATACAACAGCCTTCCGCCAGAGGTTAAAAATAGTACCTACAAAAGCTTCGTGAAGCAGAGTAAAACTATTCTTTTAAATGGCGCGTTTTACTCGGTACAGGATTTTCTTAATCGTCCTTCTAGTATTTAAATCAAGGTTCCTGCAAAAGCGTTGAAGAACTTGTTGCCAACTTGTAAAATAGCACAACCCACATATCTTTAACATTTCTATTCAGTTTTTTTTCATGTATTGCCTGGAGGTACAACAGAGGGAAGGACAGTTTCCTGGTCGCAGAGCTCCAAGTAGTTAAAACTCCATTGCGTGTTCCTCAGTGTGTGCTTGTTTGTGTTTCCCAGTGTTGTGTTTATATTGACTTTTGCCTATTTACATTTCCTTTTATTAATTTATTTTAAGATTATTTGTCTTTAATTATGTACTTTATTTTGTTCATTTTTAATTTTTAATGTATGACGTATCCTATTTCCTCAATCAAGTATTAATGGAAACAACAATAAATCTAAAATCTAAATCTAGAACCAAAAGAGGTTTTTCTACCACCCCTTCATTAAAACCGTATTTGGCGAAAACATTTGTCAAAGATATGAACGTCTTTAAGTATTTAAGAGGCACATTTCCTACATTATGAGATGCAAAAATTAAGGAAAGATTTTATTGTTGGATCATAAAAGTATCTTTCATTTGACCCAGTTTTGACGGGAAAGAGAAGGAAGTTTGGGAAACATTACAGGGAGTTTTCCATGGACTTATAGGCAACAAAAGAGATGTAACCTACAACTCCGATGTAACAAGTCCTTCAAAATCCATTTTCTTCACTCACGTCAAGACGCTCTTCCACCTAGTTGTGGCGCTGTCAGTGATAAAAACGGAGAAAGATATTTTTTAACGGAACAAAGACACCAAGGTCGTTGGAATGAAGCAATACTTGTAATTTACTGCCTGTCTGCCTGAAGCGACAACAGGAAAGCCAAAAAACGATCTCATGAAGTCACTACATGATCCTCTTCAGACCCAACCAACTGCCACTTATTCTTCCATTATTTTGAAGCTTAAATTGTAACTGTCATTTAAAAGAGTGGTATGTTCTTTCAATGTTTCTGCATATGGAAAATAAAATAATTTATCGAATATATGTCATATTCCAGTTTTTTAATCCAACATGTAAAGGAAACATCAAAAAATTATTTTGGCCAGTGTGATCGGCTAACGATATCACATGTTCAAATAGATATTAAATAAAACTGAAAAAATTAACTGTCTATAATTTAAAATTTTAATTTTGTTCTACTATTGACCATCTAAATGTTTTACTTAAATATAATACTAGTGTGTAATAATTGATGATGTCGAGAAATGAAACGATATTCTTCCGCAAGATCATGTTCTGACGTTGCCTTGTTTGTAAGGAAGGAAATTTCTGCTTTAAGCAGTTAAGTGTAACAGAGTTGAGCAGAGCAGCCACGCATAATCCTGCAGCCGCCATATATCAGTCTGATGGTGGCTTTGAACATGCCCTGCTAATGCTGGTGGCTGGTGCCGTGTCACTACAGGTTACTGACGCAGAGCAAAGCAGCGGACGCTCTGAGCAACCTGTCACACTGCGCAAAATACCACACAACTGTATTTCAACTTACTGGGATTAATTAATTTTTCGAGACCACGTACACGCATTTTATTGGAGTTTTCCGCTTCTTCAATAGAATGGTAAGAAATGAAGTAAGATATCTCTGTCAATAAAACTTGACTGTTGAAAGAATGTAATACTGGCGCAAAAGGGAGAGAAAGAAGAGATGCTATCTGGAATATATTCGTCTGTAGTATATTATTCAATAAATAATCAGACAGCAATTTGTAACTTTAATTTTTTTTAAATATGTTATTTACATAAATTAATAGTTGCTAATACCTCATCAATGTGGTAAATTAATAACGCGCCTAATTTAATCGGAATTAAATTTCAATTGAATTTAAAAAGTTTAACGTATTGTACTTAACACAAAGTGTCATCACTTGTTTTCAAGCATTTTCAGATGAAGGAAATCATTTAATTAAGTAATCTGACAACACGTCCAAGACATAACGTATGTGAATTAGAAATGTTGACATCGACGTGACGTCTAAATATTTAATTGGCTGATGATGATCGTGTTGAAAGCTCCTACAATTTAAAATAAATATTATATACTGAAAATGTACATATTTTTACTAACTTATATTAATAATTAATTAATCTAAAAAATTTAAACGAAAAAAGGGTGCTTAATGTAAGAAGATTACAGAATTACGAGCACACTTAAAACTTTATGTTCTAATTAATTATATTAATTACTCATTGTTTTCTTGTACCTGAAGAGGTTCCAAAGAAAAGAACCGTACGTTGTGCTATTATCAATACGTTTTTACTTTCTATTTCAATTAAAATTTAATTATGAATAAATTGCCAGTGTAAATCATTTGCTTTCAATTCTCAAGTCAAAAGGCTGTGCAAGTGAATTAATTAATATGTTTAGAAAAATCTTGATAGACCCCACTTTTATATGGTAGTTCTAACAATTTAGTTATCCTCTCCGACTACCGGCCCACTATTTGTTCTTTAGTCCTAAATACATTTTTGAATAACACTTCATTTTTCAAAAGGCTAAATTCAGGACTTCAATATAGTATAGTGTATAAATTGATTATAGGTACATTCAGGAGCAGAAGAAAAGCTTTCAAACAAGTTCAGACCCTGGAATCAGGTTAACAGCATTTCTTCGGCTCTGAATTTGTTCGTGTTATATTAAATGATGAAGGGTTATGCCAAGTGGCGCATTCAACCAGCTAAAATTGAAACTTCAGATTTTATCACACCCTTTCCTGCATTTTTTGGAACTTAAATAGAATGTATTTCAGGCAAAATTTTGTGTTTCTTTTTGATTGCTAAGCGTCCTGCGGATATGAAAATCTGAAAGTCCCTATCTGCTTCAGTTTTTTAACAATGAAAAGTCGGAACTAGGATTGATTGCGGTTTCGTCGCGACCGCGATTGACAGGCTTTCCAACAGAAGACAAATCTACATTGTTTTGCCCATTATGATATAAAATTATTCATAAGTTCATGAAATATATAAATCTTAATCTATGCCAATAAATAAAACTGAAGTTTTTGTCTGTCTGACTGCATGTTTGACTCGAACAATTTCCGAAACGACTCAACGGATTTCAATGAAAATTTAAGGATTTTAAAACAGAAAATTTAACATTAATATTCGTGCATATTTCATCGTGATAATGATATTAATATATTAGTTCTATGGGAAAGTTTCTTGACACTGCGTTTGAATCCCCAAAAGGTGAATGACGGGTTACCTATACTATTTTTCTCTTTATGATCCGAAACAGCTTAGCGGATTTTAACGAAAATTTTAGGGATTGAAACAGGAATTTTAACTTAAATTTTCGTGTATGTTTCATTTTGATATATTGCAGAGTTCAGACGATATTGATGTAAATATTTGGAAAACCTTTGAATTTCCGCGTGAAAGGTGGCGTGAAAACCAACTGCGAGTTGAAAGTCCTCTGCCATTTATGAACTTGTTGTGTTATTATGAGCGTAATTTTGCTAGCATGAGAGAGAGCATTATCACTACATTTGTTGTTATAACGTGTGGAAACAGGAACTGTTTAAAACCAATTGCAAGTTATAAGGTTTGCCGTGAAGCGATCATAAATAAATGGTACTCTCCTTTTTATATATTCAATGAATTCAACTTTATCAAAATTCTGTACCTGTTGTCCCGTTTTTAGTGAAAAATGAAAATAGCTATTTCCGTGCGCGAACGAAGTCACGAGCATGCTATTTTATACTAAATTTAAACCAAATGTGTAATGGTCGAGCATGAGTGATTTCGAAAATTAGATTAATTAGGATGGATTGACCATATTGTAAAACAGAAAACCATTGACGTATAAAAGAAAGCCAATTAATTAATTTTCTGATATTTATATCATATATTGTGTGGGAATATGAATGTGTAGAATATTTATCTGTAAAGTTCTGATTAATAACAGGTGATTTTAGAAGCGGAAAGATCTCGATTTGTAAATTTTAATTATAAACGAATGCAAGCTAATTAAAAAGGGATTTCACTTCCCTATAATTTTAAGTTAGGAAGTACAATTATTTAAATAATGAAGCAGTTGTCATCGTAATCTGACGTTAGAGGAGTTTGGAAAGTAAATATAATTTTTAGACTTAGAATCACGCCAATTAACTGAAACGTTATAGTGCTTTTAAAAATGATCTGTATCCGTATTAGTATATAAAAGATAAATTGGAATGTAGATTTAAAGATTTTTGGATTTGAGCTTGGTATTTTACATCGTGCCGTAGTTGTCTATCCACAATATGGCAAGTGACGTGTAGTGTGAACACATCACGCGGGCGGGACAATTGTTGTTAATCTTTCATGCCAATCACGAGGACTGTATCGCGTTTTATCAAGCAGATGACGGCACATCTGTGCGAACCAGAAGTACTAAAGAGGCGAACGTGTAGCTGGCCGGCCATGCAGAGAAAACAACCACCATTCTCAACGGGCTAAATGTAAAACAGGAATAACCGTTCCGCCTGCTCTACATCTGCAGTGTACCTTTGAGTATTCTAAGCAAGGGCTGCTACTATTTCTTCATTTACATAACACGGCCGAATCGTCGAAACGAGAACGAGAAAGATCACTCGCAGGTCTTCCCTCACCAACATTTCAAAGGAAAAATAACATGTCAGGCTTCAATCATTAAACTTTTAAATGGAACTCATAATTAAACAATAGACCTATCTACCATACATACATTTGTAAAACTGGTAATTAGAGAACCATTACTTTAACTATCCTTCAGACATGTGTATTACGAAATCGACAGGTAGGAAATAGATCAATGAACAATGAAATTGTTATTCGTCCTTGTTGTCTGTTACAAGTAATTATATATAGTATTCATATTAAATTTCAATTCTAGTTCTAATATTATGAAAACTAATACTGTTTTTATTTATAATTTTAATTTTACTACTCCGGTCTTTTTCAGTCTGAGAAAATATAATTTTCGTTAGAAAAGAATTCAGTATATGTCATCCTATTCAGTCTCTGTATAAAATTTATTCGTTTGATCTTACATTCTGGAGTTTCCGACACATTATTCATCTTATTACTAAAACATTATTTGGAGAAAGAAGCAACATATTTACATAGGCTATATTGGACATAAAATATTTCAGTTATCTTTTGTGAGGCGTGTAAATTTTCATCGTATATTTTATTTGTCTAAATTAATTTCTGCACAAAGTTTCCATATAGAACAGATACTGAGATATTCGCAAGACACCCTTCGAGGTGAAACCCGATAAACAAACACAGTCATAATCGTGAAGTCTGACAGGCGCCTGATTAGTCTCAGTCCTTTGTATGCATGTATATAGGCGAAAAGCCAACGTCAACCTAAGTCAGTTAGGCGATTGACCCAAAAAAAAGGCTTTGGAGAGGAAGGGTAGAGACGCCAATCCCATTGGAGTACCTGGGGAAGATAGAAGAAGCAAGGAGACCAATGAGGTTTTTAAGAGATGTGAGTTCGAGTGGAGACGACCTCGAAATAAGTCATTCGGAAAAGAGAGTTGGAGGTCAGAGGTACTTCACTAACGTTTTTCTATTTGTTAATATTCCCGTAAATTCTTCATATTATTCAGGGATAACGATTGTATTTATTTAACCGCCTCCTTCATGTGAAACTGCTGATCATACTGTTATTGTTAAAAAATATAAATTGTCCCATCCTAACATTTCTATGTCTATTACTGTGGCAGTTTTTTGCTATATAAAATTTACTTCATCACAGTGTATACCGTTATGTATGATAAAGGTTTGTTATATGCTTTCTCTTCTTTTAAAAGTTATATTTAATTAAAATTTCGCAGTCTAATTTTATTTAAGTATATAATTATATAGAATTCATTTTACTCATATCGTAGCCGTTGACAATTTTTATGATCCGAACTACGCTGAAGTGAAACCATTTCATAGGAGTACGAATCGCTTACGCTAAATTTTCACTAAGAATATGTCACGCAACTAGAATTCTAGGACGAGTATGCAACTTGTCCTTTACGATTGTGGTAGCCACTTGCCGTTGACTGGTTTAATTAGCAAGCTGACTTGCCTTCGAGGCAAGTGGTTTCTACTTCGTCGTCCAAGCCTGTTTGTTCCTGGTTGATATTAAATCCCTTCTTGCGCTGAGGAACCGCAATTTCCGTCCTCAAGACTCATCTTTACTGCCAATTCTTAGTCAGCATGTCATTTCCTCGCTAATTTGAAACAAAATCATTTTTAGCGTATACGTTCATGTAGTATTAGATAATTATAATTATAGGTTATACTCTACTAATTTTCATCATAATATCCTAATGAAGAAATAAGAACCTATTATAGCTGTTATCTATTTTATTAATTTTTTGAATTAAGTTTTGTAAACTTGGGAAAATAGTTCAATATCAGTGTCATTAAAATTAAAAAAAATTATAAATTCAAAATTCTTTCCTCCTTAAGTGTATTTTAGAATGCTCTGAAACGCGATATTCATAGTTGTGCATAATCTCTGTATGAGTGTATGTGGGCATAACGAAAAGTTCTAATCAGCAAATTTATTCTCATGGATAATAAATGGGCGTAATGGTTGGTCATAAAAGGCCTTGGCCTGCTCATTACAGGTTTAAAATGCTGTCCCAGTTGAACTGTAGTATTTCTGGATTTCGCTGGATCTGACAAAGAAATATTACATCCTCCAGGAATTATATTATTATTAATTTAATGCGTCATATATTTTATAGTATTTAGTAATTATTTGAGGAAAATCTCTGATAAATTCTAATTGTAATTTGGGACAGGCTTCAACTTAATGATGAAAGGTATTCAGACGAATTACAAACGCTTCAGTTTACCAGACGTTAACTGTATTAAACCCATCTTAGAATTTAATCGTCGGCTTACAATCCCCTAATTGAAACCTGTTTTATAGGTCTCCTTTCTATACCACATGACAGAATATTTGGTAAGCTATACCAAATCGGTCGCAGTGAAACAGGTCCCAAGAAATAAACGGTTCTCTTATAAATAATTATTAAGGTATTTGCTTTGATTTTAAATAAATAAAAGAAATTTTTGGTTTGAAAAGGATCAGTTAATGTATTTTTAATGTAATTTAATGCATAGAATTCTGTCCTTTACGTTTCTTTACACAAAGCACATACTGAACGGTAAATTAATATTCTCTTATTTAGGATGGCTAATTTTCCTTAGGGAAATTAGTATAACATGAAACTCTGAATGAATTACTAATGAAATTGTATATAGAAAAACAAGGGTACTTCTTGTGGGAATATAGTGTAGCAAAATTTTAGTTCTGTGAGTTACAGTGGGAAGCATTTATACACCTGGTTTTACTGGTTCTGCGGCTGGTTAAGGTAGGCGTTTATTTCCGTTTCCAAGAAGTTGCAGCTGTCTTCTCCGTAATCTCCGGCCGCTTGAAAAGGAACTCATCTGTCTGGCTGTGGGACGCGTTCTAGTTTTCCGTGCGGAGGTAAACTGAAACACTGTTCATTTAATCCTCGTTTGGACCCAACTGATGAATTTGGCAAATTATTTATTGGTTGGCATCCAACAGGGAATAATTACTTTTTCCACTACTTTCTGTAAAATAGAAATTCAGGAAACCACTTCTTTTTTTTGGGCCATTAAACAGACCTCTCAAATAAACATTTCCTTATCTACGCTTCCTTCCTCGTTCAAATCGTCGTGAAAAGTAACTATATCAACATCTTCCTTTCCTTCTATCTCCCTTAGACCTTCTTAGAACTTCAGCGTCGAACTAATTAATGCATCATCATTTCTTTTTCACCCAAGCGTCTTCCTTCTTACAAACTACAAACAAGAAGTTTATGCTCCAATTTATCTTTTTCCCCCAGGCATCTTCCACATGCAGACAAGACATGACTATTTTTTTAAATCTCCTACCTCCGAGCTCCACAAATCTTCACCCTTCTACCAGGGTAGAATCTCAATAACATGGTCAGTCGCCGATAATGTCTGTTTTTCAATTTTAAGTAACTCCGACGTTTATAGGAGAGGGTTGTCCTTCCAGGGCCTGAAATATCCCCAATAACTTTCTTTAAGCTGCCTCGATCGTCCGAAAGTATGTCGGAACCACCAATTGTCGATGTTTTGGCGCCTGAGCACAGCGAAAAAGACGGTTCATTCTTCCAATTGGGTATTAATTTAATTTTGTAATTATCTGGATGCTGTATGCGCTAAAGGTTCCTCGGCTCTTTCAGTCTAGTCTATTAAATTTCTTTAAAACTTCTCTACTACTTTTTAATTAAAATCTAGTTTCTTGTTGGTGCCAGGAGAAATAATTTTATATTTTACGTATTTTTTTTTGTTTTGATCGCTGAAAAGATTTGCTTAAGAGTTACCCATAGTCAGTCTAATCCTTTCCATACGTTAGCTGAAACTTGAAAGCAAATAATGCTATCATTATTTTGATTTTCTACCTTTTAGTGAGGAAAATCAATTAATATTTTGAATAAATGTATTTTGCAGTACTTACAAGTAGAAAAATTGGAAAAGTAACGAAATGATTGATAAAGACTTATTATTAAATTAATTCGGCGAATGCGAAGATTTCCTTCAATCACGCAGTATACTTTTTTCGTACATGATATTATTAATTAAGGATTAATTTCAAACGCACTATTTCTATGGTGATTCAGACTGGTGTGTATTTGACAATTTCATTTAGATAATACTAGATTGAAAATTCTATATGGTTAATAATTTCTACGTCCCTTAAATAATGCAAATCAACTAATATTATGTATGATTTGTAATAGGATCCCAAATTTTTTATTTATTTTGTATTTATAATAGGGTGATTGATGTTACTTAAGTAATAAAAGTTTCCAAAATTACACTATGACACCTTCATCTGCAGGATTAAACAGTAGTAAGTGTAAGCTTAGAAATTGAGTTGGAACCCAATCTTGTGGTTGAACAACAACCGCATTACAAAATTGGTTAAAATATAGACTTTGCCTCTAGATAAGTCTTATCTGTTACAAGAACATTTATGACGCGTTATTGGAGTGAACGATATCACAATGAGATGATAAAATTAGACTCAATGACAAACACAAAATTGAGTGCACACATTTGCATCTTCGTGTGTCAAGAAAAGCATAAGTTCAAGGCAACAAGGAAGCAGTTTTAATTAACTGATAATATTTTCTTTAAACTTTTAACGTAGGCACAAGTATTCTCCAATTCTTTGCATGTCTATTGAAGTAATAGTGTATTATGAATGAATTCCCAGGAAAGTCGTGTAAGTTTACCAAGATAGTGAAATTATAATATGAAATGCAATTAAAAATACATATTTTGTCCTATCGTGACAGCTTTCATTGATACATCAGTTCTAAATGTTAGTCCGAAATTTATTTAAATCACAAGCGATAATCAATAATAAAGTTAACAAATTGATGAAAATAGAAGAACGTTTTGTAGGAGTTTTGTACTTTTTTTTACATTAAGATTGGCATCATTGGGATGAGGTGGGAACACCTGATGGATAAAAATGGTTTTGTTTGTAACCTCAAAATCGAATATAACGATGGCGTGTAAGCTTGGAGTTTCCAGATTAGTTGAACAACGTTCAGCAGTACGGGATCTCGCTTTCCAAGAATCCTTTTAAAATATTTTCAGGAATGGTTTTCTAGTATGGTGAAAGAGGTATGAAGCGCGAAAACTTTTATAACAGACATTACTCTTTTTTACATACAATTCTATTTCCTATAAATTGTATATTTTTTCTCATAGTACAAAGAGAAAAGCGATTGGAGGGAAATTAAGAAAAATAATATTCGCTTAGTTCTATTTGTCATCTTGCTTTGAACTTATACTATAATTTCTTGATAGTTCGTACTCATTACAGTCCACCGTTTTATGCACTTTCCATTTATATTATAAAATACATCGCATTTTATTTCGGGAACGGTTGATCCGCAACGACTCACGCGCAACATCATGGCAGGTTAGGCGAAGTCTTAACTCTTTACTTTAAACCCGAGTTAACAAAATTATTCGTGATGACTGACGGATAGTTCGTAACATTGTCAGTAACAAGCAAACAAGAGAAAGTTCTGTACCGACATGAAATGGAAGGTTATTCTTTTTAACGTGTCATGAAACTTGTGTTCACCATTCTGAATAGAGTCCAGAAAAGATTCAGCAACAATGAGGAGGTCAAAGCATTTGTGGTAAAATGTCTCAAACAACAAGACAAAAACTTCTTTGCACCAAGTACAAAAAAATAGTTGATCATATTTATAGAATTATTTATATGATTATTCTCATTTTGTAAAAATGCGCCGTTGTTTTCCTAGATCAAATCGTCTCTTTAATTATTGAAAATCCATCGTGTATTAAAACATAAATAATTAAAATTTTGGAAGCAAATAATAAATCTTTAGTACTGATATAATTTTGAGAACTATTTAAGTTAGAATCCGTAGTTAATCAACGTAGAACAACTGAACAAACTAGCTCCGTATTATCTACATTCACGCGCTAACCTAAAGGTCATTGAACTCGTTAGTAGATATTTTTCGTAAAGAAATAATAAATAACTGCAATGCTTCTCTCGAATAATGTGACCAAATGACACAGCATATCGCCTCTTCACTACTCTTATCTCCTGTCCCCGTGGCCGTGACGACACAAACATCTAAGCTCTAGTCAGGATTTGAGCCCGGGACCTCTAGGTTGTGAGGCAGCCACGCTAGTCAATACACCACAGAAGATCAGCTTTTTAAATTAATACTGTTCCACTATTTACAGATAGCAACTCCGTCATCTTCCAGGCTGTCGAAACGTCGCTGTTTACTGAGACTACCTGGTAGGAAACCCGAGAAACGTTTCTACACATTCTTCACCGAGAAAGCCTTCGTTCTTTAATATAAATGATATTAATTTATATTTATTTTATTTTATTATTCCATAATTTTGGTAAATAATTGAAGTTTCAAAATTTACTATATTTATGGACACTGCCATAATATATAGCTAATTGAAAACATAATTTTCAACTATCAATATTGTTTTTCTTACATGGGCTGAATAGAATTGAAATGAGTTTTTCACAATAATGTTAACTTGAAATAGGAATCTCCAGTAGTGGCAATCTCTCAGCTCTTCTCTGACAATTTTCTTTCTTTAATAGCATTAGAAACACGTTTAACTAATACTTACCACAAGTGTCTCCAGAGGCAGTCTTTTGAGTCTGAGTTTTACTGTAGCTTTCAAACATTTTTCTCTGAGACACAAGAGTGAATTTAAGAAGAGTCTGCGAGTGGCCTAGTTCTGTTGCGTTAACAGGCTGTAGTCAAGCGGCCTTGGCGTGTATGATAATTACGTTGTCACTTTGTGTTCTCACTCTGCAGTCTGAGAAGGGATACATCTGTTTATAGTGCTTTGTTAACTCACCTCGTCGGAGTGGTGCTGGTTGGCGTAGCGGATCCAGAACAACTGGTGATTTCGGCTTCGCCCCTCCACAGCGCTTCGCAAGGACACGGTCGGCGTTACATCACATCTAATCGCTTACATTCCTTTTTTAAAACCTCGATAGCTAGCTAGCACCGATATTATTAACACGCACTTGATATTAAGCATTGGTTATTATCCAATACTTAAAGATAGGTACTTGTTTAGGCCAATAAGTCCTTGAAACAATAAGAAACTCGTTATAAGTAGAAATAAAGAAATTCTAGAACATAATTAAGGACCAGAAAAATGTCGATCAGTGATCGAACCCGGGACATTCTGTTGTCTGAGGAGAAACCCTACTAGAGACCTTCCACCGATATTTAATGGGGGAAAAAGCCTAAATAGTGGGATTTTCCGAGGCTTAACCTTGGAGTGGAACGTGGACGCCGTCAAAGGGATTCTCGTGTGCCGAAACGTCAGGCGGCTAGTCAGAAGGACAATCTGAGTATAATAACGAAAATAAGAGCAGCGGATGAAACTATATTTTTCGCTCCGCGGAAAAACCTAGGCAAGGGAATATTTTCCCGTGAGAACTGCCATGTGATTGGTTAATTACAGCTCTGGAAGGAAGAATCCGAGGTGACGTAATGGCGGACGGGAGCAGAATTTGGCATTCTAGTCAAAAAACAGCAAGAGAGAGTTTTCGGTCTTAGCAGCAAACGAGTGCTTCTTTGAGTCAACGGCAACATGCTGGATCCGCTAGAACCCAGAAATGATCAGGTTTGGGCGTGACTCAGCAAACAGCTTCAGGATGAAGAATGTCAACAGCAGAGGGAGAGAGACGACACACTTCCGCCAAGGTTAATCCAAGGTATTGTAAACTCCTGGGACGAGCAGGGTTATTACCATTTTGCCAATTTGTTAGCCATTTATTCTCCCAAGCGACGAATACCCGGAGAACAAATGTATATCGTATTAAATAGTTACGTAAAATAAATTTGTAATTGTTAGTAATATAATCTTGCTTATTTATTTATTATTATCAAAACTACCCCCAACTTAACAGCGTTATATGAATCGCAATGCCGACGTAGAAATGATATAGAAGTGAAGAAGAAGCGGTACAAACTACGTAAGCCGACTCCTGAGGGTCAGGGCCTCTAAATGCCTGTAAACTTCATCCAACCCCTATAACTCACTCATTGCGGATCATAAATTGAGAACATGTAGATTTTTTTATAACCAAGAGTTACCTGATAATCAGGACAACCTTTAACTCAAATGTATTAACAGAAAACTAGTACAGTATACCGTTCATTCGTAATTCACCATGAAATATTATCGCAAAAAAATTCGACCTCAGTTTAGAAGCCTGTGCAATTTATAAACATATTTGAAATTTGTTTCTGATGTAATATATGCTTGATTAAAACTCGTTATTTCTATTTCTTACACTAATTTTAATCCAAATAATCGTACTCTAATATAATGAAGTGGACTTATTTTGAGTTGAATTAATATGGTTTTATTTTCTTCGATTAAAATTTTCAGTCCAATTAATTAGACAGTTACTAATTATTAATATGTATATGAATTAATTTACTGTCAACAGGTCAGACTTAATTGTTTAATACCATTCTAAGAAACCTTCCTTAAATCGTTCTTTTATTTTTACCAACTCTACGGGAACGAAATCTCAAGCGCCGCGATGGAATTTGTGGGACTGACTGAGAATGTACGCATTCCGAAGAAAGGTAGATGATAACTAGTAGACGATCAAAAATTACATGATTGATACGTCATCTTTCCGGATTGAACACTTCGGTATGGGACGTGGAATTAGTAATATCACTACAGACTGCTATCTGAAAAAATTCTATTGTTTGATTCATAATACAAAATTCTCAGCACACGTTACCAAAGGAGCATTTACTTAGGCTATACTTTCAAGAAACATTTAGGATAATCTGGAACTGTTTATATACCGCAGGTATGACGAACCTGCAAACATTTGGATGTACTCCGAGCTGACGGACACTGAGAACCCAGGATCCAGCAATCGGAATCAAATTACAGTAATAATATGAGCACGTAAGCCTGGAGTTCTCCTTGATACATATATATTTGTGAAGTAAATTTATTCCGTAAAATAATATGTGGTACGTTTTTTCAATAATGTAAGATCATGGTTGTCCGCCGCAATAATTGGCCTACGTAACTTACGTATATCCTTAATGAGAAAGTACTCGTGCCCGGAAATAAACAATAGCTGTTACTGTAATCAGAAAACTGTTTTCTGCTGTAAGTGAACATTTTAAATTTAATACCGTTTCAGAGAATAAATATGCTACCAGAGTTCTATGCCTTCGTGACTATTGAGAAATAAAATTATTACTCATGAAATTTTCATTGTATAAAAACAGGCTTTACTCAGCCTTTTTTTGTTATTCTGTTCTACCACAGACTGTGGAGGATGTAATTAAATACTGAAGTTATACCTTTAAGACAAAAGACAGATCACAGCCTGAAGAGGGCACAAATAAATTGCAATACGCAGGACTGTTAACTAAAAAAGTTTAGAGTCATAAAAGTTTGTTTTTTTGGTTGTTAAATATATATTATTATAATTAAAAACAGTTTCTAAAAATATTATTCTATACATTAATTAAGTTAGGTTATTTTTCTCATAATATATTTGTATCACCTGATGATGTCCCAAAGTGGGGAAAAACGTATATTTTGTATACTTATAATCACTATAAATATACTTATTGAGTTTAACAATACTTTAAATAACAATGTTCGTACCTATTGACTAATATATTTATTTTGTAATACTGGGTAATTCTTGCAGTCCTTGAAGTTACAAAACAGTCAAAATTCCAATATTTAACAATTAATAGATATAATAATAAATGACAATCACAACTAAAATTATAAATAACAATTGATTTTATTATATTCAACCGAATTCATCCTCAACGTAAAATGAAAGTCGTGATGGAAATATAAATTATGGCGCATTCAGCACTGATGCCTCAAAGGAGAAAGGGGGCAGTGTAAATTCACGCCGAAGAAGAGCTCTTAAATGGTGGATTAAGGTTCGTTGAGGATATCCATTTTACTTAATGGCATCCAATTTAACGACGCGATTACGCTGCACTTGATCCATGGCCCAGTAAGCTCAAGAGGGTAAAAAGGTCAAACAAGAACGCCAACCGACCATAAAACAAAATCCTATTCTTATTCTCTTATAAGAGATAATCTCTGCAAGAACGCAAATTCACTGCACTCACTAAAATATTATCACTTTATCGTAAATTCCATACTCCAACTGTCTGCAACTTCTGAAAAATATATTTTTATTTAAATGCTTAAACCCGTTCTACATTAGACACAGGAGCTCAGTATCTGAAGTGTATTCACTCGGAATTCTTCACAATAATACAATGAAAGAAAGAACAACTAAATCTTAAAATAGCCTGTAAATGTATAAATTTATGGTTCAAAATTTAATTCCTTTTACATGACAGTTTGTTATTGTTTAACCATTATCTGAAAGCGATCGTTAACGTATATTACTCGACAAGATCAACTTATTAAAATTTGTAGGAGTGGACCAAGCATTACCCTAACATTATTTCAGAAAATTAAAAAAATATAATTTATTAGTATGTTTACCTCATTATATCTAGAGCTTGAATCCATAAATGGTAGTTCAATTCCCCCCATTATTTTATATACGATATTTTATATCCTTTATATAAACCTTGTAGGTATTGTTAAACATTCCTTCAATAACGGTCGTCATATCTATACAAACATTTGCTATTGGTGGAAATCGATTGGTATGGGAATAAGAAACGAGTGAGCCACGAGAAGATTAGAATTTAATAAATGTTAGACATTGCAATAAAAGGTGACTTTTCTTTCACACCTAATAAGATTCAAATCATACCTCCTATGAAAGGTGCAGTCAGGAAGGAGCACCCGAAATCTTTTATGAACAGCAGCGTTCTAATGTTGTTTATGTTTTCCTTCCACTGGAATGCAAAACAGTTTAAGAAATAGTAAAAAAGTGTTCAATCAATGTTCTCATAATACTTAGTATCCAATAACACAATTCAATGATAACAGGATATAAATCAGTTAGTGAATCAATTTAGTATTTACAGGTGTATACATAATCATATTCATTTTGCTCTCAGGCACGTGTACGTTAGTTAATAATTAAAGTAATTAAAGTGAAGACACTGAGGGTGAACGGATACGGGGCGCTGCGGGAGTGACTGCGGGGCTCACCTGATCATGTCGGGAATGCCTCGCACTCTCTCTGGGTACTTTTTATCAAAGTTCTCACATGCCGAGACACCTTCATCTATTTTAGGAGGTATATGTGCTGGGGTCTAAGACCTTGGGCATATGGCAAGAGCTGTCCGCTGATCCCATTGGATCAGTCGGCCAACTGCCTCCTGAAACTGGTGGAGACACGGAGAAGGGAATGCTGCGTCCCCACAGCAGACTCGTCTCTCGTCATTCGGAAGGGCGTGAGAATAGTACCCAATGCCCGACCTACCTGATGCAGGTTTTCTAGGGTTTTCCCTGCATCTCTTTAGGTGAAACACCGGGTAGGATCCTTAAACCACAGCCCGGGGGCCCTAGTTAACCCTTGGATACCTTGCTCTACCTTCCGCATCCCCCCTTTTCAATTCCCTTCCTATGCTATTAAAGGGGAGTTGCCTGTTTCAGGATCACCCTCATGTAGCCTGTTAATCAAAAAAAAGACACTGAGGGTAATTTGATATTTTTGTATATAATGTTTTTACATGTAACTTCATGTGAATATATATATATATATATATATATTAAGATTCGTCACATTGTAATGATAAAACACAACTATGAGGAATTTAGTGATACGGAATCAAAGGTAAGAGGCATGAGGAACGTTGAAGAATACAAACAGAGGTAATAAAACACGACAACTTGGCGTTGCTTGGGATTGTCTCAAGTTTTTCAGATTCGACTAAGATGGCTTTTTCCCCTAAAAATCTGTGGAATGGCATCTCCCACAGACGATAGGTAAATAACTTTGATTGGACAGGAAAGAGCAGCACCACCGACAAAAATGAAATAACGAAGTAGGAACACGGTATTGATAACCCAGGTAGAATGGATTTTGGCAGAGTGAGGGCATTGAGACTGAGGAGTAATTGACTAATGGCAAAGGACTTTGAGAGTCAAGATTTTTTATTTCAATATATTAAGTAGAGTTCGTGGCAACAAGGAAGAAAAATAAGTAGGCAAGGTGCTCATTATAGCAACGAGGAAGTTCCGTGCGGCCTAGTGGCAGGGCCGGTCCACCGTCTCCGACTCCAGTGGCAAGTTTAGGCTAAGCTGAGAAGAAAGGGTAATTATACTGTTTGTAACGTTTTGCCGATTTCCTTGTACTGTCAATTCCGCGTAAGATTAGTGATTGTATTCTGCTCCATGAGAATATCCGTTTAGATGACCCTCTAGTTTATAAGATATCTAATCTGTGTAAATATTTGAAAATATTGTGTTAATCTGTAAGAATAAATCCAATAATGTAACTTAAAATTTATTAAATTAGTCTCTCTTGTCATTAATAAATGTTAAATTTTATATTTATCGCATTTTTATAATTCATTATAAAAAATTATATTCCACACATATTTATTTCAACATCATACATATATGAAATATATTTCGCTAGTTAGTAAGCAATTGTCTTCTTTAGTGACTGCATATTGTTTGATATAACTTCTTAGAAGACGTAAGAATTCAATTTCTTGAGTAAGGTGATAAATAGTTCCACTTATTTTAATAACTAAATTCCCAAAACATTTTCTTACTTTTATGTGACTATATTGTAGCGGATTCCACGTTCCTCCGTATTCGAGGATTTAAATTTTTTTAGGACGCCAAGTATTTTTCACAAAAATACCAAAAGATGATTTTAATAGTTTTAATTCCAATCAGAGCATGAAAAAAAATTATATCTGCAGGGCGTGGCCATTCTCTCGTCGTCCCACCGACACAACCTGCTCCTTCCACTACCTCACTGCCCCTCGCCAGACTACATTGTTGGCCCGAGTTGCGACAGTTCCTCAACAATTGCAACTCGCAAGCTGGCCTGCATTGTTAAGTGTAACTTTTCATGTTACAATATATATATATATATATATATATATATATATATATATATATATATATATATTAATCTTATACCTTTCCCTTGACAATGTTTTTATTTGGCTCTGATAATTATGTACTTTTTCGTACAAAGTCCAAAGAAATAATATCTATACACTTTTATGGAATGTTATTTTCTAAACAAGGTTAGGTCTGCACGTTTCTCACCTCTTATTTCAGAAAAGTACCGTTAAATTCATTTTTTAAATGTGACTTATTATCATTTTTTATAAATGAATTACAGAACCTCCGCAGTGTAGAAACGCGCTCTGAATATTAATACATTCAATTCCTTTCCTACTGAATGAAGCAAAATGTGTTCATTATTCGATTACGTTTCAAAGCCGTTTTCGCAAATCTCATTGAGGTGTTTTATTTATTTAAATCGTATGTAGTAAAAGCCTCAATTTACGTGGGGAATTTCATTCTATCAGAGTATCAGTGTCTCTAGGTACTTTTCTTTAAGTTAGATCGGTGCAATTGTTTAAATGAAAAAATGACACGCAAATGGTATTTTTTTTAATTTTAACATCCCGTTAACAACTAACATACAATTACATTGCACTCAGGGGCATTTATGACAAGACTATAGTTACAGAACCAATTATATCTTTTCTAATATATTTTTGTGGGCGAGGAACGTGAACAGCAATTTTATGTTGTTTTTTTCGAGTGGACGAGTTCCCCCTGTCTATTCTGGAACCAAGGGGAGCATTATCCGAGTCAAAGTAACAGATTTATCGTTAAAATGGTATTTGTCCAGTATCATAAGCAATAAATCACCAAATTGTAATCAATAATCGTATTATACATGTAATTTCACTTACGTGTTACATTATTCACAGGAAATTAAATGTTCTCAATTTTTAAAATATTTATTTATTTCCGAATGTTCTGTGGCAATCATTTTAATTTTTCAAAAATATTTTCTAAACTTCCTACGGAATAAATTAAAAATTTAACAACACACTGTACTGAAGTTTTAATATAAAATTACTGATTTGATTATTACTAGTGAAGAACCTTAAGTGCTATTACACGCACCTTTATACATTTTTTTCAATTATAATAACTTTTAAGATAAACTTATACCGAAATAAACACTGTATATGAACCTAGCGAACTTTCCGAAGAGTTGATACATGAATTTCGACGATTAAAAATTTTGCTGATTGTAAAAATTAACACCTAAATGAATTATAGAGAATGTTGCAGTAAATTAAAAAACCATGTTTCTTTGTTGAGAGAAATTATATACGCTGATAAATATGAAAAAACGAATCAGGACCCATCAATATGTAAAAAAAAATTATTCTTCAATATATTTTAATTTTGTAACTTAATTAATTAGTAAAAATTATTAATTGTAATTTTGTTGTTTTGTTTTTTTATTACCGTTGTGGGACGGTGTGGGATAAGGGTTGAAGATTTAAGTGCGATGTCCGTAATATGCTTCCTCAAATTATGATAACCCTACTCATGTGAATCTGAAACATGATTCATCAACATTAGTCACTTTTAATGATTTTTAACTAATTAAAACTAAATGTTTTCAGTAGCGCTGTCCAATGTCTTTTATTTGTTAATTAATACCTATGACATATAAATGGCATATATTCATTGATTCATTGATCGTCATTGTTTGGTGTTTAAAGTTCAAATTATGACTTGATAATTGCATGTATTCATTGATTCAATTGCTTTTTGTTTTATTTTTATTTTCATCTTTTCATTATTGTCACTGTTTGGTGTTTAACATTCAAATAGTATAATGATAATACAGTTTTGTTTTTGCCATGCCATTATTGTTATAATTGAATATTCTGGTCCCAAAATTAGTTGATTGTGCAATAGAGGCTACATTTCATATATTATATTTGCATAGTCCGGTACTGGAATTTAATATTTTATTGTTTCGCTTTAAAACCAAATATCGTGTCACCTATCCCATTTTTTTAATATTAGCAATTGATCGCTATTAAAATTTTATTATTATTTTTGTAATATCATTAACATTAGTACCACAGGTGGGGAACATGCAGCCTCCGTGAGTTTCTTGTGCAACATCCATGAAAGTTAATATTGTCAAACCGCGGATTTCGTCGATAACCCTTGAGTTAATCCGCTGGGTACATTAACTAGAACTAGGGTAGTTGGAATTTTCGAAAGTTTCAGAGAAGTATATCATTGATTACAATTAAAAGACAGCAATTTAGTTGGTATCAGCACCGATTGAGCAACTTCCATGTCAGATAAAAAATAGTGCTACTATGGAACTACAAATTGCGGTTGAGTTGGGGAATATAATATCTCAAATCCCTTTTTGACTATAAAAGGCATGACTACGAGAAAATACAGGCCGTTTACTTTCCTTCTTTGGAAATACATAATGCTGCCTGTCAACAATTTCTATCGTGACAGAAATTAAAATTAGTTTAAGAACGAAAATTTGATATGCTGATTTAGGGTATCAATTAAGACTGCGCATTACAAATCTTGATCTAAAACCAGTGAAAATATCCCATTAACTTACATTTTCCATCATATTTAAAATTATATTAAGTATTTTCCAGTTTTTAATATTATTAATTTTTTATTTATGAATTAGTAACGTTAAATATTTATTTACTTCTACTAATGTGATTATTAATATTATTATTTTGTATTACATTTATTTATTACTCTGAATATGACTGAACAGCTCATTTGATTAAATATAATCAATAGCCAAAAGTTTAGTTCCTCTCACCAAGAAATTCTTCGGTTTTTGTTGACGAAGATCCGACTCCGTACTTGAAATTTCACCCACTAAAAATGAGGCGTGATTTTCTCGCTTTTCTCGAAAAACGGGGTCGTTTATGCGTAATTTTCTTTGCGCATTACAGCGAATCTGGAGTCACAGATCACATCGAGGGACAAGAGCCGTGAAGGACAGCCTACGGAACTAATATTTTTAAGACCAATTTTTTTTGTGAGGACTGCAGCACAGTAGGGCCCCTATCTAATTTTGTTCAAACTTTAAGAATTTTAAAGGATCTAAAAATTCAGCAAGAACATTATAACTGTCAACAAGAAGGTAGAAGTGGAATTTCCCGGCGCCAGGCTGCCGTAAGGGGAGAATTGCTTTTCTGCGGGTTTATAATTTTAAGGATTGGCGGAACAAACATCACGTGGGATAACGTTTTCCTTTGGAGAAAGGGATATTCGAGTTTATCTGGGAAGCGAGAAGCCGAAAAATAGCAGAATGGTGCAAGACGTTTAGAAGGAGAAGAGACAGAGTATTAATGAATTTCATGAATACGCCACCAGAAATTGTAGAAACATCGCCCTGCTCTCTGCCAGGCAAATATTCTCCAATCAGGGATCGTTTTATTTAATAGTCTTCCTCCAGAGATAAGGAACATTAATAATTGAAAGTTTTACGGATCATTGTTAGAATATTTTAATGAGAGACGCGTTTTACTCTTTATCGTTCCCATTAGTATGAAACGTTTCAGTACTGGAAATTTATTGAATGTGCTAATCACCAAACAATTTATTTCATAACTCCTTTATTTATGTTTAGATTTTTACTTTATTCTTTGTGTGTTTCATGAACAATTTATTTAATGACTTCTTTATTTATGTTTAGTTTTATGCTTTATTCATTGTGTGTTTCATGAACCGCCTCACGTTTATAAGGGTCCGTCGTTCTGTTTGTGCTTCTTCATTGTGCGCTTATGTCAAGGGTGTTGTGTAATTAGATATTTAGTGATTTATAAATTTAATTGTTTAGAAATTATATTATCTAATGCGATTTAAGTGGTATATATATTCTATTATATCCGCGTTGTTGTTGTTGTAGTATTCAATCCTAAGATTGGTCTGAAGCAACCCTCCCTCCTAAAATATTATGCACAAGCGTTTTCATTTTTACATAGTTACCACATCCCGCATCCTCCCTAAACTGCTTAGCGCATTTCATCCTTTGCCTCCCTCTTCTGTTATTACCCCACACACAGCCCTGTAATGCTAATTTTACAAGACCCTCATGTCTCAAAACCCTGCCTTCACTTGGTCAGAGACCTTCCATATTTTTCCTCTGCCCCTTGTCTATCTAACCGTCTCATTTTCAGCATTCTTCTGTAGTATTTAGAAATCTCCTATTCTCTTCCTTTCTGCCGTAAGAAAATACCTCTTTTTAGCGATAGCTCTTCTTGCCTGTACTATCCTACTCCTTAAGTTTACTATGCATCTATCATCTCTAGTTATTATGCTGTCAAAATAGCAGAATTCCTTAACTTCCTTTAAAATATCCCTTCCCAATCTAACAACCTTTATCATCCCACTAGTCCCCATACTACACTCCATCACTTCGCTTTTCCCCTATTAACCCTCATTGACTTAAATGTATTATTTTTATATTATATTTATAAAAATGTTAGTTAAATTTGTTTGTCCAGATTTTTATTTATGTACAATTGAATATATAGCATCTAATAATAATTATGTAAATTTTTACTTAATGACATATCTTATTGCCTCATTTAAGGACTAATGGAATAAATTAATCAAATAAGCTCGTCAGTCTTTTTCAATAATGAATGCTCCTCAATGAACTGTAATCCTTAATATAAGTGTACAATGTTATACTTTTTTTCGAAATGGCAGAGTCCAGACCGATGTACGCTCGAGAGTAAACATCATAAAAAATATCAGCCACTCATACTATTCATACACATGCAATAATATAAAATTGTAGATACGTCTTTGATTTTGTTCTGGTATTGAACTGAATGCAGAAACTGAGATGAGGAAGGTAGTTTGCTTTTCTATATTAGTATTTATTTTTATTTCCTGACTGTTCTGCGGGATTCACGTCTCTATCAGAGCACATTTTTACCATTTAATATTTATTTCCTGTTCGAGTGTTTTTTGTATATGTACAAGCAACGTAGTCAATAAAAAATTGAAACTGATTAATATTCATATGTAATTGGCCCTCACCTGATTATTTATTGACGAATTCGTGTACATAATTTCTGGCTTCCCAGAAGATATTATTACATCGCAATATACTCAACAGAAAAATTTCATCTGAAAATTTTATAAATATCGAATTTTTTTATTTTCTGAGCTATGCATAAGGAACGCTTGAAGGAATTCCGTCAGAGAAAACTGGAAAGAGACTAAGGAATTTTAGTAACCAGAGACGCGGGAAGCAAAGTTAAATGCATTGCTTAAATAATTGCACCCTTTTACCAAGAAATTGTAACAGTAATTGTTCTCATGTTTATAATATATAATTGTATCGGTACATTTTTTCCTGACAGTGTTAAAGAATGACCTAAATATTTCCTCTATTGTGTGTGCATAATTCACAAGTAGGAAGTAGCTTAGGAGTATTTATCCACCATTAATTTAAAGAAACATTTGAATGCAAGTAATTGCGATTAAACATTGATAGGTTTCCCGCTGTAGTTGCTCATGGAAAAATTCTTGGGATTCATCTCGGGTACAACAGTGATTAATTCGCGACGTCTCGAAGATCATTTCCACGTAGTTTTCCACGTCAAGCCTGTCTGAATATTTCCCTCCCACGATCGACCTCATCAAGGGACACGGGGACTGAAATGTGAAATTCCTGAAAATGAATTGTTACTAAGCTGAACTTTTAACTGTGTGTTAACAACACACATATGTGGCAATGTTAAAAATTTTGTTTTTTGTAAACTTGTTTTTGTTAAGATATTGTGAAAATTATTTTCAAAAGTTGGCAGTTTTGAAAATGTTCCTTACGTTACGCATCGAATATATTTTAGCTTTTTTTACATCTATATGTAGTGCAGCCTATTGTTATCAATTGTCAGTATTATTTTTGAAATTGAATAAACCTGTGGGAAGAAATTACTTTTTTTGCTAAGAGCAAATTGGCACTTTTCAGTACTTTGAAACTTTTCGCCTAAACTACTAAAATGATGAAAAAACTGATACTTGTATTTGAAGGTTTTAGCAAGTAGATTGTGTACAAAAAGAATGAAGAAAATATCTTAATATTTGTGACGCATAGAAGGTTTTTGGTACCAGAAATCATGAAGCAGAGAAAAACACATTTTTCTGAAAAACAGTAAAAATTTATTAAATAATAGTAAAAATATTAATTAAAATTTTCCTGCAGCATATTACATTTACTTCTTTTGTTTGGCAGCTTCTTTTGTCACTTTACTAAATTTACAGGCATATTAATTTGAAAATCGATTTTTTTCTTCAGATTTCTGCGGAAATTTCAGTCCACATGTTCCGTATCAAATTTAGATTAATAAAATAACACCCAGTTTTTTCTTTAGTACACACAAATTTAATTGCAAAATCTTTAGCAACATGTCATTACAATGTTGACAGGAGCTTTGCCTAGTTATAGGCATATTTATCTGAAATATAAAACCAAACATAGAATATGTTACATTCATCATTATAAACAAGAAACCGATATGAAGCATTCACACATTTAACATCAAAACAATCATTGACTTTTAGTGGTCGTTGCGCTGTTTATATAAGAGCCTAACAAGCAACCAGAGCATTCACAGTTTTATGTAACTAACATTATTTACATTGGTTTAAATTATATAAACTAAAACATTAATTCTTATAATTACACTTTGCTTTGACATTTTAAATAACGTTCCAACAATTTTTACATTTTAGGAAAAACAATTTAAACAAATCATTATATATTATACAATCCTTGAACATTTTTACATTATACTTTCATTTTATTTAGAATATTGACATAAGTGGTTCCCACCACACTAATTTCACTCCTGCCGTTATCACAGTTATCGATATTCTGTTGTATATAAATTCCTTCTTTTTTTTATTTTCATCGGGGATGGTTGACTATGTAAAACCTCTACATCATCCCACAGTCCTTCGTGTTTTCTTTCAACTGAATTTTTAGAGAGAGCTGCACTAGTCTTAATATTGCTTTTATGAAAATATATTCTCTTTTTCTAATGGATACTCGTATGACCAATGTAAATTTTTTCACAATCACTACACTTAACTTTATAAATAATATCCTTCTTATCAATTTGTCCTTTTTTATTAAAAGTATGTTTTGAGTTTACTTATGGGTCTCATCACAATACTGATGTCCCCCAAACCATGGTTAAATGTGTTCTCCTTATTTTATCTGAGGTACCTCTATTGTATGACAAACTAATATAGGATTTCACTATGGGTTTTACAATTTCATGTTCACTGACCATATTTACATTTCTTAAGTTATTTATATAATTATGAGCATCATTCTTATTAACAACATTAAAGTATTTCAATAACCAGTCTCAACTTTTGTTTTAATTATTTGTGCTCTTCTAAACATATCGAATGAACAACTCCCCTCTTTTACATACTTATCATCTCTAAATTTTTACACCATTCTGTCCGACATTTATGTATCAAATAAGGTGGATACCAATTTTCTTTCAGTATTATAAAAATATTTTAGTTAACAAAGTCTAAATGTATAATATCAGTAATCCTAATAGCTCTGATTATCATATTAGAAAGTACATTGATTTTATAATGAAATGGATGGACGGATCTATAATTTAATATAGCATTCGCCGCGTAAACTTTTTTATAACATTAGGTAATGTTAATCCCAATTTTCGGGTAATACGCATATCAGTAAAATTAATACTGGCTAAACTCTCAAATTCAGTGGTAAATTCAATCCGTGAATAAAAACCATTTAAAGCACCATTAAAACGATCAATTTGTTTATCCTTCATAATATAAAATATATCGTCAACATATTTGACAATTATTATCGGTAATTTTCAGTGCTGAAAAGTGCCAATTTTTAAGCAAAACAAAAAATTCTCTTCACACTTTTCACGTCGTGAAACTCATCTTATCGCCCCTCTCTAATTTACAGTTAATATCTGCAGTAGATAGCCTTAAAATAAGTTTTCTACCTAAACTTGTTTTGTTTTATTTATCAAAATCTGTTTTGCAACCTATTCCTTTTCATTGTTAAACATACGCCACGTTGTTTATTACAAATGTTATCACGAGTTTCTCTATCTTTTAGTTGTAATTATTGCTTATTACTATTTTACAACTATTTGACATGTTCAAATTTAGTTTTAGCATGTACCGCAATGCAGCAATTATTACTCAAATTCTCATTCCACGCAGCAATATATATTACGAATGTCGTACTCACCTTTTTACTCGCGATGTATCCGGACAGTAAAGTCTCTTTACGATTTTATTGTCAACAGCGTTGTTTCGTGTTACTGCTTCACGGAGGGAATATTGGAACTCGCGCTCAAATGGTGTGATTTTTATTTTTCTCAATATTTCTCTGGCCACAGGCCTCAGGCAGAAGTTGGAGAATCCAAGGAACGGTCTCGCTCAGCGCTGGTCGTAAAATGGCGTTTCATTTCCACGTCCACGTCTATGTGGGTTGTTCGGATCGGAATACGAACGTCGAGAGAAAATGGAAACAATGGATGTCTTCCTATCAGATGTGACTTGTCATTTAGTTCTGGCAAATATTCCACCGAGCAATACGATCTGAAATCTTGATCGACGTCGCTCCTCAATAAAGTCGTGGTGAAAATTTTATGACGATGTGGTCAATTCACGATATGCTTCGAAGTGAAGACAAGTTCTCTTATATATAATAATAATAATTAACTAATTTATATAATAATAAACTGTAATATATATGATACTCGTAATGTAAACCGTATAATTGGTGCAAGAAATATTGCGTTTTTAAACTTCTTATTTGCTCCCTGATATGAAATTATAAAGAACTCTGCACAAAACCTATGATAATTTCATATTCACGCAAGTCGCAGAAATATACAAATAAAATATGATGTACCTTGTAAAAATTATAGGGGGTTTTAATGATTTAAAATTACTTAAAAACATATTTGTGCTGTTAAAAATAATAATTTTATTTATGAAAAAAAACATTTATTTAGAGGTCCTTCGCACTATTACAATTATACATATTAAGGAGAATTACTATTTAAAATAATATTAAGCTCGATTTCCTGTAATATATACAAAAGTACCAAGGTAAGTAAATGTTTTGTGTGATTCACCATAATCACAATACCTGTATTTTAATAAATATTCTCCATACATTATAAGTTAAAATGGGGTAAAATTTCATCCTTATTTTAATGAACGCTTTTTTAGGACTTGTTTATCTGCAAAGTATGCGATAATTAGTTGCAAGTTCGTACCGTAAGTGGCAGCAATCTCCTTCATTACTAGATCTGCTATTCAAATGGAAAGGCGCTAGCTTGCCGCGACTTTTTGCATACTCAAGCAACTTCCCTTATGAATAGTAATACCCCGCCATTTCCATAACCAAATTTTTAGGAACCGCCATCATTTAAACCAGATTACGCCACTGACTAAGTTCCCGTAGTGAACGTCAGGTTCAGAAACTTATTAAATTAAAATCCGCCATGTAAATACAGTCTTAGAGGCGATAATTACCGATGGTGAAACTTTTTACAAAATCAACTTACGTTTTTGAGTTGAATTTATAACGAATTGTTTTATTTAAACATTACACGGAATATGTACAGTTAATTGGTACGCAGATCCTTGCAAATCTTTTGCTTCGACGATTTCCTAATATGTGTGTTTAAGTTGTCCCTAGTGTACTTGGGTTCTGAGTAAATTCATATTTAATTGTTGTTGTAGTGGTATTCACTCGTAAGAAAGGTCTTATGCTACCCTCTATGCTAACCTATTTTCTCAAGCATTTACATTTTCACATAACTACCACATTCTACCAAATTTGCTTAGCATATTCCATCCTTGACCTTCCTCTTCTATTCTTACCCCTCACACTTCCCTCTAACGCTAATTTTACAAGGTCCACATGTCTTAAAACTTGGCCTATTAATCTATCCGTTATCTTAGTCCTCCATACTGTTCGCTCTTCCCCTATTCTCCTTGGAACTTTTCGTTAGTGATTATATCCATCCATTTGTTTTTCAGCATTCTCCTATAGCACCACATTTCAAAGTCTTCTATTCTTTTCCTTTCCGAAACTTCTACCGTCCACGTTTCGCACCCATATAACGCAACACTCCATACTAACATTTTTAGCGACTTTTCCTAATATTCACACAGATTTACCAGTAAGTGTATTCCTGTTTTTCGCGGACGTCTTCCTTACCTGTGCTATCCTACTATTTATGTCTATACGTCTACCATACCTAGTTATTATTCTGCCCAAGTAGCATAATCATCTAAATATCATTTCCCAATCTATCACCCTTTTTCATTTAGCTGTTTCCCATACTACACTTCATTACCTCGATTTTCACTGCATTAATCCTCATATTGAACTCTTTCTCCAGGGCCATATTCATGCCATTTATTTGTTTTCCAAGTCTTCTTCTGTCTCCCCTACACCCTATGACAAGATTATTGGCAAAGCGTAGGGATTTTATTTCTTATCCTTTAATTATTTTAACTTTCTTCATCGCTTGTTCTATATATAACACGGGACCCGGCGGCTGAAATTTCAGCCAAAATATGAAGAAAAATCGATTTTCTATTTTCCTCATATTAATATGCCTATAAATTCAGTAAACTGAAAAAAGAAGCTACCAAACAAAAGAAGGAAGGTGTAACATATGCCGCAGGCCAATTTTAATTAATATGTTTGATTCTAATTTTAAAAAATTATTACTGTTTTCAGAAAAATGTATTATCTCGGCTTCATGATTTCTAGTACCAAAAACTTTCTACGGGTCACAAATATTAAAATATTGTCTTCATTTTTTGTACATAATCTACCTTCAAATACTACTATTAGTTTTTTTATTGTTCAAGTAGTTTGAGTGAAAAAAAATCAAATATCTGAGAAGTGCCAATTTTTAAGTAACCGTATGAATCTCGTAGTAAAATGAAATTATTTTCTCACACCACACAGTTATTATCAGATTCAAAAATAAATGACAGTCAATTTATAAAAAGGAGAAGCTCTACATGTAAAATGTAAAAATAAAAGAAGATAAAATATATCTAAGTACGTAACCAAGAAACATTTTTCAAAACTGCCAATTTTGTGAAAATTAATATTATAATAGATAAGCAACAAAACTAAAAAAATAATTTACAAAAACTAAATTTTGTACATTGCTACACATCTGCGTTGTTACACACAGTTAAAATTTCAGCTCAGTAGCAATTCATTTATAGGAATTTCAAATTTTAGTCCCCGTGTTCCTTAAACAGACTGCAACCTTTGTCTACTCCTTTCTTGATTTCAATTCTTTGATTTGATCTTCAATTCTAAATACAGCTCAGTAACTTCTATAATAGTATGTAAATTCTAGGAATTATTTTTTATTTTTATGTAATGACGTTGAGGGCTAATGGAATAAATAAATAAATTACCCCTTACAGAATTACACATAAGCTCCGAGAAAGGTGAAATCTAATTTTTTGAATTCTTGCAACATTTTTGAAATATTTTAATTTTTTCAGTCTGTTGAGTCCATTACATATACGTTTATTTTAATCTATTGTTAATGAAGCATAAATTTTTCTATAAGATTATTTGCGTCTGTGAATGTAAACCTTCGTCCCCTAAGCGGTTTAAGTACGGTACTAGACTTATCACCAAAAGTTGAGTAATTCTTATTACTTAACACTACAGAACCATTTATCTGGTCTTCAAGGCTATTAACTAATTTCGGTAAGACTTTCCAGTATGTAAATAAATATACGTAGTAATATTGGTTCATCTGCCCTAACACATTGAAAAGGAATCTTTCTTCCAATGTACGATCTATAATTAGTCGACATTCTCCTGACTGAGATGCTCCAAATTGTCTAATAAACTTTAGCTCTAATGTCTTTTTCTGCGTTAAAGGAACAACCTAATTATTATTGCAAAGCGTAAATCATGAACAAACATGCATATTAACATTGTCTGTATTTACGTATGTTGAAACACATTTACAAGAAATTATATATTTATAATCTGAGTTAACATAATATAGAAAAAGATAAAATGAGAGAAGGGGCTACTGGCAAAACGCTACGGTTTATTATTCACTTTATTTTGTCGGAAGGCACTTAGAAGTCTATGACAAATAACTTAAATGAGATAAGTGGACAGGTAAAACCACGCTACTGAGTTTTACAAATTCAGTATATATAAGTTTAATATTAATTTATAGCTTGCAATTTGGTTAACAAATTTTGACGTTTTGGACTTTTAAGACTGATTAATAGTAAACATTATCGATAGCTAAACTGTCGGGAATTTCAATCGAAAGTTCAGCGCGTTTCGAACAATCGGCCCAAAACAATATCCATGCAAGGGAAGCGATTTGTCAAGAATTTTATTCATTGTCGTGTGAAATACTGACTTCTCTCCACTCACGTCTCTTGTGACGTCAGCTCTTCTCATCCCTTTCATGCGTGTGGATATCAGTTCACCCTGCTCCAATCAAATTTCAAGGTTGATCCGCTCTGGTCTTCTTCCTTCGCGGAGGGAGAAACGTCCATCGAAATTTCGAGGAATTAATGTCCTGGGCAGTAAACGTCCGCTAATATCCTGTACTTAGAACTTCATACGATTTGTGTTGCTCTTCGCTGCCTAACAGACGTCTAAAGGCATGTTATCGCGCGTCTTATTGATGCCAAAAACGAATTTGTCAACCATTGACTAATTCAATTAAATCGTAATTAACGCCTTACTTCATTACAAATTAATTACTAGAAACTTTGTAATTTGTTTCATAAGCGACATCAACTTAAGTAGTAAAATTATAGTCGTCTATTGGAATAATAAATGTGTAAAATTATTTCTTGATAATTCTTAGGTTCTAATAGGGATTTCATTTTGTATGGCGTTCTGTGATAAGAAAAAATATTAAATTAATTTATGTACTCAAGTTCGGTTGGAAATACAAAATTGATATAAAAATGAATATTTAAGAATTGTATGTCACTCAAAATTATTTACTCCTTACGTCAGGGTAATTTATAGGTAAACCTTAATGAAGCATCGCTTCTATTCGGCAATTTAAGACACAGGCATTCGAAATTTCCGTAAAACGATTTTTGTGACGATACCAAAATGTCTACGTCTGCTTTAATGTCTGTCGATATGGGTATGCATCTGGGTGTCGATTAGCGTCAATCATCAGAACTGGGTCCATGGTGGCTGTAGACGACTTTATCTTGCTGCAGTAAGGATATCATTTCGGAAAGTTTTTAACCAGTCCCTCGCTACTCTTAGACTTTTAGAGTTGTTAGTCTTTTCGGCCTTTACTTGCCTACATCAGCTATTGTCGAGATATATACGAATGCTGAATCTCGTTCTTTTACGTGGACCCGAATGCCTAATGTCTGCTGTGGGTCACTAGTTGGATCTGAATGTATAACTATTCCAAACCTTCCTATGATATCACCTCCTATTACTCCAGAATCTGGTTGGCCTTATTGAAACTTGCAACCAGTGTGAAAACTCAGCATTGTCAGCTATGCTCCGCACATGTTTCTGATTTCTCACGCTGTAGAATATTTCTGATTTTATGGACAGTTTTCCGAAACTCACAGGAGTAATTCATTAAGCTGTTGCACATCACGTGTTGGAATTGTGTTATCTCCTTGAAAGGGGGTTCATTCCTTTGTCATAAGGGATCCCCAAAGAACAACCTTAAATACTGTCTCCGCGTAATTATATTTAATTACTAACGGCACTACTTCAAAAACTCTCCCACGTCAAATTCCTGGTTCGGTTCCATAGAAAAAATGTGTGTTTTTGGGAACTAAAGCGTTCTACAGTATAACATTTTCTTTTCAGATTGGTTTTACACATTTTGAGTTGGCTCTGACCTGAATGTCAAGGTGAATAGAATTGCGACACTAATTTTCAGTTACTCAGCAGACTTGAGGGAGGAAATTTGCTCTTTAACAGCGTGGAAGCTTGGGAGGGTTTTCACAAGGACACGAGAGTGGAAACCAAATTCTAAATCAAGCTTTGCAGCATTCACGAAGATCATCATCAAATGGCACAGACTATAAAATAAAAACGATACCGTAAAATATACATTGCCCCCTTAATATAAACCTTTTATAATTACCTCACGCATAGACAATCTTACAAATAATTCTCATTTAATTTTTAAAAAACCAGTTTCATGAGAAGGCCCTGAATAAGTGCGAGCTATCTATTGAAATTATCAAACTACCCCTTAAATAAATACATGTTGTTGTTATGGTATTCAGTCCTAAGGCTAGTCTGATACAACCCTCCATACTTACCTATCTTGTGCAAGCCTTTTCATTTCCTCATAACTACCACATCCCACAACCTCCCTAATCTGCTTAGCGTATCCCATCCTTGGCCTTCCTCTTCTGTTCTTACCCCACATACTTCCCTCTAATTTTAATTTTATAAGACCCTCATGCCTTAAAACTTAGCCAATTAATCTATCCCTTCTCTTGGTCAACGTTCTCCATATTGTTCGCTCTTCCCCTATTCTGTTTAGAATTTCCTTGTTAGTGATTTTATCCACCCATCTGATTTACAGCATTCTCCTATAACACCACATTTCAAAGGCTTCTATTCTTTTCCTTTCCGCAACTCCTATCATCCACGTTTCGCACCATATAACGCCAACCTACATACGAACATTTTAGCAACGATTTCCTAATATAAATTTCCTAATATAATAAAGACATATATATTTAAAATATTATTTCTCTTAAACAGACATATTTGATAATAAATTTTCAATACATGTACATATTAACTTAAATGCTCTAAATTAAAGTTATGCATCGGTCCAATTTTTTGTCTTATATATCCAAGAAGTTAGATACGCCCACTCATTATCATTACAGGTTTCATCTCTAGGTGTCGTTAAGTTTATAATAGATACAAGTTTTAAGTTAGATGTAAACACGCAACTTTGGCTACTCTGCGTAATATTATTGGAAGCATCTGTGATGCTCCGCTGATAATCCCAGTGGAAGCGGCCATAATTTTTTCCTGGTGTAACTGCAGGAACATCTGAGACTCGCATTGCAGTCGTGCGTGAAACAAAGTGTTATCGCCCTGGTGCCTGGGGTAATTTGGAGATGTGGCCGGAATTATTGATTTCTACGGCACTGTCTCAGAGTAAATGTAGCTTCCAGAAACATTTATTACTTCTGAAACCTCGTGCTGCCGCCGAGGGCACATGCTATTGGGGTACGATAAATCTCATGGGCCCGCCTTGGACAATTTAATCGTAAATATTTATCTGTGAAAAAGAATCCATTGCTCCTTGCGACGAAACGAGCGACAATAATTACCCTTTTATTAATATTGCTTAAGAAGGAAATAATACCAACCAAAAATTATATATTCCTACGTTTAAATAATTACAGTGTTTGAAATTCATTTCTATTTGAATTTAGTTTAAAAAGTATCGGAGACACAGAAAAATAAATAAATACGATTTAACGAGTTGGGGTCAAGATTTAATAGGAAGTCAAGGTTCAACTTTTCAATCACCAGCCGATCATCAACCCAGAATTTGGCAATAATTACTACGTACGAAAAATGGCTGATGGGAGATGGGTACTGTGCAATAAATTAAGAAGAATTAACAAAAATACTTCTGTGGTCTAATTGCTAGAGTCGTTGCCTCACAACTCAGAGGTCCCCGGTTCGAATATTTATTATTATTACTTACTTAGCTGCTATTGGTCATTTTCCCGGTGGCAGCTATATACAAAGAAAACACAAATACAATTACAAAAAGTTTACACTAAGGAAGAATTTTGAAGTGTAGTTTTCTATCTGAAAAAGAAAAGAAAGGTGCCACACAAAAATCACTTCACTGCACTTCACTTTTATCACTTCACTGATTCTAAAAAAAATAAACTACTACTCACTTAATTTTTCTTAGCCTATTCCTAAACTGATTTACGCTACCCGGAAAAGTCGTCAGTATTTCTGCAGGCAAGGAATTCCAATCGCGTATTGACCTATTTACAAATGAAAATTTTCCTACGTCTGTACGTTGCCCTTTTTCTTTAATTTTGAACGAGTGGTCATTTTTAGAAATATAATTCGGCGCCGAAAGATGGTTTGTTATTTCTTTCCAGGCCCTGTGGTTCACCCTTATAAGCTTTATATATTGCGCACAACCTGGCATGTTTCCTTCTATTACTGAGACCTTCTAAATTCTCGTGAGGATTGTTCGCGAATCGACCCCCAAACATTTTTTCAGCCCGTTTTTGTATTTTTCCAACGCTAGAGTGTGTTCATTTCGATATGGATCCCAGCACGTTACCCCATATTCTAAAATTGGCCTGACCAGCGTTTTGTAAGCAGAAATCTTGGTTTTTCTCGTGCTTTTCCTCAAGACCCTGTTTACAAAGTGAAGCAGCAGCGCCCTCCACTCTTTACCTTCCAGTGACCTCGCTCACCTGATTACCACAATTAAAATCTTTACTAATCGTGATCCCAAGATATTTACAGTTATTTGATTCCGTTACAACTTCGTTCCCCATTTTATATCTAGTGGGAGGGACATTTCTCTTTTTTGTAAAAACGACTGCCTCTCTCTTCGTTGCAATATACTGGCAAGGGCTTGAAAATATGTGTCGTCATGGTCACAACCACGTATGACTCCAAATTCGGAATGTGTCATGTAAGATGACAGTTCGCAGTCGACCCGGTAGGCCAAGACTCTCAATGGGCTGGAAAACAAAGTAAAAAAATTAAAAGGCGATCTGGATATGGAAAATGAATCATACTTCAAGGAGAATAAATATAACCCTACGATTTGCCGATGATATTGTAGTATTAAGGGAGTCAGAAGGAGACTTCGAAACCATAATAAATAGCATGAACGTGGTCTTGGAGGAAGAGTACAGCATGAGGAATAATAAAGGGAAAACCAAGATCCTGTACTTCCATAATCTATCATTTAACTACAGTACTTTTGTAAAGAATATGTATTTTAACAGTATCTAACGTTTCAAGGAAGATAACATTTTATACAATATATCGTCAAATACAAATATTTCAATGGTTGAATCAATAAGAATCCATGATTTATAAATTTTATAATAGAAATTCATAATTTTATACTATGCTTTAAATAAATATATTAGCTAAAACAAGCCATTGAATGAATGAACACACGCTTGGCATATTGTCAAATTTATACACACTTCTGTGATTGAAACTATTTAATTTGGAAACCTTTATCTCGGTATCAAATTGGATAGTTCACTGTGTACGTCATATTTTACATTTAAAATGTTTTATAGCTGCGATACTTTATACTCATTTTACATTAACGTAGTATTGAAGACTTTATATCGTTTTTCTGCCATTCGATATATTATCATAAAAAATTTGTTGGTCATCCGAAGCAAAAAAAGGGTTAGTCGTACTGAGAAGTAGTTGGGACCTGACTTGAGTCAGAACAAGAGGACATTGAACCGACCCTAGGGCACAGTTTCCACAATATTTTCAGAAATGGGGGGCGTGATTGGACGAAATGAAACACGTGACGTACTTTAAGGGAGCAGTGTCCGTCCATCTCTTTGGTAAGGAAAGGAGTCCCAGAAGTCATTTTTCTCTCAGTTACGTCACAAGTATTGAAGCAGTGAGAAAGCAAAACTGCAGAGGCGACAGCAGAACTATTTTCATCGCCCCCACGTCTGCAGCCAACCTCGCCAGCCCGAGAGGTTCCGCGTCCCAGGAGGACGATTGCACCAGCAGACCCATGAGTGCAATCTGCGCAAATTAAAAACACTTACGAATAAACGAGAAATCACAGCGGAGTAAGTTCTAAAAGGGTGAGTAATCATGTTTCGATAAAGTAGTTTAGGTTCCCACTGCACCACGATTCGAATATCCCAGATTTAAGGGCCTCATATTCGTTACTTTATAAATTAAAGAAGAATCACGTTTAAGTAAATTTAAAATTTCTAATGAATCTAATATTTACGGTTCTCTAATCGAGATGTTAAAATTTTATATTTACTTATATAGGTAATTAATTCATTACGTATGTGGTTATGTTCAATTATCTGTGAGGCCACCAAGAATTAGCTCTCCAATTAATTGGAAAATTGTAATATTAATAACGGAGATCTTGCGACAGTAATTTTCCTGTTACTTTAATAGTACTTAAAAGTATTAGATAAAAAAGAATTTAATGCGCATTTATGTTAATAGCAACAAATTATGAGATATTCTATTCTTACTTATTAAGTGTTAAAATAATGTTGTTGTTGATGTGGTATTCTTTCCTAACATGCTAATCTTTCTTGCACAAGCCTTTTCATTTGCGAATACATACTCCCTAATATGCTTAGCGTATTTCATTCTTGCCCTACATCTTCAGTTCTTACCCCTGACACTTCCCACTAATGCTATATTTACGTAGCATATTAATCTATTCCTTCCACCATATTGTTCCCTTTTCCTCTATTCTGCTTCCTCGTTAGTGATTCCATCACCCATGTGAACATCAGCTTTCTCCTATAGCACCACATTTGAAAGGTTTCCATTCTTTTCCTTTCGGCAACTCCTACCGTCCACGTTTTGCACCCATGCAACACCACACGACATACTAACATTGTAAGAAATGATTTCCTAATATTCACGCTTATATATTAAACGTAAGTAAATTCCTCGTTTTGCGAAAGCCTTCCTTGCCTGTGTTATCCTTCTCTTTATGTCTACTATACTGCTACCATCCCTAGCTATTATACTTCCCAAGTAGTAGAATTCATTAACTTCCTTCAAAATAGCCCTTACCCATCTAACGCCCTTTGTTATTCCATGTTCCACATACTACACTCCATCGCCTCTATGAATCCTCATGTTGTACTCTTCCTCCAAGACCACGTTCATGCTATTTATTATGGTTTCCAAGTCTTCTTCTGCCTCCCCTAATACAATATCATCGGCAAATTGTAGGGTTTTATTACTTCTCCTTGTAGTATGATTCCTTTTCCATATTCATTTTTAACATTCTTCATCGCCTGTCCTATATATAAGTTATGGCATTGGCGACAGACTCCTCTCTTGATTTCTGCTTTATTTTCTTGATTTTCAGTTCTAATTACTGCTGACTACCTTCTGTAGAGCTTTATTCCTGTATTCTTCAAAATCCTTAATAGCGTGTTTTAGTTCACATTATCAAAAGCTCTTTCCAAATCTACACATTCCATGAACGTAGACCTGTTGTTTCTTATCCTATCTTCTAAAATCAGGCGCAGAGTTAATATGGATTCCCTTGTCCCTACATTATTCCTAAAACTAAACTAATCTTCTCCTAACTCGCATTCTATTTGTCGTTCCATCGTTCTATATACTAATTTCGTTTATATTTTGCACGCATGAGAGACTGAAATAATTATCCTGGTCTGTTCGCATCTATCAGTTCTAGTCCTCTTCGGTATGGGTATAATTATGTTTATACTAAAATCGCCTGGTATTTTTCCTGTTTCGTAAATTTTGCAAAATATTGCTTCTTCGCCCGATAATCTTAAAACGTGGTTATACATTTCCTCACAACTATTGCCTTAATAACACATTTACTCAACTTTGACAGTGTTGTAGTAGAACTCAGTCCGTCTTCTGATCTGATCTGATCTATAGTAACCTATTCAGTTGCAAGCCTTTTCATTTCTAGATTAATTTACAACTTTTCATTACCTCCTTAATTTAATTAGCGCATTCCATCCTTGGCAGCCCTCTTCTGTTAATACCAGAGTTATGACGTATTAAGGATGAAAAACGAGGTTTCACTGTACCAGCTTTAATGAAGGTCGCACAAGAAACTCACGGAGGCAGCAAAAAGGCTCAAGGCCGCATGTCCCCCACCTGTAGGATTAGCGATAATAGCGCTATATATTTTTGTAATGTAATGTTTTTGTAATCAACCAACAACCGAAGGAAGATGTTTCACGTTGAAACAGCAAGCTGAATATGTACTGAATTAGTAGTGGATCTAGTGAAGTAAAATTTATATATGATTTGTATAATCATTTCAGTCAATTTTAAAGTACATATGTTACGTTGTATTACATACTTAATAGATAATAATAGTTGCTGAATAAAGATTTATTTAACACTAGATAACCCCCGCGATTTCGTTCGCGTCGAAATAGTTCTTTATATTTTGCCCTAAAAATGAAAAAAAAACAGGTACAAAAATTTGATAAATTTTAATTCATTAAATGTAAAAGAAGTACGGTATGATCTATTTATGATCACTAGAGAGCAAACCTTATAACTCGCAGTTGGTTTTGAACAGGTCCCCCTATCAAACGTTTATGAGCCAATCCGTTGATCCCACTGGATCAGTCGGCCAACTGACTCCTAAAACTGGTGGAGGCACGGAGAAGGGAATGCTGATACCCCACAGAAAACACGTCTCCCGTCATTCGGAAGGGCGTGAGAATAGTACCCAATGCCCGACCTACCTGATGCAGATTTTCTATGATTTTTCCTGCATCTCTTTAGGTGAAACACCACGTAGGGTTCCTTAAACGATAGCCATATTGAAATGAAATATGTTAAATCTCCTATTTTTAAACCATCTTATTTTCATTGAAATCCGTTGAGCCGTTTCAGGACCTATTCGAGACGAACATACTAAGAGAGAGAGAGAGAGAGAGAGGGGGGGGAGAGACACTTCATTTTTATTTTTCGGTATAGATTAATGAGTATTAATATAATTAGGATGAACTTTGCGTACATAGTTTCCAAAATATAATTGTTATCCGAAAATATAAAAATTCTATGTATCCGAAAATATAAAAATTCTATGTATCAGTAGAGGATAATACTTTGGCAGTGTCTGACATTGCGTACGTTAGTGAATTTACGTTTATAAATTTAATGGATTCAGAACCAAAAGGTTGTCCACGTAGCCAATAAAACAATAAACCACATATTATCGTTTTGTTCAGCATTTTTTTAATCCATTTTTGTATATTCAACGAATGAAAACGTTACGCTATAGCATATCAATTGACATTATACATAAATACCTCCAGTCTCAGTTATAACTAATATTTTTTTTAAAAAAGCAAACTCACTACGAAATAACGAAAGTCGCAATTTTTCTTCGAATAACATAGATTGTAATATAAAATTAATTGAATTTAGATAAATTGCATTGCTTCCTTTGGGAGGAGGGAGACATTCCCCTGGCCCCCACCACCACGATTCGCCATTTGTTGAATGTTCACTCTAGCCAATTGTAACTTTTTCCCAGAGTAATAATGAAAAATTTTAAATATGAATGCTTTGTCTCAGAGAGCTGTTTATCTTATGAGAAAATATATTACCTTTTTGAAAAGTTTATATAAAATACTACAGATACTATGTAACTAGAATAGTTCATGGAGGATGTATTCCGTTTTGCAAAACATGCCACGAAGACCTACAAATTGCTTGAATGAGATGTGACAATGTTGCCTTGCAACTGCTGTATCCATTGACATACTTCGCATTGTGGCACAATACTGATTACTATTTCACGGCAAAACCTGTAATAGCCATAACCTGGCGAATTGACGATACAGCTTTCACTACAATAAACTTTGAGAGTTATTCGTAACTGTAACAGTGTTACCCGGCAAACAGGCGTCAGTAATAACGCTGTGGAATTGTACGTAATATTGGTTCACGGTTCCGCGACAGTTAAAAAACATCGTTTGTTCGCTTTAATTGCTCTCTCTGCAACGGTATAAACGAAACCAATAAACCGCGGGAGCCTCGCACGCAAAACTCCCAGTGGCTTCGCCAAACATAGCCAAAAATTCACTTCGCCTGCAAGCAAATAGGCAGATGGGGATGCTGGGAGGTGACTTTATTGGTTCTGTAGCAACTTCCTCCTTGCTTGTTCAAACTTCAGTGTCAACAAACACGCGCTACAACAGCATAAAAATCAAATACATTCGCGCTGACAATTGATCACCGCGACAGCGAGAATCATTGCCTAATTAATAACCAAGATCATCAAATTTACCCACTTACATTATAGAATTGGTTACAAAAAGGTCTGCCTTAGAATTTTAATTCAATCCGAACCTAAAGGAATACCGGACTTTACTACGTGAGTGAAATTACACTCTTGGGAGCTATGACTCTTAAGGCGGAGGGAGTAATTTTGACTCTCTTAAGGCGGAGGGGGTAATTTTGACTCTCTTTAGGTCTGAGGGAATAATTTCGACATTCTTAATGCGGAGGGAGTAATTTAGACTCTCTTAAGTTCTGAGGATGTAATTTTGACTCTCTTCAAGTTGGAGGGAGAAAATTTGACTCTCTTAAGGTGGAGGTTTAATTTTCACTCTCATAAGGCGCATGGAGCTATTTTGACTCCCTTAAGGCGCATGGAGTAATTTTGACTCCCTTAAGGCGCATGGAGTAATTTTGAATCTCTTAACGCGGAGGGATTATTTTTAACTATCTTAAGGTCTGTGGGAGTAATGTTGACTCTCTTAAGGTCTGAGAGAGGAATTTTTGTCTCTCTTAAGTTGGAGCGAGTAATTTTGACTCTCTTAAAGGCGGAGGGTGATTACTCGTCTTTCTGCATTTGGACCTAATAAACATTAGTCGTCACGCATTTCACACCTACAATGCAAATAAAAGGTAATTCACCGTAAACAAAGGTAAAGTCAATTTAACGAAAATCACAGACTTGGTGAACTGAGAACACTCGAAACGAAAATCTATAATACTGTGTTATTATACCACGTGGGCTGAAAGTTCACCGCTACACATATATCACATTGATATAATACGCAGATATAATTCTTAGCATCTTAACAAATCTATCAAAAACACATTAAAACAAATTGCTACGCATAAAAAGTGGCTACACTCAGAAGGATAATCTCCATGAAAACTGAAATCAGTACAACATACGACGAGAAGGCCAGTCCATTGAAAGTAGTATGTAAATAAAGATTAAAAGATGTGACACAACTGTCGAAGGTCGAAACGTCGCGTGTTGTACTCGTATGAAAACCTCAATAACATATTACATCTTCCATCTTTATCCTTCATTGCTACCAAGATCTTAAGGCACCTAGACAGACTACCCAACGTTTTGAAATCAATCTATATAAATATATGAACGTCACTACATAAGTAATGAACTCTATTTTCATTTAATTCTCTTTCTACAACTTTGCAACTTATGGAATTCATAGGTGCATCCTTTCATTTCGTTTTAAAATACATTCCAACCAGTTACGGTGAGTGGCGCTGTCATAGCCTGTCTTCAAGATGGCTGTTGCACTTGACATTCATCAAAAGCAACGTGCTTTTATAGAATTCGTGTTCTGTAAGAACGAGTTACACAGGAGGTTGCCAAAGGAGTATGGAGATGATACCGTCCATCTCTGTACATTTATTCGCTGGGCAAGCAGGTTACATGTTGAAGAAGGGCTCGCCAGTATGCAACAGACTCCAAAACTACGCTAACTTCTGACAATGTTCAGAGAGTTAACGACATAGTTTTGCACAGCAAACGCATCACAGTGAAAGACTTGCCACTCCAAGTTGAAATAGGAAAAAAAGGTGGAAAAGTTGTGATTTCAAACGTTTTGATCTTGGTGAGTTCCAAGGATGTTGACGGAGAATCACAAGGAAACCCGAAAACAGTGTGCAGCGATCTTTTGGAGCAGTACGGGATTGGGGAGATGTATTTATTGTAAGAATTGTGACAGTGATGAACTATATCTCCATTATTTTGAAATGCAGACAATCAATGAAGTGGCATAATAACTTATTTAAAAATAATATTAAAGCTGCACTTTCGACTGGAAAAGTTTTGGCTACGATGTTTTCCGATTCCGAATGACTCTTTCTTGTGCACATCATGCGATGTGGAACCATAATTAATCCTGGTGCATACGTAGCAATTCCAAAGAAACTTCAAGTTCGACTGAGTCGACATCCGGAGAAGCAGGATGTTTCACGACAATGCACGGTCACATGTCAATCAGAAAACTGCGGACGACATTAGAAATCTTGGATGGATAACATAGAAACAATCGTGGTAAAATGAAAGAATTCCTCACTAGAATGATGTTAGAATATAATGGCACTCTACTGAAAGCTGCCAAACAATAGTCCAACGTTATGTTCCAGACTTTTACCATGCAATATACCAGTCGTAAGTTCAAGGTGGCCTGAGGAAGTTAAGATGGATGGGGAACAAAATTAAATTAAAATTTATTCCCAAGCAATGTATCTACAGACTGAAAACTGTAAAGATGTATAATGAAAAGAGTATTGTGAAGGTGGTTTCCTAAACAGTTTTGATATAATAAAGATTTAATTCTTTCGCCGTATCTTTCCATCGATCTAGAACACTTAACTGTACGTAGGGCCACTCGTGACGTTGGATTGAACAGCTAAACTGGTTCGCAGAGTGTTATTAGGGGAGGCAGGAGACAGCCTTTCAATGTTTTACTTCCTCCTACCTTCCTGCGTCACCACTTCTCTAGCACAGGTTGTACTTCCAGCTCCGGAATTCTGGTTTTCCTCATAATCAGGCGTCCAGGAGATGAGGGTTTCAGCTGGCTTGGTCATGTGTATTTTTTTTCTACTTATACCGCCAGTTTGATGTGAAAATGTCAGAAGTCCAGGAAACAATAATAGAGCGATGGTTGACCTCCTTCGTCTCCACGCAGAATTACTGGTAGAACATATGCAGGGAGAGCGTTCTGCATGATACACAGTCTGCTCTACAGACCCCCTGCAGACAAATGCATCCAAATTTGATGTTAAAATTAAATAAAAAATAGCTGAACGAAAAAAAATGCATTAAAAAATGTAATATTTTAATCTGTAAATTCCATGTAATGTAAAAAAAGAATGTAAGCAGCTACTACTTATCATAGTTTTCCTCTCCCTTCATATTAGAGTTCCCGCTCTTTCTTCCCTTCCATATTCATCCAGCTGTGATCTTACAGTATTTTCCCTAAATCCTCCTACCCCCTTCAACCTATACCCTTCTAATCATATCTCTACATTTTAATTAAATAGTTAGTATTATAGTAATATATATATAAAAGAAGAAATTTCTGTATCCAATTTTTGTAAGTTTATGAAGATAAGGCCTGTTATAGATGTACAAGAAAACAGGCCAATTATGTTCTAAATAATTAATAAAAATAATACAAAATGTTATTAAGTGATGGGATCGGAGCAGCTGGCAATACTGTTACTTCCAGAGAACGTTATGAAGTAGTAGGTGATAGCAAATGAGTCTTATAAAAATTGTAATCGGCTATAAGTCCCAGTAATTCATTCTAATGCGTTATTGTTATTAGCAGTTTTTGAATACAAAAATTTGAGGGGCGGAATCGCTGCACGTTGATCTGAAGTATCATATAGAATTAGTCGTGAAGCGGTGATAGAAAATTAACAAGAACGTGTAATCAAAATTTGCCACTATTTACCGCTTACACACGGACATGAATATCGAGAAAAGCTGTAACCAAAATTGAGAGACATTTAATAACAAGATATGGTCCGTTGTACCCTATGAGATTCTAATGATTTCGCTTTTAGAAATAAAAAGTGATATCTTTGGCTCGCCTTTTAAAGGGAAATATCATGAGACAGAATTGCGGTTCAACTGTGCTTACAAATGTAAAGAGTTTAATAAATCAAAGAATGCTTATGAATGCAATAATTTAATAAATAATACATGGAAGAGATTGCTTTGCCGAATTATTATTTGGATAAATCCAATGAATTCGACTTCTACCTTGCCTAGTTCTGCTAAATACACAGAAATAAAATACGATCTTTAATATAACAACTAAAAAGCTAGTCTTCGAAGGAAAATCAAATTTACAACGCGCGATGGCTTTAATTGACACACTCTTAATTACTTTTACTTATAAATAAAACTTTTTGGGGGGAGGGGGTAACAGGCTACATGAGGGTGATCCTGAAACAGGTAATACCCTTTCAAGAGTATAGGAAGGGAATTGAAAAGGGCGGGGATGTGTGAAAGGAAAAGCAAGGTAAACTCTGATAAATAATAAAGGATGTAGTTACAAATTTAAACTGCCTGCAACAACATCGAACGATTAGAATGAGGCAGTAGCTATTGTCTGAATGAAAGTAGTAAATGGTCTCCTTTCTCTTTGGTTTAGCCATGCGCCGGGAAGAAGGCTCGTTCCGGATCAGCTAAACCCCATCGCAGAGACCGTAGCAGAGTCCTGGATCCATGCGTCAAGCGGCGGCCGGCGTCCGGCGTCCGACGAAATCTGGAGCAGACGCGAGCACGGGTAACATCTACTGGAGACTCGCACGAACTGGTACAAGATGCGAACGAAGGAAGGCAGGACAACCTACGTCTGGAAGAAACTTTCAAAGCCGTAAAACATAACCAATTTCTTCCGAGTTCGAAAATTGCCTCTGACGAACGGATCAAAATTCTTCTAAATCCATAATTGCATACCAAGAATTTTTAAGCCCAAAATCAGTCTCGGCTGCAGCTTATCGTAGAAGTGAGTTCAGATTGTATCCTTCTAGGGCGGGGAGTTTAACTTATTAAAGATGTTCTCAAATTCTGCGTTGCTAGGGATTTGACCTGAGAACGAAGAGACGAGAAATTAATCAAAACCTCTGTCGAGACATCGACCTATGGAAGACGAAAAGTGCCTATATCTCTGAAGAGACTTGAACTAAAGAGAAGAGGAAAATATAGAAAATTATATGGTGTTTTGAAAATCTGACAAGATTTACGATAAAAATTTTCAAAACAGCTGTGACGTAACTGCTATAAGGCGGGGCATGCACTGGCAATGGAATATCGTAGATCACAGTATGATGCGATTTCAACAAAAATATATAGGAAACGAGTCTAAAATACCTGACGCCGATAATATGACGATGTAACATCTGTCTGTTAACCATTAATGCGGGCGACACTGGTATACTTAATGAATAAATCGTAAAGAAAACTTTGAATTAAAATGATAAACGGGGAGAAATCGGGTGGACGTGCAAGTGTTTTATCCCGAAGAAAACTTAAAAATAGGGGTTAGGGAAGGCAACTTATTACTGCTTAAAGAAGGGCAAGAAGAAAAGTTGAATAGTAAGGTAAAAATTGTTGCACTAAACCGCGTAAAACGCGTGAGACAATGTGGTATGTCACTATACTATACATAAATTTGTTTATCACTAAGTCCTACTTGGGTCCTGTACTATAATAACAAAACTGTGGCATTTAGGGGAAATTAAATGTTGAAATAGCAACTGCTTAGCTCAGGTTTTTTTTATATACGAGACTTATGAAGGTTAATTAATTTTAAGGGGAAAGCGGGGGGGAGGGGGTTAAAAGCAGAGATATCGCGCTTATTATTCTTGAGCCGGACCGGCGAACCTGTTTTCGTTCTTCGCTCGTTTAGGAAATTTCTTGTCCAGGTATCAGGGATAACTTCCGGAAATTTCAAGTGGCAAGAAGAAAGTTGAGCGGATCCCATTCTCACAAAAAGCGTGTGTTTGATCTTGGCAGGCGGAAAACAGGAGATTTTTGCAGCCTCTAGCGACGAGGAAAACCAGACTTCGATCTCAGCAAAATTTTCACTGAGATACCATAATTTTTTTGTTCCTGCATACAAAAAACAATTTAAGTAATTTCGTAATTATTAAACCAAGTTGTATATGTTTTCCCAAAATGATTACAATACAATTATATAAATGCAATATTACGCAACATTAACGCACGTCTAAAATGATTTCTGCTTAAAAAAAGGAGAAGAATAAAGCTCAAGTGAAAAACATTCAAAATAGTTTTCGTAGAACGGAAAAACTTAACGGCGGCAATGAGACTGTCGTTTACTGCCAACAGGAAAACAATTATTAATTAGGAATTTTATTTACAATTAATTTCAGATATACAGTTTTGTTTATTTTATATTATTTTACGAGCAAACAAAATTAATTATTAAAGCGATACGCAATTACCCCCTATAAACAAAGGACCAGAAATTTAATAAATGAATAAACTTGAATAAACTAACAAGTTCGTACATTTACGTCCTTATTTTTAGACATTTATCAATGCTTAATTTAATAATTAAAAGCTATTGCCGTCTATAGGTGCATGTTAAACCGTTGTTTCGAAGTGTTGGATCAAATCTAAGACATTTGTACCATTTTTCTATGATTTCTGGGAAATTGCAATGTTAAAAAACTTAGCTTGTTTGTTCAAGTTAATTGATACTATTTATTATTATAAGAATAAGGTTAAATCATCAAATAAAATATTCATGTATTACAAAAGATCAAATCAATTATAACACCGAAATATACAGTTGTATTACATTGTTAATCAAATAATAAATAGAAATCAAACTCTATGATTTCTAAGCGACGAGCTACATAGATTTACAGCAAAGTTATGACTTACTCCCATTTTCGCTGTGAGACACTCACAACAATCAAATGAACGCCGTTGTTTTCGTTCGTGATGGAGATACCTTCAACAAAAATAGACCACTAATTCAAGTATTGATCCTTTAACAGAATGGTTCTCTGCCAAAAGAAATATTTTCCTTTTATGTGTATAAAACTGTGCCATTTGCGTAATTCACGTTATGCAAACTCCTGTCTAATTATCAAAGAAGGAGTGTTTGAAATAGGGGAAGTGGAATGCAGAGCAAGGCAGATTAAAGTTACCTAGGGTGTGCGGACTACAGTCTAAGGATCTTGCCTGTCTAAACGTGATGCAGGGCAAGACCTAGATATTCTGAATTCTGAGAGCCGAATGCTAGATTTTGACTATTGGATTTAGACTCCTAAAAAGTTGAATTTTGTGCGCATTAATGCGGTTCTTATTTTCTTCCATTTAATAAATTTGCGCCGCCTTATCGTATCCTCATTCTCGTCTTCCAGCTCTTATTTACTTCAGAAATCACAGCTTACCTTTATTTATCTTTATTTAACCGCGAGAACCCCCAGTGGACAAGTTGAGTCTAAAATTGTGATACTAGCGTACAAATTACTTTAGTAATGAAATCTAATTATTAAAATATAATCGCTAATAACTAATTTCAGGTGACGTGACTTTAAATAAATAATGATAATTTTAGTAATTTATAATTTGTGATAAAATATTTGCTTCAAATTAATTTACGTTTATTAATTATTCTCTATCAGCTCTCTTTGGTGATCAAATATTTGATAAGTTTTCTATTCTGATATATGCTGATTGTTCTCCTGACGAATAACTGTTTGCAGTAACATGTATAATTAATTCTATGTAGTTCTTCTTTCTTGAATAATTATACCCTGTTAGTGTGTTCCACATCCCCCCTTTTCAATTCTCTTCCTATGCTATTGATGGGGATTTACCTGTTTCAGGGTCACTCTTATATAGCCTGTTACTTCCCCCCCTCCAAAAAAAAATTCCAAACCACTGATAATGTTCTCCTTTCAATCAGATATTAATATTCCATACATTTACATCACCGACATCGGAATTTTAATTTCAGTAGTTTATATTTAACGTTTAATACTTATTTTCATTTCAAAAAGTTTTTAAAATTTATTACTGTAGAATCTATAAGACAAAAAATTTAAATTAATAATGGAATTATACACAATGTTGCGAAATTGAAACACTAAATTCGAGATATATCGAAGGAAAAAAGTAGTTCAGCTCACCGACTAAACATGAATTTCTATAATATATAATAAAATCAAATAGGTGTAGTATTCGTAGTGCAAGATAAAACTAAAACGTGTTTTTATTTAAATATTAAATTTAGTGAAAGCCACTCATTTATAAAAGAATCAGGGTCTGAAATGGCAGGACTTGATATTGCTAAGGACTAATGTTATATATTTTCTTTTGATGTCAGCTACAAAGCATAGATAAATGTTTGAAATGCACAATAAAATTTGAAGCTAACGTAAACAAAAAAGAGGGTAATTGATGTAACCACTTCTCCCGTTTCTCGATACCATAATTTCAATACTGCACGTGAGCCGAATCCAGATACCTAGTAAAAGCGATTTGTTCGCAATCGAGTGGAAAGGAGAACAGGACAATCGTATCCCACTGTTTATTGAATCGTACAGAAACGTCCCGCCATTTCCCAAACTCAGTTTTGGTTCGCAATGAGGCAAATTTATTTCCCGCAAGTCAATACGTCACGCTGTTCATCGACGAGCTCTCTGTAATTATTTCCAGCTATAGCTCGTGCCAAACACAGAACAAGCGGCATCCAACAAAATCGATGAGTCCCCAGAATTGGAATGCTTCTTCAACCATGACTGATTTACACGAGTATGAAGCTCTTTGTCTTATTAACGGTTTATTTAAATTTGAACATATTAAAAAGTTTTCCTTGATTAGCGTAAAAAGTGCCTTGCTATAGAATCTCAGAGTTAATACTCTATTTATTCAGACGAAATGTTAATATTAAATCAATTAACGTCTGATATTAAAATATTAAAATGAAATAATTTTCAACCGTTTTTTTTCAGACAGTTTTTTATTTTTAATCAAATAACGTTTGGGCGCATATTCGCACCTTTTTCAGGTTTTTCTCTTTACAATCAAATTATTTTTACATCCAATTTTTAAAAATTCAACATATTATAAAATGTTATAAACACCCATTTATTTGGTCACAGTTTACACAAAAAATGTTAATATTGACAAAACCGTTATGATGATACCCAGTACCGTAATGGAGTCAAGAAATAAGTACAGGAACTTAAAGAATCAAAGAAAACATGATATATATAAAACCCAAAAAATAAAAAGAGTATAAAAACATTCCCGTTACCCTGTGAGACTAACAATTCTCCCACTACTCTAAGACAGTCACATTACTTCCGATATTTTAACAGATAAACATGTAGTCTGAACTCTTAAGAGAGTAAAACAAACTTTCGGAACGTTGAGAGTAAAAATTCTCCCAATAACGTATTAAAGTCAAAAATATTTCCGGCACCTGGAGGAAGAAAAAATACACACACGTTAGGTTTAGATTTTTTGTTATTTCCATTAGGCCTCGATTGAGGAAATAGGATACGTCATACATTACAAATAACAAATAATTTTAGGAATATAATAAGGTACATAATTAATTGCAAATAATCTTAATATAAATTAATAAAAGAAGTCGTTAAAAACACTACACGCACACAAAAGAGCACAAACATACACTGAGAATGACAAACACACGCAATGGAGCTTTCACTACTCGGAGCTGCGCGACCAGGAAACCGTCCTTCCATAGTAGCTCTAGGTAATACTTGAAACAAACAAACAAAATAGCATAAAAAACTGTACATAAAGTTTAAATATATGTGGTGTGTTATTTTACAAGGTAACACATTCAACACTTTTGCAGGAACCTTAATTTTAAATATTAGAGGGACGGTTAAGAAAATCCTGTACAGAGTTAAACGCGCCATTTAATAGAATAGTTTTACTCTGCTTCTTGAAACTTTTGTAGTTATTGCTTTTAACCTCTGGATAAGTCTGTTGTATAAAATTATCCCAGTATTGTGAATACTTTTCTGGTGGAGAGTAAGGCGATGCTTGTCCGACCCTGAACGATTTCTGGTCGCGTACTCATGAAATTCGCCATTCGTTTGAATTTTAAGATTTCATGAGTATATACGCTTGGTAAAGTAAGTAATTTGAAGAAAGATTTGCAACTCGTTCTAGAATTCGCACTAGAAAGTATTCTAATGGCACGCTTTTGCAACTTAAATATTTCATTGCTCCTGGAAAAATTTCCCCAATTAGAGATGCCATAGCACATAATTGAATGAAAATACGCGAAGTAAACCATTTTGACGTACTTTTTGTCAACGTGTTGCATTAGTGTTCTGAGAGAATAACAAGCTGAACTTAATTTCCCAGCAAGCACATCTATATGGTCATTCCACTTCAAATTTTCATCAATGCAAAGGACCAGGAAATGCGCATAGGCTGAAAATTTGTCTACGGGTCTATTACTAACATCAGAACTAAACTGAACTGACTTAGTCTTATCTAGGTTGAAGGATAATTTATTCACGTTAAACCAAACATTTAGAGTGTCCAGAGCGTTGTCTACTTCCTTAATCAGATTTTCGAAGTTTTTATATGCTATAACTATATTTGTGTCGCTCACGAATTAATTTTAGGGGATGTACGTACCCTGGAAGATCATTTATGTATAGAATAAAAAGTAAAGGCCCAAGAATTGATCCTTGACGAACTCAACATGTTATAAATTCCCAATAGGATTGGTGAAGTTGGCCGTCATTAGTTTCAACTACTACTTGTTGGTTGCGGTTTGTAAGATACTATCTTAGTAGAAGTGAAGTATTTCCCCGAATTCCAGAAGTTTCAACTCATCCCAAATTACTCCCGACAATTTAAGAAAGTCACGATTACCCCAGGGGTCTTCAAAAATTCTGAAGTGTTGCCAATTTTTTAAGGGAGACTATCAAAATCTCAGTATTCTAATAGAGTGGAAAATATTGACGACACCTATTTACTAGGGATGTGCCATACACTCAGTGTTTGTTACAGATCCATAAGTAGCATGTGTACAAAGTGTTCTAGAAATTTTATTAACACGTTTAAGATATTACGTGGAACTTCGTTTACCTCTGATTCGTCACACTCATAGATGATATATTTTATTTATCTGCCTTGTTGAATGTCGTAATTAAATCTAGTTCCATAAACCCAGATTCAACACCAATCTCGGTTGTTTTCACTTTATTGCTATGTAAAGCCCGTTCACCTCCACCCATAATGAGTTCAATTTATAAACTAGCAACATCTGGCGAAAAGCTATCAATATCAATGACCAAGAGAGTCTGAAATACACACAGCAACACACACTCATATATATATATATATATATATATAACATTAATATTGGTCGTTTTTACGTGATTTAAAATGTCCACCTCGTGCATCCGTGCTTTTAGGAACTGTAACCGTGTCTTACTACCATAAAGTTTGTTTCTGGGTCGTAAGTAAGCCGTGTACAAAATTTGGTTTAAATTTTTTCATACACTTATACCGAATTGAATTCATTGTAATAAATCTTACAGACTTCTCGACAGTATAATTTCTCTTCATGATATGACCTATTTCAAAATAGATATTTAAATGATTTAAACTTCAGTTTACAGACAAAACTTAGAACCACTATAGAAGATAGAAGATCGTTGATGTGGATGTGGAAGTTGTTATCACATTGAATATTATTGGACTAAGACTTAGTACTGAGTCTGACACAAGCTTCTTCAGCATTATATTTGTCCTATAGATTCATTTGGTAATTTTACTTGCATTTGGACAACGTTTTTGAGATTTAATATATTATCAACAATTAATAAATGGACGAAACATTGTGCTTTCAGGTATTAATAATTTTTGTGTTCCATCAGGAAGTATGTCTTTAGTCATTATATGAAGCTATTTACAGTAAAAGATTTCATTCATCCGATATTTTTTTTACTTGTAAAATAATTTTCTTACAGAATATTGACCTTTTGCTTTGAAAAAAACTAATTTAATAAATGAATTCAAAGAATAACGAGTGTCTAAATACCAACTACAGACAAAACTGGGTAACTTATAGTTCTTTGTTATTCACATCAAAATTAAATAAGCTATTTTTAAACAGCAATTAACAAGGTCTGATTCTTATCATGTTAAGAAGACTAAACAGAATCACTAAAAGAGTACGTGTCTGAAGCTTGAAGAATAACTCTTACCAGGTACTGATAGTTGCCCAATAAGTTAGGTAGAGTTAAATGTCTCTGAGGCGTCTCTTTTGAAGACGTACATTCTCAATTTCATTGACTAAGCTAATAATTTTTGTCCAGCGGGATATGTAGCATACTTCATTGACTCCCATTTTGGCAGAGGATGATCAATAAAAACTAAGTAAAGTACGCAACAATTTTCCGTCTTTAAATATGAGTACTGAATAGTTGAATTCCAAGAGATAAAATTGGAACGTGTTATGGAAAATTTAGGCATTTTGAACCAATTCGTGACCGAAAGCTCTGAAAGTGTGCAAGTTGGAAGATCGTGTCGATGGATGTCTCCCGTTAAAAATATAAAAGCAGTGCAGCCTTTTAACACACTGACGTCTGCTGCTTATGTCATCTGCAGAAGCTATGGAATGACACTCCCATGATCGGCGCCGATTGTTTCAACACAATATTGGACAAACATAAAGTGACAATATATTTCTTGGTACTGTAATGATAAAACACAACTACTAGCGGAATTAGGGGGTACAGAATCAAAGGCAAGCGGCGTGATGGAAGGTACAGATTACAGACAGGGATAATTAAACTCAAACACCACATCACGCCTAAGGTTTTCCCAACTATGGCGGCTTCGGGTGGTATTTTCCCAAAAAAACGTTAGTGGTGAGGGGAAAATTGCTCCTCTCAGAGACGACAGATATTGGACAATATCGAGCTCCGACACCGACGGAATATGAAATAATAGTGGAGATAAATTATTTAAAACGCACGAAAAATACATTTTAGAGATTATTGTTCAGAAGGACGCGAAGTTCATGACATCACTGAGGTCGTGGAGTTTGAGATTATTAAGAACGTGGTGGTTAAGATTGGACATTACGGACGTAGTGGTCGAGTGATTATTGGGACATTAAGCAGTTATATTTTGAAAAAATTGGAGATTATCCTAGACATTTAACTAACGGAAGGAAGGCGTGATCCAGTACGTAGTTCCTAAGAGCTCTTCATCACACAACAATGAAGTCAAGATAGAGTCCAGCGACAAGGTCCAGGCAAGCCAACGCGGTAAATACCTCTGTTTGTAACCTTTTTGCCGATTTCCTGATACTTCCAATTCCGTGTAGGATTAAGGTTCAATGGGAAGGCCCGTTTAGACGAACCTAAGTTAGAACTCATGTATTTAGTTATAATAAATTAAAATTGTTTAAATTTTGTAAATGTGTAGTGTTTATTATAAAAAAGCTGTCTATGCAAATTAAGATTCATCCAATAAGTGTACGTTTTAATACATGAATGTAAAAGTCAATATTATTCACATTTCTATAATAATTGTTTCATTATAAAAATTATTATCCCATTCCATTCATTTCAGGACCGTAAAATATTTTGGCTATGAAATTATAGGCATGCGAGAGTCTTGAATTGCCAAGAAGCAGAAATTAATTATAACATCGTCAAAGTTCATCCAACAAATAAGCTTGAACATGAAGGTGGAATGTTCTGCTTTTATTGCTAATGCCTGTGATTGCTCTAAGATTAATGGATCATTAATTTTTTATGTTCTAAATTAAATTTATATAATTTAGAAAATTAAATTTAGATAAATAATTATTATAACGTAAAGATAAAAACACTGCCTGATTAAGGTCCTCAACTGATGTAAAATTTGGAACTTTCGAATTTTTAATTCATATTACTCTATAGAACATACCAAAATACATCAAACAAAACACATGTGAACATTAAAAGAGGTATCTATGACATGTGATTTTGTTGCATGGATTCTGGTATTTTTTATAGAGTAATACGAATTAAAAATTTGAAAGCTCATAATTGTGGATCTAAATCAGGTTGTGCTCTTATTTAAAATTTAGATATTAATTAAATAGATTCGTTTTACTTTATTTTATTCTTAATCCCAATAATGTAATCGTCACTATATGAACCATTTTTAAGATTACCATTTAAGATCCTTGATTGGAGGCTTTAATACATATAATTTGAAAGGCATAAACCACATGAATGTAAACGATGGATAAATAATTAAACTTTCAAAGTAAACATACCTGTGAAATAAATTCGTTGCTTTGCCTATAACGACATTGTAAAGTTGAATTGATTTGTTATCATGAGCTAGAAACCACACGGGAAACACGTTTTCTTTGAATATATTTAAATATTTTAAGAGTGCCATTTGAATTCAAACATACATTATTCGTTGAAATCCATTAACAAATAAATTTTAATGTTTTAATTTTTACAGCTGTAGTAAACAAAGTTTAGTTTTAAAGAGATGATAATTATAAAAAATTAATTAATAACTACTTTTACGTGATAATTATCTGCTTCTACAATCAACACAATAAAATTAGGTAAACGGGACTTTCTTTTTAAGTCTCGTCCACCTATCACCAAAGTATGTATTTAATTATAAAACGACTTTTATTTTACTTATTACGTAAAAATTCATTGGTGGTTTTATTACTATCAATCTACAACTATTTGTCAAATAAAATAAATTGGTTCTTGAATAACAAGTAATTATTAAATATTCTCGCTGCCTTTCTTTGTTTTATTGTACTGAGAATAAAGTTTTCAACACATGCAAAATATGAAGTGCATAATTGAAATATTATAAATATGATTAATATTATTCTTACAAAGATACTGGAAGTTGTTTACACCGGAGTTCAGCTTATACTCGAAAATCTTTTTGAGTTGCACATTTCCATTCCGGGCGTTATCGAGCATCGTTTCACTTGTGCGCCATTTACAGAGCAATGTTTGCCACGACTAAAGGACGCTATTACGTAGTCAAATAATGGTCTTATCGTTTGCCTGTACTTTACATCTTGTAAAGTGAGATGAGATGGAAAGCGAAATTAATGCGGAGTTAATGCAGATATCTTAACAGAATACTAAAAGGTTGCGCACTCAAACATCATCTTATATTTCAGAGATAGAAAGTATAAAACTGTAAGAAAAGAAACTTCCTAATGGCTTTCATCAGTTAAATAAATAACTCAGAGATATTAAGAACGCGACAAAGATAATAATATTCCAGAATAATTTAAAAGTGTGTATGGTACACATGTTCTGTATATATGAATCTTCTGAAACATGTTCGTTTCATTTACTAAAATTTCACCCCTCTAAAGGATAATAGCGAGTAAGAAAGGCAGAAATGAGATTTAATAAGATACATTCTTGAAGTCATAGGCAATAAACGACTAATCTTTGGTTTTAGTATTCGGCCACTAGAATAAAATAATCAGAGGTCACGTTCTCCAAATATTTACTAACAAATTACATGTGACCGACGATTAAAAAATATCGCAAGTTCGGGAAAAACTTAGACAAATCAGTTTGTGATCGGGTAAATATATTAAATATCTTCATATTTTAGACTGAATATGGAATAATAATATTGAAAATTTATTGTGGGGATGGTCCATTACGATGAAGATAACTGATCTTGAAACCAAGCAGTAATCAGCTAACAACGCCTGCCTTTATATATATTAGAGAAGTAAAGAAACGAAATTGTTTAAACTAGCCACTTACCAATAATAAGAACGAAATCTTGTCACTTGCAGAACAAACTGAAACGTTTTATTGTAGAGACACGTCAAACAAATTCAATTCGTTTTTTGTATAATTTAGTTATTAAGAATAAAGTTAATCATCTGGGTAAATATGAGGATTTCTACAATATATTGCACAACTCTCCTCTTAATATTACGAAAACTATGTTTATGTAACCAATAAGTAAATCTATACCAATAGATAAAATTTAAGTGACTGTCTGTCTCTCCGTCTGTCTGGCTGTGTGCATGTTGTTGTTTTTATTGTGGTATTCAGTCCTAAGACTGGTCTGATGCAAACCCTCCATGCTAACATATATTATGCAAGCCTTTTCATGCCCTCATAACTGGCAATCAAACATAATCCCTAACTTGCCTAGGATATTCCACTTTTGTCCTCCCTCTAATGCTAATTTTACAAGACCCTCATCTCTTAAAACGTGGCCTATTGATCTATCCTTTCTCTTGGTCAACGTCCTCCATACTGTTCGCTCTTCCCCTACTCTGTTTGGAACTTCCTCGTTAGATTCTATCCAGCCATCTGATTTTCAGCATTCGCCTATAGCACCTCATTTCAAAGGCTTATATTCTTTTCCTTTCCGCAACTCCTATCGTCCACGTTTTGCACTCATAACGCCATGCTCCATTACGAACATTTTTAGCAACGATTTCCTAATATTCACACTTATATTATCCGTAAGTAAAAGCCCTCTTTTTCGCGAAAGACTTCCTTGCCTTTGCTAACCTACCCTTCATGTCTGCTATACTTCTACCATCTATGCTATTAAAGGGGAGTTGCCTGTTTCAGGATCACCCTCGTGTAACCTGTTCCTAGAAAAACTCTAAACATGAGATAAAATAAATATCAGATTACAAATAATGGTTAGTTACTCTTTCTTATTATGATCTGTGTGAAAAAAAAATTAAATGAAGCACGACACAGAGAAACAAACATCTTATTAGTAACACGTATAAGAAACACTGTTATGTGAATAGTATATGGCGTAGACAAATCTGTAGCACCAGCATAAATTCTTTCAGTTAAGAAAATATTATTTACATACGGATAATTTGTTTTAAAATAAACTGAAAATTATGGAATACAAATTAGATGTTGAATACAGTAATTACTTTAATCCATGCTTCCATTGTAGTGCATTTGAATGATATAGCAGTTTCGTTTTGTGCGAAAGGAGCATAAAAGTTAATGGTTAATTATTACCGATGAAAGGTACAAAATTTTACGCTAACTAACAGCGTCGAAATTACAGATAATTACAATAACTATGAGCCGATTTGGCTGTTAAGTGTAATTGCAACGTTGTCATGATGGCTCTGAGTCTAGTCGTAAAATTAAGTAATGGTGTAGGAAAGATCGCATGAAAATGGTATATTGACGTAATAGTTAGTGTTTTCATTTTGTAAACGTGTCAATATTACTTCCGTCAGGTATCTGTTCTGTAACATAAATGATATATTAATTGATGTCGCCTTAAGCAACAGATGCACTTTTCCCAGTAATGAGAATAAATTAGTTATCATTTAATACAGATTTATATTTAATAATTAATTTTTCTTATTGAACTGGTATTCTAACTGACATAGAACTTCCAATACTTTATAACATTGGGAATGGAAGCAGACCATGCACTGTAAATTACATTTAATTTTTCTATCAATTAAATATCTGTCGGGAACCTACTAATTTACGACCTCGGCACTTTATACAATCAAAATAAAGCAAAATTTCATCTTAAATTTAGGAAATATTATTATTACCCTCCGCGGTTAGGCACACTAGCTCTAGCAGAACTACCGTTTAACGCTTACGTTTCTGAACACTATTATCAATTTTCTTTCAGATAATTTACATATATTTTTTTAAACACGTATGTACACAATTTACATACACAATGAAAGTTTTGATTTCTTTAAACTATTGTTTATGAAAGTCTACTAAAAATAAAATTTTAAGTCTTACATTTTATAAAATGTGGCATTTTATATTTCCTGTAAACATTGAAACACTATTTTGTAAACCAAACATCTTTTCGAGGCATTGAAGATCAACCACTCAAGCGTGTTCAAAATATTTTACATACATAAATTTTGTATACGTAATTATTATAAAGCAAGTAATTATAATTTCAATAAAAAGGTAAATTATTTAGAGTGACAACTTACTCGAAGTTTCGTCAAAACATTCTTCTCATATTACCCTAATATGTATTCGCAAATTAAGAAATTATTATACTTTTCACAGCAGCAACATTGAGTTTTTTTACATTGCTTATTAGTTTCTTTGCAGTATGGTCCACAGTGTTTTCTCTCACTTCATGATAATTCGCTTGTCGTTACCTCTTCGTTATCTTCAGTTTCCAATTCATCCAAAGATTCTTCAATATTATCTTCCGCCACGACATTTGAGTCACAGATATCATGTTTTAAAATTAAACCACGAATATCTTCTATATGTTGAGCGTTATTCAAGTTATACACTTTTTTACTCATATCGCAAAACTGTTCAAAATCTCAAAGAAAGTTATGAGAGAAGGAACCACAAAAAGTAATAGTATCCATTTATGAAAATAATCTTGAATATTCGTCAACGATTTCTACGAAAATAAGTAAAAAATCATAACGCAATACAGCAAAGAGATGGAGCAAAATACTGGTTGGAGTAGTCGTAGTTAGACCTACGATATGTTTCTTTCAAAATGTTATTTTCTGTAATGGCATACCGTTATAAACACATTCTCTTGGGATGTCATAAAAGTGCATTCCAGTACCTTATCTGGCTTTCCAAAAATAAAAGAAATTAAACGGCATAGGCATAACCGAGAGTTAAGAAGTAATTTCGTTGACTATTATTCCTATTATTTGATAAAGTATCAAGGTAAGCACTTAATGTAGCGTTTATCACTCTTTAATTTGAATTTATTTCAATGTACCCATTGAATATAATGTTTAGTACTGAACTATATATATATTTACAAATTTTTATAAATTTTGATGGTATTCATCTTTGATGTAAAATAGAGAGACGAAAATCTTGGGAAATAAATGTCCAAGGATTAACTGAGACCCCGGGGCTCGCTTTAAGGATCCTCTCCGCCATTTCTATAAATTTGATGGAGGGCAAAGCCTAAAAAATCTGCTTCGGTTATATCAGACTATTGGTACTTGTCCCAAGCCCTTCTGTAGACGGAAAAGATGTATACTGAACACATAGTTCTTATATAAACAGTTTTCTTTCATAAATGGAGGAAAAATAATAAGTATCATGGAAAGGAAAGTTTAGAGGAGTATGTTCAGAGGACTTGTCCTTCGATTAAACTATAATAAAATTATACCTAAAACACTACACCGAGTGATTTATAATCTAAATTTTGTAATGATTACATTTTAAAACTATTTTTTTATATCAACATTCAGAGACACAAAAGATTTAATACTTTCCTTTCCATTTTTTGTCGCTCCGCTATTGAATCCCTATCAGATTTTAGGTGGGTGATCCTCTGGAAATTCCCTCTAACTTCAAATAATAATCCAGGACTTTACAGTACTGCTATTGTCTGAAAATCGTAACGTCTTAATACTGAGCTCCAAGGCTTGTATATAACTTGGAAGGAGTGGAGGTTATTGAATTGTATTACTCTAGTACTGAAAACTATCAGTCATAAAATACGTTAATTTCTTGATAAATGTGAGCTTTAGTCAACTACTCGTAGGTTATTGGTGTTTTTGTTTTAAATGAATAGAGACGAAAAATTTTCAAATCGTGTTCAGTACATTTGGGCCTACAAATTAAACCTCTATTTGCGTGCCTATTTGTACTCTTTGTAACACGAAGTTGTCCATTCCAATTCTACTTTCGTAGGCTTACATCTTCAATATTTACACATAATGCTGTAGTTGCTTTACATATATTATCAGTGGTGAGGGACATACCATTTACAAATTACAACCTTTTACAATGGGTTTTTTAAAATATTTTTCAAAGTATCAAACTACAGTATAAATTTCAACTTTGAGATTTAACTCAAAGCTGGTATAAGAATTTCTTAAATATTAAATATAGCAAGAAATGCTTGATTATTTCCCTGAACCAGTTAATTAATACAAAATTGTAATATGTGTTTTAATTAATAATTAGTTTTTAATGTTGATTTAATAGTCGTGATATTTAATTTCGTTATTAAAAAGTGTGTCTGGTCACCGCGGTGAATTCCAAGTGAGTATGTTACTTCAATATATTTTTATGGCTCCTAATCTTTACATTCTTTTTCAATGAACTCCTTTTTCCTGAGGGATTGCCAAATTATATGTACTTTTTTGTCTTGATCATATACGTTGTTCATTTCCGACCTTCATAAATTCATGTATCTGTCTTTATTTGGATATGCCAATGATACAACTCCTGCAACTTGGTGAGATTGACTTTCTGCTGACGAGGATGTATTCTGACATTTTCACACAGTTTCTGATTCCGTTATAAAACAATAAAATTATCTAGTTCTTTTAATTTTGTGAATCATCAAGATGTTAAACTTTCCGCACAAGCTAAAATGCGACATCAATTATATTCCGCTGCGGCCCGTCCCGCGCAAGTGTGACGCAGGCTTATGGTTACGTTTTGTTCCTGGCCTATATTAATAGCACTTTAGACATGGTCAACGGTTTCTCCGAAGGCATCTTTTTGGAATTACTGCACGGCGTGACATTTTCATTATCTCTTTCTTAAATTTGTATGGATCCCGGATGCAGTCAAGAAGGGTCCGGGGTACGTGGTTTTGTCAGCAGCGAGTGTCCCGTAATCTGTGAGGTCTCCGGTTGCGGGTCCTGTTGAAGGCCTGGAGTGGAAGCCATGTAGCCATGACTACTCGCCTTTTGTAGTGTTGCCCCCGTTCGTATGCAGGTCGTATGCGTCGCCAACGCGGTGACGGTATTGCTCGTGGCAACAACCGTTACCGGCTTTTGTTTGACTCCTTTGCGGATTTCTGGAAGTTTTCGCTGCTGCTTGTGGCTGGTGTTTACTGCGGAGTTGGTGCCTTCGATATCGATGGCAACGACGGGATGGCCGTCGTTGATTCCGACACCTCGCTTCAGTCATTAAGGAAAAGCAGGGTCCTCTCCGCTACCGGCCACCATCTTCACATGTGCAACAAACTTCAGCAATATAAGCCAGCTAAATTAAGTTTAATAAAACAAAGAAACCTAACAATTCCCTTAGAAAAGACTGGTTATCCGTGAGACTACAAGGACTAGATCTGAGCGCTGGAACCCAGTTCAACCTGTCCCACTTAGTGGTTATAATCAGGGACCAAAATAGATTATCCTATCCCATTCAAGTTCCAAAGTTGCTCCGGCCGAGGTCTGTTAGCAAACTCTTGTAGATTATCCGACTAATTGAATGCGACCAAGGGGTCCTCAAATTTATTTGGAGCATCGGAAAAGGACCATGCGAGTTATAAAACGTTGTTTCATATTTAAGAACTACTTCAAATTTTTTATTACTTAAACAAAACTTTTATTAATTTTACAAATTATTTTCCTGGTTGCACTGTCTTATTCTTATAAATAAAATTCACAATTTTAGTCTACAAAAGCAGAATGTGTAATATATGTGTGAATGTAATATAAGAAAATCAAAGCGCGAGGAACATTTCAACCAAATATTGAGTAATTATAACTTCCGATGGAAGTAAAACAGTGGGGCGAGGGGGGAGAAAAAAAGCACACCAACACTAGTGTCGGAGTGGACAATAGTCGATGTTTTTAAAAAATTCAAAAACGGGTTATATTCGTTTTTTGGTCGGTGTCGATGCGATTGATACTGTTATCCTCATTTTCATTTGTCAATAATTTCAATCCTATTTGATATAGGAGCAAAACACTCATAGGAGTGGGGGTCACACATAAATAACGTGAAAAAAATTGACATTAGTGTATAATCCGGGGTTATGTAAATCACCGTCCTTAATTCTTGACATTCAAGATGTAAGTTAAGTTGTAATTCAATCCCAGGGTAGAGGATGGACGAACAAAGTGTGAAAAGGCAATATCACGAAAATTTCGTAGATTGGTGTCTATTCCGAATTATATAATTCGTTGAGTTTGTGACATTCGACATGCAGGTTTCGTTTTAAATCAGTCGAAGAAGGTAACGTGAGTTAAACTAAGCTCTTCTTAAAATTGCAGCAATTTCTACCAAACTTCGTATACATGTTACTTACAGTCCAGTCAAACAATGCAAGCGGCTACATTACTTTTCACTTTATTATAGTGCGTGGAGCCGTTTTTTGGTCTCTTAAAGTACAGAGAATATTTTAAACCTTCTTATCGTAACGGGACTTTCAAGGTTTCAAGAATATATTTCATTCTCTCAGGCTAACGAATGTATCGTTTAACGTACCAGAAAATTAAATGTACCAATTTTTGTATTTCTTTTAATATTCCAAGCTTATTTCAGTTATCACGCCGGTTGTGATGAAATAGACATTTCATCAGCTTAGAAAGTGATGTGACAACTAAATGTAAAATTTTAAAAATATGACGCTATTAATGCCAGTTTAGTCAATTTTGATAAAGTGATTGTTGTCGAATTGATACTCTACCGTGCGAATATAAATAATATATGGACCACGCCGGGCACTCAGGATAAACAATAAAAAAATTTATATGTCCAAAAAACATATTTGACATACTTTCGTACATATCATACCAACAAAAATTAATAAAAGTTCACCTTGTGTGGATAACTAACGGCGATATCATTCTTAAGTCCAAAGACTTATAATTGGGAGACGATAGACCTACTTGTTAATGAAAAGTTATTTCAGTGCTAAGATTTAAGAATTTTTAATTATATTTAAAAAATTTTACTGACATAAAAATATTTCTTTCTAGATTAGTAACCAATTATATAAATAATGTCATTCGTATTTTTCATCAATTTTCAGGACAATTTATGTAGCATACACGTTTAGAAATTTAGCATGACAAAACGAATGTCACCTGAAATATCCCCTATGTGTTAATGTAAGCGAGGGTGAAATCATATTTGGAGAAAAAATTTAGATAAGGTATTTTTTTAACTAAGAATAAATATATTTTATGACTAAAAATTAATGAATGACGAATTTCATCAAAGGTTTTCATATATTTCTCCAAGTCTTAATGAAATTTCGTTGCTGTAGAGATAATCTCATCTTTATACACGTGACTTAGTAATATATACAATTCAAATCGTGAACGGTGGAGGGTCCTTTATAATTCATGAGTTATTTTTGTCTGTATAAATGGTTATCAAGAATTAATAAAATGAAATTGATGAAACCATTGTGTTTTGTTTCGAAGCTAATTGAATATTCAATGAATAAAAATCCATTCCATTACGTCAGTGGTTTCATAAATAATATTCCACGTTCGTTTCGGCTAAGCGAAGTGCTTTTGTTCACGAGGAAAATTGTGCACATGTGGGTCTGCTTGTTTTGCATCCGCTCTTGGACCTTATTTGATATTAATTGAGTGTCATGCCCTTCTCAGAACAGTCGTTGGTCCTATTATATTTTGATGAATGTTAGATACCGTAGAACGGGACGTCCACTAAACGCAACATTTGTCAACTGAGCTCCAGTGAATCGCAGTAGCTACGAATATAATTGAGAGCTTTGACGTTGTAAGCCTTCCTGTAAAATTTGCTCACCTCATACGTGACTTTAATACGGCCACAATAGAATTAAAGAACAGGAAAATTCACAATGCTAATTAAGTATAAAATTCGAAAGTTTTCAACGTAATGAATTACATATTTTGTTAAAAAATTAACGAGGCACTGTTAAAATGCGTCAGTCTCAACACTTTGTAGTTAAGCAATTTAATGATATTGTTACCATTTGCATACACATATACATACAATTAATATTAGTGTACATGTAAAAATATATATTGTAATATTCAAATTATGAAATTAATTTTGCTGAAATTTTTATGGTCATGGTATACGTACATTTTATGAACTGAAAAGTTCATTTCCCTTCTTGAAAAGCCTCCCATCATGCACTTCGTCTTTGAAGGGACAAAGTTATCTTATTTGATTTTTCTTGAGACAGAGAAGTTAATTATGTTTCTTATCTTTTTATGAAATTGTATAGAAAATAAGATCTGATTACTATCTAGTCGACTTTTGTAGCGTAACCTGTTTTTGTCTTTTATAATTCCTTTATTAAATATGCCAAATGCATTCTTCACAACTATTCTTGAATAAGACAAACGGCAATTGAAAACTTGGTTTGAAGTAAGTATTTCTAAAAATTTTATTATTATTTACTTACCACAAAGAATGCTAAACGTTCTTTGGAACTCCTGAATTTTCTACGTCGAGTATTTTGTTTTCTTAAATGGATTTCCAGTTTACTGTACAATGTATTGAAACGGCTTTCGATCATTCTGAAAAACTGATAAAACTTTGCTTCTTCAGTGATCAATTCTTTAAATAACTTTATAATCTCTCATTTACCTCTTTTACCAAAAATCTCGGGAAAATATTTCTTCTTCTCCTTCAAAAAGATATAGTCATTGCACTTGGCAGAGGAACTAATGGAGTTAATATATAATATATATCAAATATCGTACAGGTAGTTGTGAATACAGCCACGGTTTTAACGGATACTAAGCTGTGACGGTTCATATTTAGAACGGTGACGTGTGTATGACGTCACTCTTAAGAATATCACTTGGTTGTGCATATAGTTAAAATTCATCCAGATTATGTTAGCAGGTTTTACCTTTAGAAGTATGGTAAAGAAAAAAACCACAAACTTTAATTACCTATGGGTTTTTATTTACTTACTTTTTGAAACGACCTAGAAGATTAATTTTGTTTGCAAGAGTTACTTTTCGTACCGCAGACTGTTTTGTCCGAGTTACTGGGAATACCCTCAGCTCCGTATAGTTGCCTCTGCTAGGACAGAGCGTAAATCAAATGGCAGGCTCTACCTTGCTAAGAAATAAAATATCCACAACAATTTGGTATATTTGTAATTTATTAATTAAATTAAAAATTAATCTTAGCCTATAAACTAAAAATTTTAATTCGAACTTCATGTTGTGCTCTTCAGCATGTTAATCGTTAATTTGGAATAAATCTTTCGGAACAATAGGCTCAAGTTTTTTAAACTCAAATTTCTTTACGCAATCGAGAGATGCTTATGGGCTATTGAAGCTCCGTCCCTCACAGATAGCTTTTGTTATAGCTAGAATCTTGACAGAAACTATCGCGTAAATATTCCGTGTAAACGACTCCTAAGAGAAAAGTTATTTTTTGGTTAACAGGTTACATGAGGGTGATCCTGAAAGAGGCAACTCAACTTTAAGAACAAGGTAGCCAAGGGTCGACTAAGGTCCCCGGGTTATAGGTTAAAAATCCTACCCTTTGCTTCACCTAAAGAGATTCAGGGAAAACCATAGTAAACCTGCATCTAGTTGGTCGGGTATTGGGTACTATTCTCACGCCTTCAGAATGACGGGAGACGAGTCTCCTGAGGGGTCACAGCATTCCCTTCTCTGTATCTCCACAAGGCTTAGGATGCAGATGGCCGACGACTAATCCAATGGAACCTTTCAATCCAATCTTCTGAAGTTTACCAGTCATCGCAATTCAGCTGCAGTTGACCGATGCTGCTATGGAAGTGAAAAAATATGTAGGTGGTTCCTTCAATTTAAGAGAAGCAAACTTTGAAATCAGTTTCGCAGTGGGTTAGAAAAATCCTATTATAATAGTACTTCTTAATCCAGTCTAGCTTAAGGACGTCTGCAGTCCCAGATTTTCCATGTTAGAGTCTATCAATCTACAAGCTGAATAACAGGTATTGTGGCAGTGGGAAAGCACATTATATTCCACGACTCTCCGTTATCTGCGAGACTCACAAAGCGGAGGCGTGATCTGATTTCTGAGGGCGCTTCAGCTATTATGAGGCGAAGAATCGAGCGTCATTGCCTTCACGGCTCTGCTCTTTCATTTTTATCTCTGTTTCTCGTTATCTGTTGAACCTTAGGAGAAATACATTTTAATCCTCTAAAAGAACTTCTATGAGCTTTCGACCCCAACGTCAAGAATATCCATAAAAGATTTGTCGTTCTTCTGCTGACAAAGATTGATAATAAATAGTTCTCTAATTTACAATATGATTCATTTTTTCATTAATACAGGTTCATATTGCTATTCTTAAGCATTACATACATGCAAAATGTGTAAGACGTAATTACTAAATTAAACAAATAATATTTACTATTCATTTATTAGATTTCTTTAAAGAGATACATAGCTTCCTGAAGGTATGGAAAATAAAGGACTTCCACTATCAGAACAATCATCAGCGAGACAATAAGAAACGAGGAGGAAGAACTTGTAAATGAAGTTGAGATCTAGTAATAACCTTATCTTCACTTGCAAGTTATTTAGCAAAGTAGAAATAACTATAAAGCGCATAAATTGGAAAATTGTGACTTATTAATGAAATAGAGCACACGTATTAATGAAACTGACCAAGTTATATTCTGAAATGTCAGATATCTCTTTAATCTTCCTTCCTTCCTCCTTGGCTCTACAGTCCATTGAGGGCCTGGGCCTACCGAGTCGACTGCGGACTGTCATCTTGCATGACACATTCCGAATCTCGAGTGATATGTGGTCAGCGTACTTCTCATTATTATTAGGCGCTACAGCCCTATTTAGGATCTTGGCTTATCAATGACCATGCCGGGAATCGAAGAGGTACCTCTGAGCTCTACACCACAGTATGTCGACACTCTATACAATTATCCTATATGATCCCATGGAATCTTCCTTTTTGAAACAAAGCTGACCTTCTACAATTATTTCTTGTTTTGTATTCTAGTCTTTTGTTGAGCAGACGTGCAATATTCTTCGCTACAAGTGACATCAAACTGATAGTTTTGAGATCAATACATGGCTTGCCTTTCTCTTCCACTTTAGCGGTAACATTGTAGGATTATGAGAATCTATTAGCTACTTTCCATCAATGGCATGCAGCTGAAAAGATTAACAACATAAACTTCAGGTAGATTCTTCAAAGCCTTGTAAACGAACTACTTTCCAGACATTGTTAGGTTCCCACCTGGCCTTTTTCTTCGAGGCCTCAGAGGAGGCAACGGGGAATACCTGGCTTCTAAAACCCGAGCGGATAGGGGTCCTGCCCCCTGGGAAAAACTGAAGAAAATTTAGTGCCCGCGTAACCACTACCCCCTCGAAACCAACTCCAACGTGCGTTGGCCTGGGACGTGGACATGCCACCACTAGGTGGGCTTACAGGCCTCCGAAGGATAGATTGGAGGTCCTACGCACCCACAGGTACCAATTTCCCCGAAGTACGGCATTGGTCGGCCGCGCACTTCTCCTTTCTGTTCAGGGTCGCCCCGCAGGGAGGAGTTGCACTTACTATTAAAGAGCCCTTGAAGCTAGTCTGCTCATTCCGGGAAACCAGAACGGGCTTTCAAGCTAGGTCTACAACCTGCTACCAACAGCGTGAGTAAAGCTGTCAGGCGGTCTCATCATCGGATAATTAGAAGTGCTAGGGCCAGTACGGCCCAGGAGAACCCAGACCTAGTGCCATCAAAAGCCAACAATACGCCCGGAACCCCCTATGACACCTTAGTTAAGAATGACTCGATGTCCACCTTGAGTCGACCTCAGCTGCTGTCACCGGCAGCACGGGAAGCCTGCTTCACTGATTGACCCCGTGGAGAACCACTCGACCTCCCTTCATCGAACCAGAGAAATTCCGTCATCATCCTTAGGTGGCTTGACATGGGCGCCACGAGAAGGCATTCCCCTGGCCTTGGAGGAGCAGAGGCTATGTATGACATCTCTTGCATCCTCCCTAGCACCAAAACCTTGTATTGGTTCAGTCAAGGTGCTACCGTAGCTCCCAAAGGGCTGACTAGTAAACGACAGAAGTAACAAGACCCGATGGCATTACCCCCGAACTCATAATTATCCGGATAGGTTCATCTGCTGTTATTGAACATAAAGTCAAGAAATAACAAAATTTGCAAACATTCTTTAATTTGAATTGATTTACGACAAATGGGACTTCAGATTGAATTCATTTTTCTATTCACGCACGATTAGTCTAATTCTAAACCTCAGTCTTAACAATGCTGCAACTATTAAAAATAGACATTTTATCTTTGTAAATTTATTAATAAGAGACTTGAATGTTTTTCTTACTAATTGCGCTTCATGTTGAGGGTAAGCGACGCAAGTACTATTGCCCCAACGAGTCATACTGCTTCCGTTGTTTAAATAGCTTACCCAATTTGGCGGTTACAGTAACTTTCATTCTACTGTTTGGATTTCTTACCAGGGACATGATAAGGTTAAGGAGATAGTAAGCGTGTTTGAGCCTCTGCACCAGGGCGAAGGAATCCTTCTAGTGGCGCCCGTGTTTTTCCATCCTAGGGTAGTGAACAGATTTCATTCCGGTACGGGTAAATGGACTCGTATGGCTCTCTATAGAGTCAGTCTGGGAAGTGACTTGAATAAAAGTTGCTACAGTAGAGGAAGTCATCAAGTCATCTTCGAGCGTCTAAGGTGTAAAGGAGAGGGGACTAGTGCTTGGGTGAGCTGTTGACTGATGATGGCAAACGTTATTTCCAACTTCATTTGTCTGCACATCTTTCAGCTATTAGTTGATTACACCACTTATGTTACCAATTGCCTAAAGGTATACCTAGTCTGGTCTGCAGTGATGGGTGAGCTTTTTAGGCGAGTGCAGCTCCACCCTGTAGGGCGACCATGAGCGAGTCAGGGCCAACGGAACAATTGACGCGGTCGACCAAGACCGTCCAGTCGGGAACTGCCTCGAGTTACGTAGATCCCTGGTCTATCTTCCAGGAACCCTGGAGCCTAGCTGGTGGCGGCTGGTCACGTCCCAGTCCCACGCACGTTGTAGCTGGACTCGTGGGGGTGGTGATTTCAGGGCCAAATTTATCTTGCAAATCTTCCACGGGAGCAGGACTCTTTACGCAGGGATTATATTTACAGGACGCCCCGTTCCTTCCTTTGTGGGTTCGAAAAATGGCGGTGAAAACCAACATAATAATGTGCAACACAATTTACCTAATAATACAAAAGTTTATGAAAACATAATTAGAAATATAGATGATATCAAGATGATGTGCAGAAAATTGAGGACGATGGAGCTGGAGTACTTTCAGGATTTTCCTTTTCTTCTTTATTTAATATAATTTTCAAAACTTCTGCTTGTCAAGCCCTCAGTTGTGGTAATGTATATATATGGGAACGGGCAACGGCTATACTAAATATTATTAAAAATAAAAGTAAAAATATAACGTACTTATAAGTAACTCCAAACATAATCGAAATAGTTTTCCTGGTGTCAAGGATAGATTATTTACTGAATTTTAGTAATTATTCCTTCTTTTGTACTAAGAATGGTTTATATTCACACACTAGATACCACGTAATTAGGTAACAATAAAATTAATTATATTTTAGAATGCTTTCTTTACAAAAGTAATGCATATATAATTATTGAAACCTTCTTTGTAATTAGTATTCTTCAAAAGGCTAAAAGATACGTATCACGTGTTTAAAATGATTCACTAATAACTTAAGATGTATAAAATTGTAAGACTGAGTTATTAAGTATAGTTGAGCGTGAGTTTCAAAAAAACTGTAAATAACAATTATTTTGGTATTGCTAGATTATTATATAAGATTAATTAGATTTTGTGGTTGGTTGAATGTTGAGAATAGCGAAGCAGCCCGCTTGAGCACTCAGGCCCTAGAGTTGACAAACATCGATCAAGTCTGACATTGGTGTCGCTGCCGTTATTAAACTGCATTGATAGTGTCCGAATTGGTTGAATACGAGCAGTTCGTTATTTCTCCAGTTTAATTGAAGCCGCAATAGTCAGGTCTGATTAACAGATTTCCATTGGGACTGTATTTTCTGCACAGTCCTTTTTTCTGTGTACGAGCGTCATCCTGGGAGCCCTGCTGTAACTTGCAAGGATAGATGGGACCTCGCAGTCGTGGTAACAAGATTATTTACTTAGCAGTGTGATCATACTGAAATGTGTAAATAAGGACGACCCAAATTTAAAAATCTATGTACCTATTAATTTAATTTCGCACTTAATGCACTGAAAATTACTCAATTTGTGTATGTAATTATTAATGGTAACACGTTCCCGCATTAGTTTTGCTCTTATTTTGTTATTATATATGCTGGAGTTATACTCATTTTTATATAATGTTGTAGATTAACTCCTTTCGTAGCAAAAAATATTATTTAGGAATCAACAATGAAATTCAATTTTTCAGTTAATAAGTATATTGTAATTAAACTTGTAATTATTAAACTCATCATTCTCGAAACTGAAAATACTAGGAACGAAAGATAATACAAGTTAATTAAGTAAACAAATAAAAATTGTTGCGTTGAATGGGACTCCAACCCGTGCCCACATTACTGCAGTCTAGTTATCAACCCCTGGACTATGGCTGCAGGCTCTGAGATGTGGCAATATTAATGCCTGCTCAGACGAGTTATTGAGTGAATTTCTAATATTACTGTCCTATACTTGGGTACTGTTATGTTTGGTTTCACGTAAAAAAAATCAGAGTTAACACACGTCACAATGCTACGGGAATAACTTACTAAAATTTTCCTAATTTATTGTTACAGTTAAAATGAATTCTTTAATTAATTGTGGACACTGTAAAATAATTCCTTTATTATTTATCTTTAGCACGGTTCTTGTCACTAGTTCCTTTTTCCTTCTTAATACGTTAGTCTTGCATCTGAACACCAGGAGAAGACAGCTCAGCACCATTCTGTCACAGAAACCAAATGGTCGGTCAGTTGCAAGCTTGCTATGTAGACTATGGAATATGATATTGCTTTAATGAAGATTAGCATATCCATAAGCATGTAACTTTCGAGCAAAAACCTAATACTGTTGATGAAGCTCTGTTTAATAATTTTACACGCTTGAAGGGAACGTTTCCTATTCAAGTCAGATACAGATCTGCTTTTTCATAGGTAGTATGAAATATTGTCCGTCAATAAAGGTCTCATTTACATTCGCCGAGCGCCATAATATACTATTGTGTGGTTCCCATGAGTCTGTGCGGATAGTTTCAAATTCTCCACATAGTGGTCTATTAGATTTATTAAAATTTCCATGAATATACCTACACCAATAAATAAAATTGGAGTGTCAGTATGTTTGTCTAGAATAGGCTCCGAAGCGACACAACGGATTTGAATTAAAAATTGGGAGTTTAAAAAGAGAAAATTAAACTTACATATTCACCCATATTTCATTCAGATACTGATATTAAATATAAATATTAATAATGATACATAAATATTAATTCTACGGCAAATTTTCTTCGTTTACAATAATTAAATTCGGATTACCTTTACGCATTATCTATGCTAAAAGGATTTCAATGAAAATTTCAGGGAATGAAATAGGATTTTTAACTTAAATTTTAGTATATGTTTCATTTTGATATCTTGCTGAGTTCAGAAGATATTAATGTAAATAATTGTAAATGCATTGAATTGCCGCGCGAAAGGCGGCGTGAAACCCAACTGCAAGTTAAAGGTCCTATTAGGCGTCCCTATACCAATAATCCCAATTACTGTGTGGTTATAAAAGTAATTTTGGCAGCATTTCTCAACCGGTGGTCAGCAAGAAAATTTTATTGATCCTTGAAATAGTATTACATTCTTCATAACAAACAAAAATGTATAAAAAATATAAGCAATCCGCTTTAGATGATTAATAATTGTTGAAAAACGTAAACCATATATTTATATTAATTTATGTATTTCGGAAGCTTTCAGTATATTATCATAATCATCCAATTAAAAAAAGTCTTCATGCATGAATTATTAATTTTGTGTTTTTATGATATATTTAATTTTTTCTCGTTAAGCAAGTGCAGGAAATTGCAAAAGGCAGCAAGAGTGACGAGCTTCACCATTCGAAAAAGATAAAAATTTCCATTTGTTGTGGCTTCTAGGATTCTATCAAACATAGTTTGATCATAACGTCCTGGATTTCACGATTCTTAATGCCACTAAGTATGAACACTTTATTAGAGTCTTGTCGACTAAATGCATTCTTAAAATTAATATCTATGATATATAAATGGTTTTGTGTTTAAAATAATCCAATAGTATGTATTTTCATGGCAGAATGTCACTTCTTAATGCCATAATAACCTAGCTGACTATACACATTTTTTCGATAAAATTAATTTTCTACTTCAAATAGAAGTGCGATGGTAATCGAGGTGTAGAATATTACAAAGCCGATAAGAATTAAGAAATGAAGGAGAAATATTATTTTATTGTAACTATGTTGCGAGTATATTGTTCACTGTTTTTGGTTGAATTTATAAATTCAAAATGACGATTTGTCTACTATTGACTACAGGATGAAAGGGTATTTGTGTATTTTAAACCCACTTGTCGGACATAAAAATTTGACTAATTAGGAACAGGAACATTTACTGGAATAAAATAGCGACTCTGCATGAAAATCACAACAGCCCGTAAGATTCATTCTAACAGGTCTGGAAGTTCAAAGAACTTAACCAAATTAACGGATATTGTTACCTTGGAGGTTTTGCAATCATTACAACGACAAGTAGAGAATCTTAAAAATTGATAATTAAAAATAAATGTTCTCGATAAACTGTTAGCTGAACTCTTGACTAACACTCATAAAAATTTAGTCTACTTTTTCCGATTCTTTAAAGAATAATACACATTAGTACGTTTATGTAATGAGAATTTGTAACACTTAATTTTATTTTGCTTGTACGGGATTACTAAAATATTATGAAAACTTTTAATCTTCATGTTAGAATTCAAGTTACATTTTCTGAAAATATTTAAATTTTAAGTTACTGTGAAAACGACACTTGAATTACAGCATCGTACCTTTTAAAATTTTAATATATTGCATGGATTTCTTTATTAGACTTTAATACGTAACACTTGAGTGCATTTGATGAACTTATTCAATATATATGTGATGATGGGTAAGATTTTCATGTATTTTAGCTGACTTGGAGTAAGGAGCCATTCCTGAGCAACACGCAATTTCCCGCACAAGCCTGCAGACGGCAACTGCTTTGCCTGTGATGAGGTCGAGATCGTGCTAATTGGAATCATTTTTGAGAAGTGACGTTAGAGGTTGCCATTGTTGGAAGAGAGCTTTTGGTTCTTCGGGCAATCCCTGCTCCGTTTCATTTCCCGCGATCCTCACCGCCCTTGAATATTCATAGCAGGTAATGAAATTTCCGGTTACCAGGGTAGAAGTGGTACACATTACTGAATTCTGAAATCGGGTTACGTGTCTGAGAATTAGAGGTCCATCGAACCCTTGGGACGGTTCCCAAGTCCTTTCAACTCCAAAGTACGCTGCGTCAGGATCTCAATTGTCTCTTACACCTACACCACATGTAAGCTTCTCTGTTAATGCAACGGAACTCGAAATGTAATATCGAGACGCCGTGAGTGTTCTTCACTATTTTCTTGAAGTACAAAAGGAACAGAATGAGGTGAAAAACGGTCCATTTATTGAAATTTCCTTTATACGTAAACCAATCAAATAAATCTATTTACATTTCTTTAGGATTTTAATAATCAGATTATTCACGATATTCAATTTAATGTAATATAATTAACGACGTGAGGTTAATAGCGTTTTATTAAAAAAATTTACTCAGATTACAGACATGAATATTTTCGATTCATCTGTTCGTCAAGATCGTACGTTAGAATATATATTATTCTCCTATTTGATAAATAACGGCATTCAATTCAAAACTGTAAAAATGTTTTCTTATTTTTAAAGTCAGCAATATAAGCCAAACATTATTTTATAAAATTATAATATAAAATCTACTACAACATTATTTTTTAAATTTGTTCAGGGGGAAGGATGAGTTCAATTGGGAGTTTTCTTTTGAGCCGACGGAAGCGTGGAGGTGGAGGAGGAATGTCATGGAATTGTTTGATCGTGGGGTTTGGGTGGTTGAGGGCGGTTTTAATTATGGAGGTTATGGATTTATAGTTTACTTTGGTGGATGACGGAATTTCTAAGGTACGAGGATACCAGGGAGAGTTTGTAATGGTGTGTAGGATTATGTTTAGTTTAGTATGAATTTTGGCTGTACGAGGCATAAGACTGGGTGGGTTTATTATGGAGAGGTATAGGAGGCGTTTTGTGCTGATTGTAACAGGTGATATGGGGTTCTGAATTTATTTTTGCATTGGAGAGGAGAAGATTAATATGTTTCCACGAAAGTTTCGAATCAAACATGATTCCGAGGTAGGTGGTTTCTGTTTTTGTAGGGATTAATGAATTATTTAGATAGAGGTGTATTTGGGGAGGATGGTTTTTGTTAGTGTGAATGGGACGGTTATTGATTTGACATTTATTTAAAGAATAGCCCAACATTATTTTTCAGATATTTTATTTCTAACCTTTCACCTCACATTATCAAGCACGTGTCGTAAAAGGAAGCCAGTTCTTTAATGTCTTCGCCAATCGGCTAATCGCGCACATTTTCACAACTTTTATTACATTGACAAACCCACTTCCTCACCAATCCATCACTCATTATTAAAACCCCATGCCCAGTGCATTGTTGCCTGCGTAACATCCCTTGCATTCAACAAACTTATCACTGATCTGACTTAACAGTCGGCAAGTTCTCCAATAGTTTTAAACATTTAGAAACAAAATAGCAAAAGGAAAACACAAAGTAACGATTCTTAGCATTTGCATTTGTGTTTAAGCTTACTTATAATCGCAATGAAGCTCTGCAGTGGCAAAATATTAAAATGGTTCGTACTTTAAAAACAACCCTCGTAGTAGCACGATATGATATTAGCAAAGAGTTTTCTTATAGCCCAGGTAACTTTTGAGGTCTTCAGAAACTCACAGATCAAGGGGCGCTTGGGCAGATAACAGCTCTGAATTGACAGAATATTTCAGAATATAACAAATATTTTTAAATACAATAAAACTCCCTGAAGTGCCATTCAAAGGCTGGAAGGTGTGAGGAAGACTTAATTGACGTGTATGTGTATTGCCAACATAGTATTGTCAGGAACCTGGAGCACGAACTTGCGTCCAGCTCAACGCCCGTCGCTTTGGGGAAACTAATGATACTTTAATAGTGATGGACAGGCTTCCTCAACGGACGTGCTAACCTCAGTAAAGACTTGTTCAAATAAAATAAAATTACTTGAAGTTTTATATTTTATAATACTACAAATTTAAATGAGTGCGTGAATCAGTATTCAACGAATGAGGAACAATGTGACTGTGCTGTAGGGAAACGTTTCAATTTCAATTTCTGTCAATTTTTATTCAGTTGGAAAATTGTTATTAAATTAAATCAGAGTAAAGATCGCTAACGTCCCAAAAGACGTCTTATCCTCGTATACATAGTTTATATTGCTGCATTGAAAGAAACATAGCCTCGTGTTACTGAAATGCGCACAAGTATTACTGGTATGTGAGTAATTTCTTAAGGTATGACTTACGCTACTATCTTTTACTATTAGTATCTGCGATAAGCTGCAGTATCTGTCTAATGCACCTCTTAGCATTTAATTTCATATATTCTCTTCATATTTGCAATGGTATAGAACCATTAGGGCAATAATAAACGAATTTACAACTTTATAACATTCACTACAGATCTATATTTATTTTTTGTTGCTTCAAATGTCTTACTTAATGTGAAATACTCTTTTTTTCATGCTTCTATTGCACATGACAACTTTGCACCTTTTAAATTTATTAACTGGAGCGATTAATAATTTCTCCATCGAAGTGACACGTTGTTTTAATACCTTCATCTGGAATTTAAATAAACAGTTGGCAGGGACAAATGAGGTTGAAGAGGATACGTTTGCAAATGACATGCTTCCCGTTGTTTGACATCCCAATTCTATTTATTTAAACACTTATTAATTTTGTCTCTGCGCCAGCGTGTAAATCGGGCGTTTAATTATTTTAAATCATTCGGACTTTTCCAAGAAATTTAAAGCATTGGCATACGATTAGTTTATTAAATTATAATAATAAACTATCTACCTAAAAATAAACAGAAAACAAAACTAATATTTTTTCTTTCAAAATGGTTTACACCGTATTTACATTTACTTTGTAGCAAAAGTTGCTTGAAATATTCTTAAGTCACTATGGTAAAATTATAATGTTCGTGTTATCGTAATATTATTAGAAAAGACGTTTTATCTCTGTATCAATGCTTGAAGACTGAAGTTCGATTACAAAAATGTAAAATTATAATTATCGTCAAATTTCATTACATTCATTTAGCACGACATATCTTGAAAAATTATTCACTGCAGACGTATATTCCTATTCCCATGAAAAAGTTAGAACGTCAGATGGAAAAATTTAGTATAAAACTAGGTCAAATGGAAGTTTCTCACAAAAGGTCAGAATTGAGCTCATTGTGTGTCCCTTTTGTAAGGGTAATGACGTGGAAAAACACTTGCCGGTCTCATCGGTGTCCTCGGTCGTTTCATTTCCCTTTAATTATATCTACTTTATCAGCGCTCCGCTGGATAATGTTTCCTGCGTCCAAACTCTGATGAGGTATGAACCAAATGCGTTCCGTTTTACTATGGTTCTGCGGAATTGACCGTTTAACAACTTTGTCACATCAACTGAGGGCAAATCAGTCGTTTAGTAATATTTCCGAAAGCAAATAGATAATTTCCATATTTTATCACGTTCTTTATTGAACGACCTTTTCTTATTACCGTTTCGAGAAGAGAGTAGAAACTTATATACAATGAAAAATAGTTAATTATAGACAGCTGTGATGCACAAATAATTATATATATAGTGACATACTTCTGGACTACTGTGGCGAAATTTTTCTTCGGCTTCTCAGCTTTCTCGTCCTGCTTTCTTTTTTGATTATATTTATAGTCGCATCAACTTCAAGGTCATTAGCGGCTGTGCACAATTAGGGGAAATAGTATACATGTAGAGGTATCAAAGTATGGTTTCTCATACAACACAAACATCCAAGCCCATGCCAGGATTCAAAACCGGGACCTCTGTGGTGCGAGTCAGTCACGCTAGCCACTACACTACAGAAGGTCGGCCGTCCTGCTTTTATTCGTCTATCGGTTCAGTAGTACGTAGGCACTAGGTAATTTTTCAAACCAAAATCACCAAAACAGTTTTGAAAGATTTAACGATTTATTTTCTATCAATGAGATCAAATGCACTACTCCAGGTGTGGTCACCAGCCAATACAATTTTCACTATGGGTGCACTCATTTTTTTGGTAACGGTTTTTCTTCCAACTTCCTCTCGCCGTGGCTCACCTGGAACTCATAACTTAGTTACCATTACGGCTAGGTGTCTCACTGCCGTTTTAACGGTAATCCGACCGAGTCCTGAAAAACCTCCTCCAATCATGTCTGACCGAGAACTGAATAATTCTGCAGGATTACAATGTCTTTCCCGTACTTCTAGAGGTACACGACAATATGTGCAATATGTACATAGATCGTCAAGGAGAGTTGAAAAGACTAGCCGGCTTTCTCCTTGGCTGTACAGCGCATTGAGTGCCTTGGCTGACCGAGTCGACTGTGGACTGTAATGAGTGGATACGGAAATAGCCATTTTATTTCACCACCCACTGGGTGAAGAATCCCCCGTTTTGGAGACAGCAGTCCAGGTAAACACCAAGGCGCCAAAGAAGCGAGACATCGGGTCTCAGAACGCTCCAGAAACACTGTGGACTTAAAATTCTGATACTTGAGTCCAGTTCTTTGACCCCGGTATTTTGGATGTAGAGAAGTTAGGGAGAGAAGCCGCTTGTTAATCAGAATTTTGATTGTAAGCTGAGGGTCAGGTGACCCGCCATGCATCTCATAGAGGGGTGACCTGCGAAGATGGATGAGAAAAAATTGGATGAGTTGGACTTAGATATTTGAAGAAGGAAGAAGTCTAGTGGGTGCGTGGTGTTTAATCCACGGCACGTCAGTCAGGCAAGTAGATTTGAAGAAGAAACAAGCTTGGAGAGTTGTATGGTAGTTGATCCACGACACGGCCAATGGTGGTATAGAAGTTGATCGGACGGGTGTGGAAGATTCGAATGTAGCCTGAGACTGAGAGAAGTTTGTTGGCTATCTAATCTGGGGGCTAATTGAAAAGAAGATAGACGGCAGCGAGCCGAGGGAGCCCCGTCTACTTAATCCGGGGCCCAGAATTTCTAGAAAGAACTCCAGGTACCGACGGCAGAATTTACCACCGGAAAGAGTCGCCTGAAATACCCGGAAGCTGTCAAAATTAGGATAAAAGGAGGAAGCTGTCATTTCGCAAAGGAAAAACAAGTGCGTGTCTGTGCCACTGTCTGAGATGTGTCATAGCTGTCGTTCTTCTGCAAAAATCCCCACAAAATACCCTGTATGAGATTCATTATAAACTGAGTTATCCGTGGTAAATTTTTTAATTGGACCTAATGTTTAACAATTATTGTTATTTTCTTTTTTTGCTGTAAATAAATTTAATTTATTTTTACTTAATCAAAGCCAATAATTCATTTTTATTTAATCAAAGCCAATAATTCATTTTTATTTAAATTAAAATAATCCCCCAGTTCATTATAGGACTGTCATCTTACGTAACACATTCCGAATTTGGAATGATACGAGGTCAGTGTATCGATTCTAAATCAGTCTTAATTCCACTTTGCGTAACAATGACGGCACAAACATCCAAACCCACGTCAGTATTTGAATCCAGGACCTGTGTGTTGTGAGGCAGCGACGCTAGCCACTAGACCACAGGAGGTCGGCCACCTTGCTCTCACCTCCGGAACTAAAGAGGAGTGGCCCCAAAAATGAAAATACTGAGGCATCTTATTTTTTTGCTAAACACGTTTCCTTTTTTCTGGAAGGCATATCCAGTTGCGAACTTTGCTACCACACAATAGTTTTAATAGTTTTCCTTTGTGCAGAATGGCATCTTCTGATTTTGGCGCGAGAAACTCATTGTCGCGTGGTTTGAGAATCGAACCATTGTCCCGTCAATACTCAGAAACAGACATTTTAATGAAAACCTGTGCCCGGCGGAAGTGTTCCTACTTTCGTCACATGTGCAATATGTCTCAAGAGTCTTTTGTTGAGTGAGGCAATTTTCTGCGCAATTCGCGTTCCCTTTGTAGACACAATTTAGTATATTCTGTCGAGGCCCGAGGCAAGAAATAGTGAGTATAACTGCCACTTCCTTTGTTTGCTCCTTCTCGACGTGCTGTCTTTTCATATCTTTGTATTTGCTTGAGCACCCGAGCAATAAATTCTTCCAAATCCAGTTTTTTGTTGGCTGAGAAACAATATCGGCAGCCTTGCTCGTAGTCACTAAATCAAGCGTTGCATGGGTTGATTTTATAACCTCCTTTAGTTGAAACAGTCATCGTCTTAACCAACACAACATAATTAACTTTTCATAAAATATTATCGCCCAATGCAATCACTTTATAAATTACATTGACAAGTAATATATCTTCATTTCATCTTCTATTACTGTGGAATTAATGGTCATATTCTTCACATTCATAACAATGGGATATATATACTCTTATGCATTATGGATGCAGATCAGTACCACATTTGTTAAATGACAGTATTCTTTAAAAGGTTTATCCTGTCTTCAACCATTTTTTAAATCTAAACCGTTACACTTAATCTGTAATTCTCGTACTAAATTTCAGGAAAGAGTTCTTCTCACTATATATATTACTAATATTTTTCTGACCATAATAACACTATAAGTAAAATAATAATAATATTGTTACAACAATATAGCACGACGTTTTGTGACTTCAGCAAGTAAACAAAAACAAGACCTTAATTAGTAATATGGTCTGAAAATTCAATAATGGTCTTGAATATTCTGATAAAAAAATATATATACTTTAGCATATGTGGAAAAAAATTGTTACTTTAAATTACATTAAACAAATTCAAATTTACGGAGCATATATTGTTCTTACTTCTTTAACTGCATTGAAAAAAACTGATATCATCGCCATAACATTGCTGTATTTATATTTGACTTTTCACGAAAGCAGACTACTTTGTTTCGGAAACAGGTATGCGATGTGCTACACTAGAGACGCGGATCTGATCGAGTTATAAATCAAAGAACTACTTCCCTCTGTGAAGTGAATTGATCATTGACTCGGAAGAAAAGACTGGTAGCTCTTTTGATTCACTCCGATCCTGTGATCCCAGCGCCGCCTGCTGTTTGAATCACTCATTCAGGAATCAAATCGCGAGTACCGTGATCCCAATTTCCATCTTCTATTTTAATTACTCATTCATGAATCAGATCGCGTGGCTCATGATGCAAGCGCTAGCTGTTTGAATCGGTGAGTGCGTGAATCAGAATCACTTTCTTTCTGGAAAAATTGTCACGGGGCGATTGGTACATAAAATTAAATTTAGTGGCATATACACAACATATCGTAACTGAACGTTAATATGTTTTTCCCTTATCTGACTGTTCCGAATATAATCTTATAACTCCCTTCTTTAATATATTCGTCCACGTATTCTTACTAAATGTTGTTCTATGCTTTTCACTTCAACCTTTCGATTCACTCTATACTATATAATATTCTTATAATATCGAAGTTAATTGCGATCATTTTCTCAATTACGAAAATTCATCATAATATCTATTCTGTTTAATATAGCCAATAGAAATTTTAAATTGTGAACATTGATGACTTATGACACAGACTACGACAATGTTATATATATATATATATATATATATATATATATATATACGTGTGTGTGTGTGTGTGTGTTTTAAAACGTTTATTTATTACACAACTTTTTATTGAATGACAAGCAACATGAGGGTAATCAAAGTAGTAGTAACTTTCCTTTAATAAAATAGGAATGGATTTGAAACGGCGGATGCTGAAGGAGGAGCAAATAACGGTAACAATATAAACGAATGCCATAATTTTTTTTCCTCTTTAAAAGAAAATCTGAATGTTTTCGTGACCAACCAAATACCTCAATTATAAAAATTAAGTACCTAGAGCCATATATTTTACTTTATAATTATTTCTTCATGTATTAATAAATACAAAAAATGTATTTAGTTGTTAAAAATTGTTATGTCAAGTTTACTGTTAAAACATTCGCAAATTACTGGAAATTTGGTAAGATGAATCAGGTGCGTTGAATAAACCGAATACACAGGGTGTTCAGTTATCTGAAGAGATTAAAATATCTCGAAAACCACGCATCGGATCAAAAAATTGTGAATGGAAAATGCTTCTTTGGAAAGGGGACAACTAATGACATGAAACCCCTGCAGATTCTGATTTTTCATATAAAATTACTCCAATTTGACTTACGATTTGATACATTTCGGTCACAGATGGCGTTGTAATCAATAAAAATCAAAATAGGTAAAAAATAGTTGAAAACTAAATAGACACCAGATCTTCAAAATAAAGTTAAATGTGTTTGATATTCTCACAACTGCTATTTAATGACACCATAACTGTCCACCCACTCCCAGGGGTGGGAAAGTGAATTGTCAAAATTTTCAAATGGGAAACTAATTTTTTTATAGGAAACCTTGGTTTTCTAACGTCGAATACCATTGATTCGAATTCATTACTTACGGAAATTATTTCGCAGTTTGCACTGCCATCGAAAGAATACGGAGATGTTCATTTATTCGTTTACTGATAAGGAGTAACTACTTTTGGCGTTGCCCAGGAACAACTACTTGGACTTAGTAGATTTCTGCGCCCTTGGGGTGTTTATTTTATGTGTCACCTTGCCTCTTACAATCTATTTAGCTGGCTTTAGGTGCGTTCCATTGCGTTTCATTGTTCAATTATTTATTTAATTCGCTTGTATGGTTCTCGAGATATTTCAATGTCTTCAGATCAACTGAACACCCTATATATATATATATATATATATATATATATATATATAATGAGCGGTGAGTCATCAAATAGATCGAGTGGTTCTGATCCGAACACTAAAAAGAACCTGATGAAGTCCACAAATATGGACCAAAAGTCGTGGGTACATAAAATTATTTGTTGAAAAATTGGTTACATTGTTTAATTACTAAAAACGCTGTTTGTGTGTATCCAATGTTAATTTCAAAAATTTTAGATACCTCTAATATTCTGAAAAATTCATCACGTCCTGAAAGCAGCATACATATTATACTTTACGAACGTAAATATAAAGCACATTAAGTGAGAACGTATTGTGTTACAATAAAACCCCGCCAATTCCTCCTCACGTATGATTTATTTGTTCTAAAATAGTCAGAAATATTAGGGACACAGTTCCAATTCATAGTAATTTTCTCGAGTATTATACATATATTAAATTTTTAATTTACATTATGATATTTACTCAGGAATAAGCCGTACCTCCTTGTGATTTCTGTCGCGCAGGACAACGCGACAGTAAACCTGCTTGGTTTCCAGAACAAAGGAAATACGTACGTCATGCTTCATGAACCTGGCTGCTTTGTACAGTCGCTCATAAACGACCTACTCGTCGTCGCTGCACGGTGGAACAATTAAATGTGGTCTTTCCACAATCCCACAACTTGAGTAATTACATGCACCATAAATTTGACTGGTCAAGATTATTAAATTTTTGCGTTTTCAAATTTGTGTTTTCAACAACTTTGTTTTCAAGGTTTATTTACAACCATTAATTAAATATAAATTCCCTCTTTGCACGAAATATAAAGATTATTTTCAAATATTTCACAACACATATTAACTGACAAGAATAATAATAATAACTAACCTTCCCATTTATGTATAAATAAATAATAATTAAGAATGTCGTAGGGAATTTATTGTTTTTATAGAGAAGAAATATAAATTCCTCTGGTAGATAATAGGAATTCTATATAGTATAAGTAAATGTAAAGTTTTGTAAGTTATTTACTTAAGGCTGAAATTTCGGCCAAAATATGAAAAAAAATCTATTATCTAATTATTTATATTAATATGCCTATAAATTAATTAAACTGAAAAAAGAGCTGCCAAAAAAAGAAGGAAGGTGTAGCATATGCTGCAGGACAATTTTAATTAATGTTTGATTCTAATGTAATAAACTATTACTTTTTCTGAGAAATGTATTTTCTCAGATTCATGATTTCTGGTACCAAAAACCTTCTATGCGTAAAAATATTAAGATATTGTCTTCATTATTTTTGTACATAATTTACATGCTCATACCTTCAAATAGTAGTATTAGTTTTTAAATTTTTTAAGTAGTTTAGGTGAAAAAAAATATATTAAAGTGCTAATTTTTAAGTAATCCTATGAAGTTTTTAGTAAAAATTATTTTCTCCCCACAGTTTTATTCAATTTCAAAAATATTAAATTCATATGAAGAAGGAGTATACAACGATAATATTTATACATAATATGTGTTATAAATAAATTAAATTATGGAAACATTAATTGTTTACGTTATAACAGAAAATGAAACACATAATTCTCTCGGGTCAAAGAGTTACACTGAGGACAGGTATCGTTTATGTATTACAAATATATTAAACTAAATTAAATAAAACGTGCATACATTGTATGTTTGTGCTTTATACATATATGAAATACAGTTATTGTGATTATTTATTACTAGCTGGGCACCCGCAGTTGCCCAGGTATTTATTTATACTATCCCGGTACATTATTCTTGGTCAGCACATGACTAAACCGACATCTAAAACGTCACAATATGAACCTTAAATATACTCCCAGTATATCGAGAGAGTCAAAAACACCCCCGGTACAATAGCAAGAATTAATATATTTTCAGTGTTCTAACAGAATTTTATCTTCATATTCGCAATTACTAAATTTTACCTGACGCGAGAAATAAGCCTAATTCATGAATTTATGTATACATCATATGACGATCCAACAAAGTTAATTTTTTCTCAGCCTGCTGCAACATTAGATAGCAAGGATATAGGAACACGTAATAGGATCTATAACTCGCAGTTAGTTTACAGCCCGGTTTTCGCGCGGCAATTCCATGAAATCTTCCCATAGAATTAATATTTTTATTTATATTCATATTACATTAATATCTTCTGCAATATATCTAAATTAAGTTTGCACAAATATTTAAATTAAATATCCGTTTTTTAATCAATATATGGAGTGCTTCGGAGCATTAACAGATCAAAAGTATAGGAAACCCGCATTTACTTTTGAGACTTTAATGCGCGTATAGCATATATGCGTATAAGGTATATATTATATTAATACCTCCGGCAGTATATTGAAATGAAATAAGCACGAACATTTAAGTTACATCTCTTATTTTTAAACACTCAAATTTTCAATGAAATCCGTTGAGATCTTCTAAATAAAGTTTGAAATCAAAATTAAATTATAGCTTTGGTTTATTTAAGTGACTGATTAAAATAAGGAAATGTTATTATCATAATAGATTTCATATCTTTAAAATAAAATTTAATGGATTAAATACCAAAAGGTCGTTCATGTGTAATATAGGGATTATACGAATAAAACTAAGAGTGATATACCAATTTATAGTTCAGAACATTTTAAATTATATTTGCATCCAAGAGACATTAACCCCCCTCCCCCCGGAACCGGCACTGGATTTTTATGTATATTTATCAAATGAATTAGTTAAAGTTATGTAAATGTAATTGAAAATAGTCTAAAATTTTAATTAAAATCAAATAAATTCTCTGAGAACGAGTGAGACGTTGAAGGTTCAACTTTCCATCACAATCGCTCTAAATTTATCTGAATGGAATGCGATTAACGTTCCCAGCGAATATCGGTTACTGTTAACACTGTATTTAATGAAATCTTTCTTCCAATAGGTGTCGTAGTTACGTACGGTAGTGAAACTTAAAGAAAACGTTTTAGTGGTGTCTGTAGGATGATAGTAAGGTAGGAGGAAGGGACACGCTGAACCTTGAAGTGTTGTCCAGTCCACAAGCTTTGTCCTGAGACCATTCCAGGTGACACTCAATTAGCGGGAAGAACGTGGGCGCTAATTACTGTGACGGAGACAGAGCCAGGGACGGTCTGAGAGAGAGGCACGTCGTGTCGGTGTCGGTGTCGGCGGTGGTGGCGTCGGCGTCGGCGTCGCTCGTTACTCGGGCTGCCGCGTCAGCGGAGCGTCTGATTGTCACATCCCTCAGCGCAAACACGAAGAGACGACATCTCATTTGCCCAACAAGGGGATCACGTTGTTTCCACAGGTAAGTCGACTGACTCAAGAAGACTTGATGCGACAGCATCATCAAATTAATTTCAAGTATTCCTTACTAAAGTGAATTCATGTTATAACTCAGCTATAACCTAGGTCAAATTATGACAAACAGAGACGCTTGTCGGAAAATGTCCTTATTACTTTAACATTAGTGAATCTTGCTTACATTCATGTGATGGTAATGTTGGAATTATTGTTAGAAGTACATGAAAATGATTTATTTACCCACTAAAATAATTTAAATTTTATCTTCTATTCCAGTGATGGGCAAACTGCGGCCCGCGGGCTAAATGTGGCTCGCTGAAATATTCGCATAGTATTTTTGTGGAAGGAAATAGTTCTCAGTAAGCAACTAGCTACACATGTAAATTATGTATGTTGTAGCGTACAATATTGCTAAATGTAAGAAGGCTCTGTCTGATGGAGAGTTTGTTAAATACTGCATGCTCAAAGTTTGCGATATTTTATATCCTGACAAAAAAAGATTTTGAAACGATAAGCTTATCTCGGAAAATAGCAATAGATGAAAAACTATTATCACCGTTGGATTGAAAGATTGGCCAACTTAAATTCTGCTCAATTACTATGGATGAAAACTGTGATATAAATGATACAGCACAGTTACCATTTTTTGTAAGAGTTGTTGATGAAAAATTCTGAATTACAGAGTAACTGGCCTGCATGAGGTCGTTGAATGGACCTACAACAGGATCAGATTTTTTTATTAATTTATGAAAGTGTTTTCATTTCTATATAACTATCACATCACACATTCTCTCCAATCTTCTTAGCGTATAGATTCATTCGCCTTCCTCTTCGCTTATTACCCCACAAATATCCCTCTAATGCTAATTTTACAAGACTCTTCTCTTGGTTAATATCCTCTATTTCGATTTTACTTCTCATTCTGCTTGTAAATTCCTAGTTAGTAACTCTATCCACCCATCCGATTTTCAGAATTCTTCTATAGTACTACATTTGGTAAGCTTCTATTATTTTTCTTTCTGCAACTCCTACCGTCTACGTTTCGCTCCCATATAACAACCCACTCCATACGAACAATTTTAAAAATAATTTCCTAATATTCATTGATATATTAGTTTTTTAAAAATTCATTTTTTTGCGAAAGCCTTTATTGCCTGTGCTATCGTATTCTTTGTGTCTACCATCCCTAGTTATTATTCTTCCCAAATAGAAGAATTCCCTAATTTCCTTCCAAATAACTCTTCTCAATCCAACCCCCTTTCTTATTCTTCTATTTCCCTCATTTTGTTTTCCCTCTATTAATCCTCACGTTGAATTCTTCCTCCAGGCCACGTTCATGCCATCATCGTCGTATAGGGTTTTTGTTTCTTCTCTTTGAAGTATTATTCCTGTTCCATATTCTTTGTAATTTTCTTCATCGCCTTTTCTATATAGAAATTAAAAGCTATGGGCGACAGGCTTTATGCTTTTCTTACTCCTTCCTAGATTTCAGATTTCTTTTCTTGCCCTTCAATTCTTGCATAGAGGTTTCAGATAACCCTTTTTTCTCGATATTTTATTCCTGTCCTCTTCAAAATCCTTAGTAGTTTGTTCCAATTTACTTTAGCAGGCTTTTTATAAATCTAAAAGTGCCATGAACGTATGCCTGTTTTTCCTTATTCTGTATTATGACTCTCATTCTATTTGACGTTCCATCTTCTTAAACACTTGTAGGGCAGTAGAACTCTCCCCAATTATAATTCCAATTTATGTAATTTTAAATTAGATAAAATTTCAGCCAGAACTTGTCAATGGCTAACAAAAAGGAATTTTCCGGCGCCGGACTGGCGGCTGGATACAAACCTGTGTGCGTGTTTATAATGGTAAGCTTGTTTTTGGCTGAGGGAACGTTGACAATTTCCAAGGGACACGGTTACCTGTGTCATGAAAAATTTCCCGCGCCGGACGGAGAACTCACGAGGATTGACAGAAAAACGTCACGTGAGATTGCGTTATCCCTTGAAGAAGGGATATACGGGGTTTAGCTGCGAAGGTGAGACTCGGAAAAAAATTAGTATGGTGTGAGACATTAACAGTTGAGGAAGCAGCGAAGGAGTAATGTGGAAGACGTCGAGAAAGCGGGAAGCAGAGATGTATGGTGAAAGACGTTGAGCAGGTGAGGGAGTTGGATTAGCAGTGTGATGCTAGACGGCGAGCGTGAGCAGTTGTTAACAACGAGGAGATCTAGAGGGAAGAAGAAGGGAAAAAGCCGAGTTTTCCTTAATTCCGGCAGCACAACTTCATACCATTATCAACCGGAAGCTTCAGGTTCAACCCCAAGGAAGAGGGAAGAAGGAAGTTCCAGTCACATTTTAATATGCAACGAGACGCACATTAAAACAAAACAGGTTGTCCAGTTCCTCTCTGCTGCATGTGGTTACCGAAACAATAATTAACCTAAAAAAATTAAATCCATTCTATTTTCCTTATTAGTTAAGACGCATCTAATACTAAACTTGTGTTGTTCCCATTTTATGTATCCTACATTAATACCATAATAAATAGCATGAACGGAGTCCTGGAGAAAGAGTTCAATGTGAGGACTAATAGAGGGAAAACCAAGGTAATGGAGTGTAATTTGGGAAAGAGTGGAATAACAAAGGGTGTTAGATTGGGAAGGGATATTTTGACGAAAGTTAAGGAATTCTGCTACTTGGAAAGCGTAATAACTGGGGATGGAAAAGTATAGTAGGCATAAAGAGTAGGATAGAACAGGCAAGGAAGGCTTTCGTGAAAATGAAGAATTTACTTACGGGTAATGCAAGTGTGAATATTAGGAAATCTTTGCTAAAAATTTTTGTATGACGCGTGGACGATAGGAACTCTGGAAAGGAAAAGAATAGAAGCCTTTTAAATGTGGGGCTATAGGCGAATGCTGAAAATCAGACGGGTGGATAGAGTAACTAACGAGGAAGTTCTAAACAGAATAGGGGAAAAGCGAACAATATGGAGGACGTTGACAAAGAGAAGTGATAGATTAATAGGCCAGGTTTTAAGACATGAGGGCCTTGTAAAATTAACGTTAGAGGGAAGTGTGTGGGGTAAGATCAGAAGAGGGAGGCTAAGGATAGATTAGGGAAGATGTGGTTTGTGCTAGATATGAGGAAATGAAATAGCTTGCGAAAGATAGTATGGTGAATTATAATATATTTTATAAATATTTTATTTGTAGCAAGCACAAAGCCAAGAGTTGGAACTTTCGGGACAAAGGGTGACGCTGGAAAATCCCGTAAAGGCACAAACACGTCTATTTTGGCCCCCTTTCTCAGAACGGGCTAAGGAGGGGATATTGGGTTTAGCCATAGGCTGACCAATAAGAGCATGGAAAAAGTAGAGAGGAAGGGAGGAAAGTTTACCGTCGTCTCAGAGATTTTTCAGATACAGACACTTGTGGTAAAGACGGCGAGAAATATGGTCCTGTTAGCGCCACAGAACAAGCAGCGTCCGAGAGTTCCTCAATGTTCCGGCTTTTGTAAGTGTTGGTTGGCCATGAATGATCATGCGACCACGGGTTCGTAACCAAAACCAACACGGTTATCCTTGGGAAAAGGAGTCTCATTGTTAGCCTTTCGGAATTGGTAAATTTTTGGTCAGACCGATAAATATATTTTATATTTATTTATTTATGTTTTGTTTATAATAAATTCATTTTTTACGATATTTATTTAATTTAATTTATTCCTGCGTAAATAACCTACGCAGGTGGCGCCCAAAATCGCTGACCACGTGGTATATTCCGAAGCGTACCACAATAGATTAGAATGGAAGGTTGCATCAGACCAGTCTGAAAACCACACTAACAACAATAATATTCTTTTTTTAAAATATATATTTATCTAGTTATCTGGTAATGTCCACAAAGATAGACGAAACGCCGTAATTGTAAGTCTGTTAACTAAATAAAAATTAAATGTTTTGATGAAAAATTTGGTTGTATTTCAATTAATTCTCATTTGTTATTTACTATATATAATTTTGCTGAGTTTTATTTGAACAGATTTTCCAGGATTTGGAAACTTCCAACTACCGCTTTAAACTGCAAATGAAAGTTGTAGTTACTGTATATTGTAACTATCATACACTTTAGAAGTTACGTCCTTTTTAAAATAAAGCTTTTTAAATTTATTAAAAGCTTGAGTTCCAATAATTCTTTTGGGGGAGCAGAAGGAAACTGCACATATGAGAAATCTCTATAGCATCCAACTTCAATATAAATTTCAACTTTCAGATTAAAAATGTGTGATTTCTGGATGCAATAAATGTTCATGAGGAGGTTTCCTTTTATTTTTAAGGCATTACTGAATAAAGAAAGCACGTTTCTGAAAACGTTTAAACCTAATGGCATTTTTTATCTTGTTATCACCGGCATACATTTAGCCACACACCTTGATAATAAAAAGTATGTATAAAATTATTAATAAAATATTGATGAGCGACTAAAGCATACACAAATTCTATGTTAGATGATGTGTCGTATGTAGCGATCAAAATCACCTAAGACAACAGAAATATTTGAGGAATTACTACGTAAACTAAAGGCGACAGTACAACATACTGATATAAAGGACAATTCATCCCGCGTATGTGTGATGCTGCATCACTCCGTAAATCTCCCTACTAATGATTTGATTGGTGCGTACTGAAAGCAACGTCTTCTTTCACTAATCTAACTTATGTTATCTTCATCTTTCATATCTTAACATTGTCTTAACTCATTTCCAGTTTCCTTTCCGTACAAGTCTTATTTTAGTTTCCCCTAAAATGATACATTCCAATTTTATCTCTCAGAGGAAGTTCCGAGTAACAACAAAACACCGACGTTCATTAACAGAAAATCTTTGTTAATGAATTGAGTTAAACTTAACTGGTAAAATGGAAGTTTTACATACTCAGTACGTATCCAGCTTAGGTTTTAAGCCTGGTAGTCGAAGTGATAAGAGGACGTGTACTGAGTGTGCTAAGATAACCTCTAATGTCACGTGACTGATACACGTAGGCACTCTGGCTGCAGTTCATCGTGCTTTAATGTTACTTTTAGTTACACATGTGAGTACCTGATATTTTTATAATATTATTTATTTTAAATGATTAATTGATTAGAATCCACATGAAAACATTCAATTAAACTGTCGTTGGCTTTGTCTTTGTGTAGGTAAACATCAGGAAGCAAATTTTCTTGTAGAATACTCATAATCACGTTTAGTACCTTCCTTTACGCTGAAAGGCTTTTCAGTCACGATGACGCAAATTTATGAATGAATGAATTTATTGATACTGCAATTGAGTTACACTCGGTGGCAGTTACAAAAAATAATCTTAAAATAAGGAATATGAATAGTTTCAAATGATAATACTGTAAATTACATATCAAAGAAAAAAAGTACCCATTGTTCATATGTTTTTTCGTCGCACTACACTTCACTACACTTGCACTTCATGATCACTTACCCTTCCTAATTCTTTCCTGAAAAACGTTGCTATAAAAGGGGATGCAACGCAAATTCGATTTATCTCTTCTGTGAAATATCTTCCATTAGCGACGGTCAAACATGAAGGTGGTTTTTATTCTGCTACCATGTAGGGCTGTAGCAGGCGTTATCGAGATTAAAATTGACCAACTTTGGAGACGTTTCCGAGATAAGATTGGCTCGCTTTTCCGGTCTCATATACACTGACGGGCAAGATTATGACCACATGACGTCTTAGCCAAATTAGATATGATATCGCATTGGAGTCACTAGAGATCCAAAACGATTTACGAGGAAAAACAAGTTGTTTGCCACAACACTTGAAATAATTATTTTCTCAAGTTTGAGAAACGGCTCAATTCTAAGCCACGGTGCGAATTTCAGAGAAACAGCTAAATGCATTATGTATTCAATAGCAGCTGTCAATACGCTTGAAAATTGGACTGTCCAAAGGGAAGCTGGGTCTGAGCGTCCGAATTATGTCTGTCAATGCTCTGACAGAACAGACAATGACAACACTGGGACAAGACAACATGGTGACTACAATCAAATTACTACAATTATTAATCAGGGAGTCGCTCAAATGACCACTGTAATTTATTTTATAACACATTTGATGTCTGCAATTAACAACAGAAACCGGAACAGGAACAGGAAGAATAATCTGAATCATTTATGCCGTTTCAAGTAACATCATGACGTAAACATTGGCCACAGATTCATGAATACAACTCCTCTACAGGCCATGCTTTCCTAGTCTTCCCTTAATTTCGTGTGGAACGACAACTACATATCACAACCCAACTAAGATGCATTGCTGTTCATGCTCATTCTGTAATTATGATAGCGTATCCTAAAGGGGATGGATACTTCCAACAAGACAATGGGCTGTGCTATACTGCTCGTATTGTGCAAGAGTGATTACAATTATATGAGGGAGACTATCTCTCTTCACCGATCCTCCGCAATCACCAGATCTCACTACAATTGATCAAAGAGATTTATGGCAGGTGGATCCACAACCATTGAATATCACATAAACGGACAGCGATATTTATAAGATCTGGTGTCAAATTAGTCTGAGCCCTTCACCTTTCTAACCTACAGATAGATATATTTAACGCATAGCATTGAGCAAAGTCCGTTTAAACTACATAAATTTTTTTACATGAAGGGAGAAAAATAAATACACAAATAAGAGGGCCGTATCAAATCATACCGTTTCCTTAACCATTATAAAAACTATATATTAAAATTAATAACCATTAATAGCGTCCTTCTATTCTCTGCAGATTTTCCCTTTGGCCTGGACTTCACTGACGTGTCTTAAATTAAACTTATTAATACCAACCCTTTTATTTTTCAATAAATCCCTATCATTAAGTTATTAATTTTTTTTAAATTATTTTGTACTCTGTAGAAAGGTTTTTAGGTAGCGCGTTTGTAGATGGACGATTCAAAAACTGAATCGTTCTATATATAAATAAAATCTTCCTATCCCAGTCCTCTGTTCCTCTTTGAAATCTTGCACGAAAGACCACAATTAAATGCGTACGTAGGCGTTAAAAACACTGTATAATGTATTTTGTTTTCTTGAAACTTCCTTGATGACCACTTTCTTATATGCCGACACGGACAAAAGCAAGAATTATGCCCTCAATCCACCAATTCAGAACCAACTCTCTCTCTCTCTTCTTATCAATCATTCACCAATTTCTCACATTAAACTGCAAACTTCCATCTCTCACTTTATTCTTTAATGTCCACTGCTTCATGTTCTCTACTTAATCTTTACTTAATCACTGTGTAATGTTTGAAAATCCATTTTACTGTTTTTAATACATTTTTCCCATTTCATTATTTCAATTTCTTCGGTGCTGGGGATCCGATCCTCTCCAAACAAAAGTATTAATCTTTTGACTTTGACAGGAGCCATTCACCCCACTCCACCGATGTTCGGACTAAAACACGATATCTCGCCACATTCTCCCTCTATCACAACCATTTTAGAAACCCCAGGTCGGCGCCGAATTGTCTGGGTTTTATTATTGTTTATAAACTTTCATTCCGACTACATTTAATTTTTTACTGCCAAATTCCACATTTAGTTGCGTTTTACCATTACACTATGATGTCAGAATATAGAACTCAGTTTCCTTTTTGTTTAATTATTCAATCAGCCAATTCGTACAGTATAGGAAAATTAAATTTAAAATCTGGTCTTGAAAAACTGCAAAACCCTCATATTTCATATTACGGTTTTATCAAATTATTATTCTGTACACGATCTTCGTGATTCCATTGTTGGATTTACGATGCCTGTCTTTGAAGTAAGTACCGATATTTACTTAAACAATAACAGAAAATTATTTTCCAAATATGTTAATATAAAACATTACTTTTGACTTCACAGTACTTCTCCACATTATAACTGCCGCTATTGGCGTACTTCTTGGATATTGGTTTTAGTCTGGCTTTTGTATTTCACAGAGTCATATAGGCAAAAATTTAGTCACAGAAAAGCGAGAATCAATATAGTGAAGGTGAGCAAGTTTTCAGGTCTGTACAACGGATAACGAAAGCTCGCATGGACCGGAAATCTATGAGTTGAACTCAGTGGTTACAGCGACCTGCGTTCGATTTATTATCCGGTTCAGATTGTTCTATCCCAATCCGTTAAATTAGTTTAATACCTCGGCAAGGCGGCGTCAAGATAAAATCATCTGTTTAAGGATGAACTATATAGGTTAATTATTAAGAATAACACGAAGTTGTCTTATATATTGTCGATTAACTAATTTTATAAATTTCTCTCTGACAAACTTTTCAGTGTGAGTTGTGACATCGTGTCTCCTCGTAATTTTAATCGACGTAGTATATTATTTCAGTGACTTGTGCTGACGTGTGTATCGATAGCGACCTCTATGAGGTGAGCATGTGAAACACGAAGCCTTCGTCAGGGCCGGAATGACGACATAAGTCTGCCGCTATCTTATCGTATAGATGCTGTGACTGGCAGACAGATAACGCCTTTAGTCGCCAGAGACTGGTCCTGCGTCCCGCAACTACCAACACTTGTCCAGGTGAGAGATCTCCACAGCTTTAAACTTATGATCGATCGATACATTACTTCGCGCGTAAATCGATTGCGGTAACTATTAGCAGTCAAATCATCAAAATGATACTGTCTATAATACAGCTTAGCACATACGCATCATCAAAATAGTTGGTATATCTTGGAGAATTACATACAATCGTAGAGTGCATTCCGAAAATCGAGACAAACTGGAATTCTTTTGCTTCTTCAACTCGAGTTAATAATATTTACTTTTCGACAGTATCTCGTAGACTGAAATGTGACTTAATACTAATCAAGACTTGTCAGTTACACTCCGAACTATGATTATTCAAGCTATGAAATTTTCTCTAGTAATATAATTAAATTTGTTATTACGCTCGTGAAATTAAAACGGGCCATTATTATTACTTATAAAAATATAATTCTATATTACTCATATGAATTTATCACTTGATTTATTTTAGTGTTAATAGCTTATGGCGTTAGCAGTGAAACTTTAAAGATGAATCAAGTTTGCACTAGTCGTTATCTTGCGTTAATAATGGAGGAAAAAATTCCGTCACCTGTTATCAATAGGAATGTTGCTGCGTGTTTATGTCCGTTGAATGGCACGAAAAGCGAATCTAGAAATCAGAACTGTAACACATTATTACTCGTTCACACAAATACAGTTACCTATAGATTGGATATAATTCATCATGAGTAAACATTTAAAATTTTGGTTTAGTGTACAAAACTAAACGTGCAGACATCTTTGTGATTAATGGTAGTCTTTTAATCCAACTAATGAAATAAACAGAATCTAGCAGAAATAAGTGCACAACGTAAAAGGGGATTGAGGGGGTATTATAACCATTTTCCCTCTGTTAATACTCAATTTCAATGAAGAAAACTGAGAAATAGAATTCTAAAAGCGGGTTTCCTCCCACATACGGAGCAGTATGCTGTATGTGAATGGGGAAACTTCTGAAAATGGACATGAAGCGACGAGAAAATAGGTTTATTTTTTACAGATAGGCAATTGGCGATTACTGCAGTGTCTAGTCGCATCGGGTCTGACATAATGTCGGTTTTGAACCCGTACGCAAGGAAGGAGCCCGGCGGAACGTCCGCACACATCGGTTTCAAGACAATTGATGCAATTTATTTGTGCTAAACAAAATGTACTACACCACTGAAACTGAACTAAATGTTTCACTTTGTTTTTCCATCTGATCTTCGTGGTTGAAATTAATTAACTAATCAAGCTGGAAATTTTAAAGATATTCTCCGATTAAAAATTATCTTTCTATAATCATATTTATACTTAACCCATTTTAGTACACATATTTTAAAGACATTATGCCCCTAGCGAGATTATTTACTATCGGTTTTATATAGTAAAGAATGAACGAAAGTCTAGAATAATTTGAATGTTATGTTTGTGATTAATACGATTTCAAATAATGGGCAACAGGTTTTTAATAACTTTCTTTGAAACATGCGGTGTTAGTTTTGATTAGAGCAACGTTTTTAATGACGCAAGACTGTGGAAGTATTGGCAATTCAAAACAACTCTGACAGCTGACAATGACAGACCCGACAATCACTGCCTATTAATCGTTGATGATTACGTGTAAATAGGTGACGATCTCTTAACAATCATCATTATCAATGTTAAACGATTTTTATAAATTAAATAGTTTTTTGACCCATTGACGTGACACCAATAAATTTAATAAGCAAAATCTCAATAGTTTGATTATTATGCTTTTTGTCCTAAAACGATTTCTTAATGGCAAAAGAAAAGGAAACATGGGCAAGGCATTAAAATTTGGTGAATCAATGGTACGCATCATTTTTTAATGGTGCCGTCAAAAAGCAAATACGACATTTTCGCCACTAAGTATGTAATGCACTAGAAACAGAATATTCTCGAAACAGTAAATACTAAAAACGAAAGGTAAACCAAGCAATTAAAGTAAACAAATAAAAATGGATGCGTTGAGTTCACATTTCTCTAGTCCAGCTCTTAACTGCTGGCTTTGGCTGCAGGTTTCCAATTGTGACATTGCTCTCTCCTTCGTAAAAGCAGTGTCTCGTTGTTAGTTCCGTGCTGCTCTTAGTCCCTTAGATCTCGTCGTTGGCCTAATGTAAAGTGCTCCAGTTCTTCCAATGCTGGGCTGGCAGTCGTCATTGCTACAATATTTATTCAGCTCAATCAATTCAACTTAGTCAAAATTATTTTCTTTCAGTTTTTTCGCGGACAATTAAGTTAAGAATTTACGAATCTATGGTTTCTATGACTTTCTGCCTGTCGGGACCCTATAAGCAGGGGTGGTATGTCCTCGAATATATATCCAAAGTCTCTGCTTAATCCAGTATACAGTTGAAATTTGTTTAGCGTTTCCGCGGCGTCGGCTAGCTTGGCGGCAAGGACGTCTCAGACACAGGTTGATCAGATAATAAATCAGCTAAATGTCGACGCGGCAGCAGATCCAGATTACTATGCTGATTCACTCACAGAATTATCTTTTCAAACTCCTCTACTTCAGACTAAGACTTAAAAATAAACGTAATCAGACTATCAAGCGCGGATCTTGTCGTAGCTAGTTTCCACCCCCTCCAATTTTCGTTATTCTACACCCTTCGCAATCTGTTGCCAATATTTTAGGTTATTCCTGTTCATACGTAGGCAGGCAAAAAACATCTGCATATTTTACAGCAATCGAATGCTTTTATCACGTAAACTGGTACATCCAAGGAAGTTTAATGTAAAGCTTTCATGTAACAATTATCAGGATATATATATATATATATATATATTCACTGCTTACTTTAACTACGGTATGATAGGTGTGATTTTGACTTATACAATGTATTCCAAGAAGCTATTAATCACAGTAACTTAGATATACCCGTATTCTAATTTGGAAAAAAAAATTGTCGTTTATGTATTTGTTCTGTTATATAATTACAGAGGTTGAATTTAATATTGTTAAAGTATGTTACAAGTTTAGTATCGTTTATAATGACAGACACGAATACTTTCGTTTTTTCACGACTTTCTGTTAAAACATTTCAGTTTTGCCACCTTGAAATATTAGTTGGAAAAACTTTAATTAGTCAGTTAAACAATCGAAACAGGCTACAGTCAAAGTTATAATATTCAGAATTTAATCGTCATTATTACTGGGCATTGTTGTAGCTATATTTTACGACGCAGACCGCAGACAGCGTCACCGTAAACTAACTTTATATACGACCTTTTGTGAAATGTAATTGAAACTGTAGCTAGCACCTGTTCCACAGTTAACGCCGTTTCAAAATTCATTCCTTAGATTTATAATTATCTAAAACATTTCAGAACAATATCTATTTCACAGATAAAAGTAAAATGTGCTTTGAAACGTGATGAACGGAACTAAGTAGCTTAGTAATGACATAGATATAATTATTAAATCATGAATAGTACGTATAAAGAAAAATTAATCACTTTCTGTCGCAGTTGTTACAAATATTACATTTAGTGAAAGGTATTTTGGACACTAAATAGGCATTCCCGTCGTATGTCTGGTTGAAACAAAGTTAAATTTACGCACAATGGTTTTTATATTCTAAAAAAAACAATTCTGTAAATGACAAAAATCACAAAGCCAAATATACCCTAACATGAGCTGAAACACCGTATTTTGTCTACATTATGAAAATAATAATTTACATTGAACTCGAATAACATGAAATTCACAGAATCAATACTGACCAAAACTATTAGAACACTCCTTTCATTTGATAACTAGCTCTGTACCCGGCGATACCAAGGTTTTTATTTGTATTTGCATTGTGTCTTGTGTTTCATTCCACAATAATCACTTGGGCAACACTTGACTATGCATGCATCGATAACATCACATCACGATCCTTTACTTTTTCACGTCCCCAAACATATAAAATCTGACTGTTGATTTCATCAGAACCGACGTGATCAACCACTGCACTTTAATCGAATTAATAAATGTCTTGGTAACTTAATTATAAACAGTACTTTAAAAGATTCCAGCGAACTGTGTCGTTTTATTCTCAGGTACAGTAAAAGAGGCGAAAATATTCCCGATATCCTTAGAATACAATATAATCCTTGTATCTCGAGAGCGTCAAAACTAACACCTGTGCTATGAAAAAATAACTTCTCCCATTACCTTAATATAATTTAAAATAATCCCTGTATTTCGAGTACCTACAAAATCGTCCCTGTGTATTAAAAAATGTCACTTTCGGTATTTTATTAGAGTAAAAATATACGTGGTACCCGAACAGAATGAGAAACAATCACGAATCCCTAAGAGAGGAAACGTACAGCATCTTGAAAGGGTAAAAACCCTCTCAAACCGCACTATAGGTCGTAGAACAACTTCAGTTCTGTGACTTCTAATAGACACCAATCTCGGTTGATTTCTGTTATTGACTTTAACTCTTTTTCCCCCGCCCCTTCCCTCATGTGGCTGAAGTACAGCTTAAGTAGCATGTGTATGTCTGAATTAATCTCAGCTACTTCTACAACCCCGGAATAGACACGAATCTTGGGTTTTTGCGTTCCTCCACCACACCCCTATGAGTGTTCCCTTGCCTTGATGAAATGGGCTGGAATTTAAAATTGTATCATTATTAATTATAAATGGCACTAGATCCTCTCTGCTGGGTCCGAGATATCGTACCCGCAAATGGACATGCAGGTATCTGAGCTTGTTAAACTCCTCCAATCTTTCATCGTTAAGACACATTTACGCTAATTTCAAATTGCACGAGGCAAGTCAGGGTTACCAATTTTAGAACAGCAATTAAAAGTAAAAATAATAATTGCCTTACCAGGAATTACGGACCGTTTTAAACAACATATGTAATTTCAGCGTAAGATATGATTGTAATAATGCATTTAATAATTATCCTTAATTATCAATCTAGTTCCTATTACTTAATAACAGTTTTCACTACATCGTGCATCCACCATATCTCAAACACGGTATATCGTGAATTAACAAAACTTCTGGGTGAAGCCTTTTATTAAACCACCGCAATAGAACTATATTATAAATGTTGTTGTACTATTCAGCCCTTAGACTAGTCTGAAGCAACCTTCTATACTGACCTATTTAGTGCAGCCTTTTCATTTCTACATAACTACCACATCCCACATCCTCCCTTATCTGCTCAACGTATTTCATCAATGTCGTCCCTCTTTTATTCTTACCCCACACACTTCCCCTCTAATGCTAATTTTACAAGACCCACGTTTCTCAAAAGGTGGCCTATTACTTTATCCCTTAACTTGGTCAACGTCCTCCATATCATTTTCACTTCTCTAATTCTGCTTAAACGGCCTAGTATGTAACTCTATCCGCCCATCTGATTTTCAGCATTCTTCTATAGCACCACATTTTAAAAGCTTTTATTCTATTTATTTCTGAAATTCCTACCGTCCACGTTTCGAACCCATATAACGCCGCACTCCATACGAACATTTTTAGTAATAATTTCCTAGTATTTATTCTCATATTATTCATAACTAAATTCTTCTTTTTTAGGAAAGCATTTTTTGCCTATGCTATCCTACACTTTATGGCTACTAGACTTCTACCATTCCTAGTTATTATGCTTCTCAAGTATCAGAATTCCTTGATTTCCTTAAAAATATCCCTTCCAATCTAACGCCCTTTGTTAGCCCACTATTCCCCATACTAAACTCCATCACCTTGGTTTTCCTTCATTTGAGTCTTCCTTCAGGGTCACGTTCATGTCAAGTATTCTTCTGAATCCCCTAATTTCAGCAAGCCTAAGGGTTTTTATTTCTTCTCCTTGCGTTTGATTTACTTTAAATATTCATTTTTAACTTTCTTCATCGTCTTTTTTATATATAAGGTAAACCGCATGAGCGACAGACTCCATTCATGTCCTCCTATTTTCTTGATATCTGATTTATTTTCTTGACCGTCAATTATACTTACTGCTGACTACCTTCGGTAGAGGTTATAGATAATTCTCCTTTTCCGATATTTTATACCTGTCTTTTTCCAATTACTTAGAAGTCTGTTCCAGTTTTCATTATAAAAAGGCTCTTTTGGTATCTTAAATTAGACACATAGCCAATATTTATTGTCCCTACTTTCTTCTTAAAACTGTCATTTTATTTGACTTTGAATCCTCCTATATACTACTTTTCTTAATATTTTGCACATATGGGATACCAAACTAATTATCGTGGGCTATTTTTATTTATCAGTCTTCTTCAGTATAGATATAAATTTATAAATAATACTGAAATATATATATATTGTTGTGGGGAAAATTACTAGCTCCCACCTGGATCGATTCCGGTTACACAGCATAGGAAGCCAACCTCGTCAGTTGGACTAAAAGCTTAGTACAGGTGTTATTTAAGTTAATAATGTGATACATTAAAGATTATTTTGTGAACAGTAAAGCGAGAAATATTTATTTTTCAACCTGAATTATAGGGTCGTTATCGCAAATTCGATAATTTTCGGAGTCGCTCCGCACCTATGTGTTGACTTTAAACCATACTCTCAAAATGTTTGATTACGAGTTGTGAGGAAGATGTTGCTGTTATAATTTCGCTTTTATTTTGTAGTAGACATGAATCTTTTCTACAGATAATAATATGGCTTCTTAAATAATCTCTCCTTCCACAATTGTCAATAAATGAGAAAATTTAAGAGAGGGGGTGATTGATTTTCTTTTTTAATGGGAAATTGGTTTGAGAATTACGGTCTGCTGTTTAAGTAGACTGAAATTTAGGTCAGAAAATTTCCTTAAATATTTCTAAATTTATTGGATGATTCGTATTAAAATTTATATGAATTATGTCTCTCCATATTATATATTTTTAGCATCGCTACACTGAAATTGCACACTAAGCTTGCTATTTTTTTTAATTTAAAATAAATGAAGCATTAAAATGACGTGTGTTCAATTACTAATTATTATTTTATATACATACATAAAAACAGTCAATTTTATTTATTAGATAGATTTATTTCTGCGTAAGAGACAATATAATTGTTAAAGGGCATACTTCTTTTTTCTGTCCATTTTGAATATCACCAATTTGGAAGAATAATTATTCTTTTGTCGTATATGTTTGCATCAGTTTCTAAAGTCAAAAGTTGTAATCCAAAATAAGTTAATTGATAAAGATTTATAACAATTATTCATAATTTGTCATAATAATGTTCAACTTTCTACGTCCATAGTATTTTTGTTTTGTTTCGAATTGAAGTTAATTGAGTATGATTTAATATTTTTATTGAATACATTAACAGCCGCTTTAAACAACATGTAAATATTAAGTAAAGATTTAATTTGTTATAACTTTACGTTCCATGTTTTTATAAAGAACATGTATAAAGATGTTATTGATTTTACAATTGAAGAATTTATTTATTCCTCTTCTGTTAATTTAGTAATTGACTGAAGGTCATATACTGTTGCGGAAAATTAATTGAATATATTTGACTTTCTAATACAAAATATATATCACCAGCCTTGTAGCAAACATGATTAAATGCTGAACAATATAAAATTTAATTAGTTACATGATCTGACTGCTTGGAAATAACATATAGTAAACCAGCACATACATAAAATTTATTAACATTATTTCGTTACATTATACGAAGTTCCGTTGCTTAATTTAGAACTTCATCTGGTGGGCCGTGGACGCCAAAATTTTCATATTCTATTATTTTTTGATTTTGTTTAAAATTAGGAATATGAGGTTCCAATTTAAGAAACGAAACGTCGTGAAGTGTATCATATATGTTATGACTTAATGCCTGCTTTAATATTTATAAATATTAAATTTATTCAAATACAAAAATAAATGACATTTAAGCCTAAATTTTAAAGCATATTCTACTTTATTTTAGAACGAATTTATTGTTAATAATTGGAATAAACTCTCTGAATTTTATAATCATGCACCTTGTATCTTTAACTTTGAGCACTCGTCAAACTGAAAGATTCGTGTAAAGAAATGTTCTGACGTCTTGAGGCCTCTTTCGATGGATCGATGTTTATCGTGTCTGTCCGTTTGGCACTTACTCGTACAGGAGCTAACTTTCTGCTCGAAAGGGGAGCGGGAAAACGGGGCGCAGAACGGAATACTTTCTAAAAGTGTCGTAAAGAGCAACACTTGATGTTCAACGAGGGAAAGAATCCTCTCTTCAGACCGTTAAAGGGCATAATTATTCCCTTAATATCATTTGAAGCTGCGCAAATCAGAGTGATACAGGACTGAAAATTAACGTCATTTGCATCAACGTCTTGAATATTTTTCCCCGCTTTATTTGAGATTCTGCTTCTGCGTTTTATTTCATTGGATGTATTCACTTCGTCTTGAAGGTTTCATTCATTCTCTTCGAAGGAATCAAATTCTTGCGTCAACAAGTATAAGGTTTCTTCTCGGTAAGGTTCAATGAAAAATATATCATTTCCTTGGCTTCTTATTTCTTCCAAGGATGCGAGTGTCAGGCATTATCATAGTAATAAACTGTCGGGACAGAAATACAGTTGCATATAATGAAAGATGTCTACAACAATCTCTGAAATTTCAATAAAATATGTAATAAAATTTCTACTGTTTGCGTTTTGTTTGTTTCGCTGTGTTACGTGACTTGTGGAACTTTTTTTATCGAAATTATAGTCGCGTCAAAGTGGACGTTCTTAGCGAATGCAAAAATATTTACAAAAAGAAACAATAAATTACATAGAAATTGCGAATAATAAAATGCAATGAGTGAGAAAAAACAGACACTTTTAGAACAGAGAAAAAACTACCTCAACGTCACGTATAAACTGCTTGGATTTCTTCCGAAAATCCAATTTCTGCAATAAAATTAAGCAGACTGTGAACAGCCACTGGAGAGGCAAATAGTTCCCTCCTGGAATAGTCAGCAATCGTGGACCTTCTACTGGTGTTATAGCGGGGGCAGTCAAAAAGGATGTGTGACACAGTCAGGGCGGTGTTACAATCTGAACGTAATGGTTCAGGAGACCTAGAAAAGATAAATGAGTGTGTAAAGCAAGAGTGGAAAGATCTGAGTCTCCAACAACGACCTGCTGTCTTCTCGAGATGTCAAGTGTATAGGTTATTTCCTTGAAGAACTCCACTTAATTATAGAGGATTCCAACGTTTTTTCCTCTTCTATCATTAATCCAACTTCCTCTCAGGAGGTTAATGCATCCGACCAGTAAGTCCTCCCTTGAAAAAATAGGAAAGTCCATACCAATTTATTAGCAAGGATGTTTACTGCTTAGCGGCTTTATCAACAAGCTCGTTTCCGAATACGCCCGCATGAGCCGGGATTCAACATATGGTGATTTGTTGGTTATTTCTTTTTATTTACCAAAGATAGTTCCCGATTTCATTGATGAAACACCTTCTACACCGTTTATTGGACAGTGAGTTGATCGTCAAAGGGCGTTAGATCGTCATGAAAGATACGGTCAAAATAAACGTGAAATTATTATCGCATGTGTTTCACCCGTTGTAGCCGAAGCATACTCGCTAATTGTCATTGATTCATTTAATTCAGCGGAGATAACCCAAACCATTATACTTTAACCCATCTGTGAACTTATCAGAATAACAGTTGAGATTATTTTCCTGAAAATCTAGTGAATAGTGAATTTCACACAGTTCAGTTTCGTGTAATCACAACGTACTAATATGTTACAGTGCTGTTATATAAAAACTTTAGCCAAGTATTGTGTTTTGTAATCAAAAGCCGAAAATGTTAAGAGAACTTGTCATATGCAAAAGATAACTTTAAAGAGATGGAATAAGGTAAATGTTTGGTAAGTATTACCAATAAATTGAAGTATATCCAATGGGATCTTCTTTATCGCCTATGTTTTCTAAAAATGATACAAAGGAATTGTAATCTTATTGTTTAAATAAATTAGCAACTAAACCTATCAGATACCATAGATGTTTTTATGAAAACCACAGTATTTTGCATAAGAATGAAATTAATATCAGTACATTTAAATAGTAAGAGTAACAAACCAAAATTTACTTACTAGTTGAAAAATAAGAATAGAATCAGTTTTGATAATTAATAATCATGGTACTCTTGAAATGAATTGGTTCCGTATAAAAGACTTATCTAGGTCGTATATTATATTTTTATCATATCATTGAACACACAAAAAAGCTATAATTTTAACTGTATTGATAAAGGTTTCTTACGACCCTAAAAACTTGTAGAACTTACAACAATAGGCTCTCATATAGCATGTAAAGCGAGATGATTAACCGCAGCATGCAGCGGCGACGACGACGCTAATGTTCGCAAAAAACAATTGGAAAATATCATAACTTAAATACAATGTTAGTAATATTTAATCATTATTTCACGTTAAGGTATTATTTCAAGATAATCAGACCGAAGATAATATATTTATCAACCAACATTATATTTTAGTAATTATACATTTAATTAATTAATAAACATTCAAAATATTTTATAAGTCACAGGGCAGATTATTGAGAAACGTTACATAAGAAGGGTCGCATAAACCCAATTTCATTTTTCTAAGATATATACATGTATCTACACAGATTATTTCACACTAATCAGACGATATGGTTCAAGTAGCGTCTCCTTGTAAATATAATTGACTGTTTCTGTGTGTTTTTCTGTGTGGAGTGCTTATTTAAGCTTCCAATAGATTAAGATACTCAGTTATGGCAGTGGTTATGGCATAATAAAGTAGGGGGGCGTGGAAAGGTAAATTTTCTAATATGTGACGTATTCGCTGATGGTTCAATCACGTGGTGACAAGGAGATTACTGTCGAGATAAACGGGCTAATATATATATGAATTCCCGGGCAACACCGGGCTCTCAGATAGTTTATTTTATTAATTTTAAAGGCAAGACAATGTCTGGTTTCCGAATTAATTACAACAGGAAACATGTTTTAGATAATTATATTTATTAAAGAGTTGAATTTCTATAAAAAAAATTGTCACTCTTTTATTATATATGGAATTAAAAACTTAGTGACAAAAATATAAAACGTAAAAAAATAAAATTATATTTTAAAGTAAAAAAAATATGTAGAATTGATTGTACCCTTATACATAACTCCAAAATTTAATATTGTAAAATTTGCCCTGAATGTAACAAACTAGGTTTTCCATAAAGAAAACTCTTGCGATTGCCTCCCGGAAAAGATAAGCATCCCGAGAGTGAAGTGTCGATAAGTTTAGAAGCAAGATATCTGTTCTTTCGCAATCGATCATTGACTCAGCGCTCTTTAAGGACTGTATGTCAAACTTTGAGATATTTTACGTGAACCTGCTTTCACAAACCTGTTTATCAGCCGAAACGGATCGTATTTCTAGAAGAAAAACTGATTTTACGTATTAGAGACTAATTCAGTATAGTCTTGCATTAATTATGAAGGCAAATTATAAGTTCCTTGTGGGACGGGAATAAGTTATTCGCAAAAACTCTTTAACATGTAATTACATTCTGTGAGAATGTATGATACTTATGCTTTCCTTGTGACGTAATTATAATGTATTAAGCACGCTTGTTGTTCATTATATTTTATCGTCATGACGTGTAAAGTGGCCACTGAATCTCACATTTTTTACAAGTATCTTTGAGTCGTCGTTACGTGCCTTTCAGAGTGCTGAAATTTTCAGCGTTATCAGCCAGATGATCGGTTTAATGCCTCAAATACCACCACAGTTCGTATTTCACGTTAGTTGGCCTGAGACATTAACCACTTGGCTTTTCCTACCACGAGGACCCATACTGTATATAGACTCGGTTTCTAACTCTCCTTTCACCCTCAGCCTAGAAATAACTGTCCGGATATTTTGTTCCAGTACGAAATGTATACAATGGCAGCGCTTCTTAATTGACGGATCCACCATACCGCGTCATCTGCTATCGCAGCTCCATGATATTGGCATCAGCTACCAATTTTTGTTATCAATCCTTTTCAATTTCGCCATTTAATGGAGTAAGTCTGTGATCACCTTCAGAATTAAGGCTGATATTCAGTAAGTAGTTGGAAGAAGGAGACAAATATAAAACTGTAGCCTTCGGAAAGGACACTCAGTGAAAGACTATCGCAGTTAGCGTCCTCAGAAAAATATAAAATCACGTTAAGTTCTGTCTAGAAGAAACTGTAAGAGGAAACTGTCAAATAGTACTTCAATAGTGGAGGGTAACGCAAAATTGAAAATTTCTTAACGAAAATATAGAGTAAAAATTATATATTTAATCTATCATGTATTAGTATTAATGGTTAACTAATATCAAGGACGTGTAAGTAGAGGCAGGCCGAGGAAGAATTGGCTGGATGATGTTGATGAAGACCTCTGCAGCATATGAGTCAAATGTTAACATAGGGTGGAAGAAGCGTGCAAAGTATAGTCTAACATAGCCAAGTTTTAGAGCGTACTTCACTATGTAAGAAAATTAAGTTCATTTTACTGTTAAGAAAATTGTATGATTGCCGGCGATATTGTAGTATTAGGGGAGTCAGAATAAGACTTGGAAACAGCAATCAATGGCATGAACACAGTCTTGGAGAAAGAGTTCAATATGATGATTAATAGAGGGAAAACCAAGGTAATGAAGTGTAGTTTGGTAAATAGCGGAATAACAAAGGGTGATAGATTGGGAAAGGATATTTTGACGGATTCTGCTACTTGGGAAGTATAATAACTAGGGATGGTAGAAGAATAGCACACATAAAGAATAGGATAGCATAGCCAAAGAAGGCTATCGCGAAAAAGATAAATTTAGTTACGGGTAATAAAAGTGTGAATATTAGGAAATCGTTGCTAAAATGTTTGTATGGAGTGTGAGGTTATATTATTGGTGCAAATGTGGACGATAGTAGTTGCAGAAAGGAAAAGAATAGAAGCTTTTTAAATGTGGCTCTATAGGCGAATGCTGAAATTCGGATGGGTGGATAGAGTAAGTAACGAGGAAATTGTAAACAGAATAGGGGAAAAGCAAACAATATGGAGGACGTTGTTTAAGAAAAGGGATAAATTAATAGGCCACGTTTTAAGGCACGAGGGTCTTGTAAAATTAGCATTGGAGGAAAGTTCGTGGGGTAAGAACGGAAGAGGGAGGCCAAGGTTGGAATGCGCTAAGCATATCAGGGAGGGTGTTTATTGTGTTAATTATAATGTAATGAAAAGGCTTGCGCAAGATAGGTATGCATGGAGGGTTGCATCAGACCATTTTTGGACTGAAAACCACAACAACAAGAAAAACAATTCTGTATTACTAAATACATATAGGGAAGTCGGGGCGAACGCGGTAGCGGGGTAGAACGGGATACGATATTTATTTTTTACTGGATACTGCTGATAGTAAACAAGGGTGAAACATTGTAACTGACCAAGGAAGAAGTTCTGAGAGCCGACTTGACCAAGATATGACTGAGCGTTGTGAATGAACTCTTGTTTTGTCGTCTTTCATCTGTGACTTTGTAATTTTTGCAGCATTTCGACAGAAGGCAACCTACAAAACTCTTCGCTTTTAACTCTTTAATAATATATATTCGGAAACTGGGTGTCTTTAACGTTTAAGGTTTAAATCTGCTTGTATTAAGGCAGAATAAGAAACCTCAAACTGAGACTAGCGCAGGGCGGATCGGGATACTACTGTATGAGTCAAAATGATACGAGTTCCTCAAGAAAAGAGGAAAAACTGGCAGAATTACCTTATAAAAATGAGTTGCTTGATTCTGTACCCAAAAAGAATAGATTAAGAAAGAAAAGGAATGAATAAAAGGGAAAAATGTTAACAAAGACTGCATTAGCAAAAAAAATATCTTTATGAAAGGAAAAATTGATAAAGAGATCAACAGTATGGTAAATAAATATAAGACATAAACACAAACAGTGTCAAGACTTTTCTTAAATAAATTAAATATTTTTGTACTAATTGTAAATACAAAAATCCTCTCCCGTTCTGCCTCTTGGGTGGGACAGAACCGGAAATTTGAAAGCTTATTTTTAAAACTTCATCAAAATTCTAAATTCGTTGTTTTAAGTTGTATTGGTAATAGATTGAGCAGGTAGGAAATAGATGGCCTTCAAAATCATTTTATGTGAAAACTCCTGTCCATGGCTACAAAAAAAATACTGTAGAAAACTCTCGTGAGATCTGTAGTGACATATGGAGCGGGTTGTTGGACACACTCGCAAGGAGATGAGATTGGATTCATTTTAAAGAGAAATACTGCGGAAAATATATGGTCCTGTGCAAGAAAATATAATGTGGAGAATTCGGCATAATGCAGAACTGTATGAGTTGTATAATGAAAAAAAATTATCCTTGACAATAAGTGTCTAGATTACTATCTCAAAGAAATGGGTGAAGAACGAATCCCTGCAAGTTTATTAACTGTGCAACCAAGTGGCAAGAGGAGTAGAGGAAGACCAAGGGCTAGATGGATAGATTACATCAACAGTTATGCAAGTAAGTTTGGTATTAAGAAATGGTGGACAGTAGCCCTGGATATTACAGAGTGGGAGAGACTGCTGCGGGAGGCCAGAGTTGTTTAGCTGCTGATGATGATAATAGAATAAATTAATGTTGTATACTTTTATGAAGTGATTTTTCTTTCCCATTTCACTCGACTTCCCCCTACAGAAGTTCGGTAGACAGCGAAGCTGTTTTTCTGAAACCCTACGACTTATACAGGCTTCGTCTGAGAAGATCAAAAAAGGCTTCTGGAATTTATTCTCAAAATCTTATAATTTACAATCGGCGAACTCAAGCCCTACTGAAGACCGTGGATTACATAATTTGATCCACTGCACAATTTATACAAAACTAAGATAAAAATACGTTTAACTACGTAAGAGCTCGGATCAAACTTTAAGAAAGTTACAGTTTCAATGAGGGAACGCAATGACACGGGCATTTTTGGATAGAGAAATATTCAATAAATACTTCAATCCTGATGATGGGTCATTATGAAATGATTGATTAATATAATGTAATTATCTGGGTACCCGTTGATGCACGGGAATTAATTTACATAAGTCCAGTACGGTACTTAATTCGACAGTAAACTCTTTATCGAAATGTGATTAATCCATCAGTGAGTTCTTCACGTTATTAAAATTTACCTTTTCGTGTCCCCTATTTTATGAGAGCTGAATTTTCTTATAACCACCGCGATGACTAAAATATTACAATTAATATAGCGCTAAAACCATTTTCTCGTGCACATATCTGCCTTTACCCTCCACTTCCACCCTCTAGTGTAGTAGTAATGTCTTGTTTGCTTCCGGGTCCTAAAGACGAAGTGTACAAAACTTGATCCAAATTGATCCACCCGTTTATATTTGAATGCAGTACTTACCTTCACATAAACAGCAATTATATTCATAAGAAAACGATACTTGAACCATCTCGTGAAATAATATGTATTGATACATATGCATTTCTAGGACGAGGGTTTTGTAAAATTAGTATTAGAGGGAAGTGTGTGGGGTAAGAACAGTAGATGGAGGCAAAGATGGAATACGCTAAGCAGATTAGGGAGGATGTGGGTTGTGCTAGTTCTAAGGAAATGAAAAGGCTTGCGCAAGATAGGATATAATGGAGGGTTGCATGAGACCAGTCTTTGGACTGGATACCACAACATCATTCTACACTGCTACTTGTAAAACATTTTTCATATTTATTAACTAAAGTAATTAAACCGTTTCATTTATTATATTTATATAGCGTAAAATAATATTTTATTTACGTAATGATACTTTTTAATTTTTTTCCGTGATTATCGCTACTGTTATTTATATATATTTATAGAAAAATCCGTCTCGGGTGCCAGACTCGTATTTCACAAACATTTTAATTGAGACTCATAAAACATTTTTGCATTATTATTAACCGATAAGCACATACATACGTCATTGTCCATGTATTTAAGATATATTATCATTTCACTTAACAGTCTACGTGGGGGCAAATTTCATCAATTTGCAAGTTCTATATCACTTCTTGAACGTGTCACTCCAAATTCGGAATTTTCATGCAAGATGACAGTCCGCAGTCGAATCCACTTCTTGAACCTGTTTTGGGGTGGGGCGGAAGAAACCTAAAACTTAAAAAGATCGAAAAAATCATTTTTTTGGAGTGTTCAGTACAAAAAAATTCATGGCAATTTAATTATTGACATAGGAACGTCTAATGGCAAACCTTATAACTCGCAGTGTTTCTAAAAAGCTCCGATACATGAATCATAAGCAAGCGGCTTGCATAACCTTTTATTTATATTTTTATATGATATCCACTAACATGTGTATTTCTTAGCTGTTGTTTGTCTTTTTTCTTCTATTCTATTAGAGATAGTATTCATGAACTCAGGGTCCGTGTATTTAAGATGGAAGAGATCACAAACCGCGAGACGGTAGCACGCCAACTCGTTCCTGTGTCTGGTGCAATAATATCAACTTCAATAGAGAGACTTAAAAGAAATTATATCCTAATATAATTAAACCAAAAAACATATCTGTGAAAGTAAAAAAAATACTGGCCTGAAGTAATCAGAATCTTTACTTCGTATAATGAAGGAGAGGTCCAGTTATTTAAAGAAATAGGAAACTTGTGTCTGCTTTCTTTTTTTACGATCAATGCATGTGTTGGAAACCCATATTCTGACAGGAAAGTTGATCCACAATTTACTACGACGAGTTCTCACATTCTGCGTCCCTGAAACGAGAAGTCCTACGACATTTCTGCATGTGCATTCGGTATTCAGAACGCGCAGTGCTCCACTCTGGCGGCCTAATTGTCAGGCTGCTGTTGATGTCGCAACTTCCGGTGTTGGCGACGGAAGCGACGTGCAGGCGACACGTGACGGAAACCAGCGAGAAAAAGCGGCAATTTCCACAACGCCGTATGCACTCACAGCTACGAAACGGAAGCTTCCCCTACAAAGCGTGTAATTAGCACTTCACTTTATAAAAAATTAATAAACCTTTCTCTTACAGTTTAAATTATCAGTTAAATTATTTACCATTCAGTATGGGATAATTAGAAAGACATTGCCGTGTAACTGTCATACCTGTGTAATTGAAATTATATTTCACGCAGTATAGAATGATAGGACGGACATATTGTATAAATTGTCATCTTGATTCTACCCTCGGCTACCTTGCTCTACCTTCCGCATCTTGTCTATTTCAGGATCACCCTCATATAGCCAGTTAACCCTCCCCCCCAAAAAAATCCTTCTAATTAGTTCAATTCCATTCGCTGATTTCAGCTAGCCGTTGTGATTTTTTTACTCTTGTTTCCATAACATTTTTTTTCTTTATAGTCGCATCACCTTCAAGGCCATTAGTGACCGTTCATGATTAGGGGAACTTATATCCATGTAGGAGTATCATACTATGGTTTCTCAAGCATCTCAGGATTGGATCCCGGGACCTGTGTGGTACGAGGCAGCCACGCTAGCCACTAGATAACATGAGGTCGGCACAATATTGTTTTTCTAGGTTTCCCTGCATCTTTTTAGGTGAATCACCTGGTACGATCCTTAAACTATAGTCCTAGAGCCTTAGTCAGCCCTTGGACCCTTCTTCCACATTACCCCTTATCAATTCCCTTGCCTGCTTCAGATCACTCTCATGTAGCCTGTTGAACCCAAAAAGAAAATAATCAACTCTCGTTCTCTCTCAGGTTTCTTATGGATCTCATATGTTGAGGCACCTTCATCGATTTTGGGAGGTGGATGTGCTGGGGTCGTAGATCTTGGGCAAACGGTAAGAGTTGTCCTCTGATCCCATTCAATCAAACGGCCAACTACCTCTTAAAACATGTGAAGGAAGCAAACTCATCTCCTATCATTCGTAAAAACGTGAAAATAGTATCCAATATCTTGACCTACCTAATGCAGGTTTTCTAGGAGTTTTCCTGCATCTCTTCTAGGGGAATGATCGGGTGAGATCCTTTAACTATTGCTCTGGGGTCCAAGTCAACCCTTGGTTACCTTCCTTTAATTTACACATCCCCTCTTTTCATTTCGCTCCCAATGCTATTAAAGAGGAGTTGTCTATTTCAGGAGAACCCTCAAGTAGTCCGTTACCAAAATAAAACAAAATCAATTAATAATATTTTGTGCTGTGTTACTTTTGTATTTAAACTATTCTTGACCTTAGGTACAAAGTATTGTCATTCTTACTTCTCACATTTCGTACGGAAAAATTCTTTTACTGTTTTTTTTCTCTCAATTATGTGGGTCAACGTTGAAATGGATTATAACAAGCTGTGTGAGGCATTAATGAAATTATTTTTTATTTTAAATGCCCGTATATGCCCTTATCATTAACGGAATGGTATTCTCCCTTTTCAATTCCCTTCCTATGGCATTAAAGGAAAGTTTACAGTTTCTGGATCACCATCATGTAGCCTTTTACCCCTTCATTCAGTAGGGCTGACACAAGTGTTCAAGAGGCTGACCTACCTGATGCTGGTTTTCTGTATATTTCCCAGATTTTTTATCTGTATGCCGGATAGGGTCCTTAAATATCGTACGGACACCAAAAATATTAATTCACGTTTTATGAAAATGTAATTTATAACATAAAATAAATAGCAAAAAATAGTTGAATAATAAGTCATACTCGTACAGGTAAACGGCGAGAGTAACTATGACTCTCCGAACAGAAGTCTGGTTACTTTTTCTGTATAGGCTGCTGTAACACCTACTGAACCAGGGAGCACGTTCTCTTGGTTCAAACTAGTGTTAGGAATGATGCAATGCAAAATTTTTAAATAATCTGCTCCTTTAAGGTCAGGAGAATCCTTTCAGTGGCGCGTGTGTTAAGCCACCTTAGGGTGGTGAACAGATTTCTCCTGGTATGCGGAAAGGTTGTCATGTGGCTCTCCAAGAGGTTAGTCAGGGAAGAGGCATCTCGCTCCTGCTAGTAATAGTAGCTGAGGCTGACTCAAGGTGGTCGGTCATCAAGTCGTCTTGAGCGACTAAGGTGTTGAAAAGTGCGAGGGCTACTGCGTCGCCGGGGGCTTGGGCATGGTGCCTGGTGGCTGCAAGAACGATCATCGGGTTCGGGTAGTCTGGTGGGGTTGAGGTTTTCCGTGCCTTTAGTTACTCGATGATGAAACCACCTGGCTAAAATCATCCGCTAGTAACGCCCATACTGTTTAGTGGATAGCTTGGGAGCTCACTCTGGTTCGCTGGGATAGGTAGGTCGGCAAGTTTCAAGGGTCATGAGCAAGTCAATTCTGAAAGGAGCAATTCACACGGCCAACCAATGCCGTCCTTTGGGGAAATTTGTACCTCGGGGTGCGTCGGGCCTCTGGTCTATCCTCCAGATAATCTGGAGTCCACCTTGTTCACGTCTCAGGCAAACGCGCTGTATCCATAATGCATTTCGACAAAATGACTCCTAGAAACTAGTATTTTAACTTCACATGATAGGCTTCAACTAAAAAAATAAAAAAATATATCACCAACAGGAACTCTGCCTATATAGTGGAGCTATTATATCTTATTAATATTTATAAAACATAATAAATGAATCGTGAATACACAACACAAGCGTTTAATCGTGAAAATTGGGCTTGAAATTTTTAAGTAAAGAAACAAATTGAAACTATAAATTCTTTATTATGTTAACCAAATAATATTTTACAATGAATGATATATGGTGAAAACAACATTGGTTAACGATTTCGTTCTCTTTTGGAAAGTAATACAATAGACATGAATTAAAAAGCAGCTTACTTAACGTCCATTAATAACTTAAAGCGTTACGTAAAGGACTGAGTAACAATATACACGATATTTCAAAGTAATCTTCCGGTTTGACTTGCCTCTATTTTGCAAAATAATGAACATATAAAGATATTGTTCATTTTGTAATAAAGAAAACCAATAAAATTTAATATACGTAACAACTGAAAGATGCTCAATTTGTATCCCTTCAGAATCACAAAATATGTCTGTACAATATTCTAGCGGGCATGGCTTGAGTTACTGTAGTTGCGGTTGTTGTTGTTATGCGGTTTTTACGTTCAACCATTGTTATTATCCACATGAAGTGAGGTTCGGTGAACTTGGAGAACCCTGTATTTTACTATTTCTAATGAAAATATATTCTCCAATGAATTAATAAATATAATAAATTGTTAACAAATAAACTAATGCAATGTTTAGAAAAATTAATTAGTAAACCTAATTTCCCATCTCTGAGATGACTGTACAAGCTATATCGTTTTTATTCTCATTATATGACTGTTTTGGGGTATTAACATTTTTGTACATGTGTCATTATCTATAGAAAAATTTTCCATGGTACGCTAAAAATTATTTCTTGAATTAATGAAATATCGCTTTTTAATTAGAACCTTATAAAAACTTAATTCAATATAATTAACCATTTAAATTTAATAAAAAATATTATTTTCGTGATGTGGCATTCAGTTCAAAGACTGATGTTATGCAACCCTCCATGCTAATATCAGATAATTTCGTAACATATGGTGTAATGTTCTGTTCAGGTTAATGATAATGAAAATACTGAACGCCAGTTTCCACAGAAGTTAAATATTTGACACAAAAGTAATGTGTTATGAGAAGATGGAACACAGAAGGTAATCGACCCTGAAAGCAGACATAATATACACCATGGTTCGATAACAATGTGCAGTTAAGTCTCGCCGTTTGGTCCACACTTGTGGTTTATGTAAACGATCCGGATCCAAAAATCCAGTTTAGGACTGGTTCTAACTTAGCACAGAGGCGGAATTTTTCCCCAGAAATGAGGTAAAGGGAAGTTAGTTTTAGTAAATATATCTACTTTTCTGTGTGAACAAGAAATATAAGCAAGTATGTGTTTATTTTTTGATAATCTTTCTTATAAAATGTTCTCGTAGCTCACTTTACGTGATATATTTAGCAGTCGGGAAAACAGGCGGGCAGTCATGTCCACTATTTGTATTTGTCACATTAATATAAAGAGGAAAAGATTTATAGCTTCACTCAACATTATATATTGTGATGGAGTAGTTTACGCCACTCGCCTGAGACACAAATACTTTAGTTTGTCACGAGTTTGTTGGTATATTTTACAGACAATGTTTATACTTTTTAAAGGATAGGGTACCATAAATTTCTCTTGTTTCTACTTTAATTAAATTTAAAAAATATGCCACTGGGTCAAAAAGATCTGGAGTTTAATTTTGAAGATTACAGATTTACGTATCTGATTTGACTTTAGCATTTAATGAATTTACAGGTTATAACATGTTTAATGTATAACATTTTAGTAACGTATCTGGATATATCATTACTATCTATTACACGTGTCTTTCTACTCTCATCTTCATAAAAAGCTGTGCTTGTTTAGATCATTTTCAAACAAGTGCATCATTCTTTCATCCTTTTCCGGATATCATCCCTTTTCTCTTTCTCACTTCTCGGTTGAACGAAGGGGATGAAGAGATCTGTGAAACCCCGGTAGTATGTTCTCCTCAAGGGCAAATTAAATATTTCATGGTTAGTTTCTAAGTATAATATCTACGCTACGAAAGTTATGCAATGAGTGTTATATATTCCTTATTTAACTATTATTATTATCAATTTATTGCCGTAACCCACCTTTGTTACAATTGCGCCTGGGCATTTCATAGTTCGGCAAGTTGTTTTGAAGTATTTTTATGCACTTAGTATTTTTATTTTACTTCCTTTCTCATTGAAACCACAATTACATTTTACGTCAATGCAATTAAGGACTTTTTGGAATCTATTGTTATTTCAAAGTCGTGAAGATATTATCGATCATGTATATAAATAAAAGGCAAGTATGTTTTTTTTAGCTTCGTTTTTTATTTAAAGAAGTGGTCATTCCTCTAGTACCGAGTCGATTCTATCATTTTATCTCGGATTCCCTGGCAATCGTTTTTGATCTGCAAAGACTGGGTAGAAATTTTGTAGCCTACCACTTTCTCTCTTGTCCATCCTAGTAACTTCACCGTTTCGTTCCCATGTAGCATTGAAAGTTTGAATTTTTTTGATAATGTATTATAATATATTATTACTTAACTGCTATTAAGCTTATTCCCGGTGGCAACTATAAAATACAATAAATTACTAATACAGGACAATTTCGTATTTAGATTTTGACCTGAAAGAAATACATAAGTCAGGAATTCATTGCACTGCACTTCACTATTTTAATGCTTTGTTTAGGAAATAATTTATCACTTCACTGATTCTAAGATTCTAACTGCAAACTTTAGTTTTCTTAGTCTACCCCTAAACTGATTAGCGCTACCTGGAAAAGTCGTCAGTATTTCTGCAGGAATTCCAATAGTGAATTGATCTATTTACAAATTGATATTTTCCTACATCTGTGCGTTGCCCTTTTTCTTTACTTTTGAACTTGTGTTCATTTTTTTGAGAAGTAAGTCGGCACCCTAAGATGATTTGTTATTTCTTTCCAGGCCGGTTCACCCGTATAAACTTTATATATTGCACACAACCTCGTGTGTTTCCTCGTATTACTAAAAGCTCCAAATTCAAATGAGGATTGTTCGCGAATCGACCCCCAAAACATTTTTGCAGCCCGTTTTGGCGTTTTTTCCAACGCTATGGTGTGTTCATTTCTGTATGGGTCCCAGCATGTTACCCCATATTCTAAAATTGGTCCGGCCAGAGATTTCTAAGAAGAAATCTTGAATTTCCTCTTGCTTTTCCTGTTTACAAAGTGTAGCAGCAGCGCCCTCCACCCGTTACCTGCCAGGGACCTCGCTCAATATAAATCTTTACTATTCGATATACCAAGATATTTACTGTAGTTTGACTCCGTTACTACTTCGTTCCCTATTTTATATCGAATTGGTGGAACATTTTTGTAAAAACGATTGTCTTATCCTTTGTGCATTTATTTGAATTTTACTTCTGACCATTGGTAAATTTTGTCTGTTAGCCTGCAGAATCTGTTCATCCTCCACGTTTACAACTTCGCTATATGCTACACATATTCCAGAAGTGGGCGTACTAATGATAAAATGCCAATAATGAAATGATATTGAAAATGGATCACTGGTTTTGCCTTGAGGTATTTTCAAGTAGCAATCAGACGTTTGGAAACAGTTCCCGCTCCAGTGAATGACAAAGCTGTCTTTCTTGAACCTCACGTTCAAGTATTGCAATAATTAATTGTACTGTAGTGTACGTTTATGTCCACGATGTGAATGCGAAGGGTCGCTCTTATATTGAGTGGTGCATGTGTAGGGATTGTGAGTTTTGCATTGGCGATCAACGTGCCACCAAGGACGTGGCGTAACTAGTTGTTTTGACATGCGGTTGTTTGTGTCCACAGCTCGTCAGTGCACGAAGCTCAGCTGTTATGAGCGGGGTCTGGACACAGACTTCGGCCTGCGCCTACTGCGGCAGGCAGCTACCGCATTCGCACTTGTCCGTAAGTATTACTTTTTTCTTTTCACTGTTAAACCACGGAGGAAAAGCCCATTATTCTAGTCCCGAATTATACCGTACAACTGACTCATATCATTATTTTCATGGTTCTACGAGTTCATACTATAAGAAACCTTGGAAGCAAGTAGATTAATAAAACCATTAATGTGGCTCAAATTATTTGTATCTATAAATATTACACGTGTCTTTCTACTCTCATCTTCATAAAAAGCTGTGCTTGTTTAGATCATTTTCAAACAAGTGCATCATTCTTTCATCCTTTTCCGGATATCATCCCTTTTCTCTTTCTCACTTCTCGGTTGAACGAAGAGGATGAAGAGATCTGTGAAACCCCGGTAGTATGTTCTCCTCAAGGGCAAACTTGTTTCACAATTCGGCTCACTCACTCATGGCTTAATTTTTATATAAATAAAAAAACTCTTGGCTTACTAATAAGCGGCAGTATTTTTAAACTACTCCATTCTAAATATACAGTATGTCGAGCGACAAAGACACTAGAGTCGTCATTTTCTATGAAGGGTATTAAAATCCTATGTAGAATTAATAAATTCAGGTCAAACTTGTATACATTTGCGCTTCTTATACACTACCTTGGTACCTGGTGGTGTCACGGAATTAATTTAAATTAGACGGCTAAAGTATTTAATTCGACAGTAATATAATTGTTAACACGCGATGAAACCTTCAGTGAGACGAGTCACAGTACCTTCATCGAGTCCATAAATCTACTGGTGCTGCTCTCTGATCTTTATATACCCTGCCTCAATCATCTGCACCGGGACTTACAAATTGTTTTACATATTTATTAACTCATTAAAAGTATAACTATTTAAATAAATTGTTAGTTAAGTTAAAGCAATATTTCAGGCGTAACAAATATATAATCATCTCGCTTGAAAGTCTATGTTGCAAGTTCCATGTTACTCTTGTCATTGAATTTACTCGCAAGCCTTCTGGTGAAAAAAAAATTGTTCGAAAACTTTGTGCGAATAGCGAGTTGCAGTTTCTGAAGCTGTCCTGAGGGTGGGACGATTTTTGGCCTGAAATAGGAAAGGAAGGAAGTTGAATATGACAATGATCAGGAACCTTCTCTGGAATGAGCACTACAACTCACCAAAATTTCATGCCAATTGGATAAATGGTGTAAGATAACATAGGGACGTATATAAAAACATACATTCTATTTATTTAAATTGATTATATGATATGCAATATTATATATAATTGTGGTTCTCTATTATGTGACGTATATTTTCTGGAGGTTTAAATTCTCTTATATTTTATTTCCCCAGCAGTTAGATAGGTACACAAATTGGGAAAAAGGAAAATGTTTATATATAAGTAAAAGCTTTAGCGAATGTTAAAGTTCGATGATTTATATGTTAACGATATATGTATGGCATACGCTGTAAATACATATTTCTCTCAGGGAAATTCCTACATGGATGAGTGCACGTCATTGTAACACAAATAGCCACACAGCAGCACAGTATAAGGTGAGGCCGGAAACGGTGTTGCACAAAACAGTGGGTGGGTGTGCAGGCTCGTCAACAACTTTCACACCTATAATGAGATATGTACACTAGCCATTTAAAGCGATTTACTAGTTTGTACAAGCAATCAGTTATATATATATATATATATATATATATATATATAACTGATTGCTTGTAATAACTTCCTCGCGCATATTCCATGCAAATAATTTACAGTAGTGAGTGATTGCCATTGGAGTCTCATTCTGAATCTCGCAATTACTCAGTAAACTTGACGTTATCGTTAAGATACTGATGAATAAAACATTCAAATTTTTTGTCATTGGAATAAAATTGTGTCAATTTGTAGAATAGATTACCAATTGTGATTCTTATTGTTTTATAAATACGATGATTGTTTCTCATGTTGAAATGCGAATGTTATTAAATGCACATCAGTGCGGCCTGATTTTTTGAATATAGATTCCTTTTAAATAATTATAATTTTTAAAATTTTATATTAAAATTCTGAATGTTACGTTTTAGCATATTCAAATAATAATGCAGACTAAAACATAAGAAAATGAATTAAATAAAAATGTTATCTGAGTGAATAATGTAACTGATATTGATGTTTATCTGACATAATAACACAACATGGGCATAACGTCATCAGTCATTTGGCTGATTTGATGCGTCCTCCATATCTGCCAATCTTCACACAATCTCGTTAAATTTCTTGCTTTCAACAAATCTTGAGCTATCTGTTTGATGTATTGCAGTCTATTCCTGCCAATACAATCACTTCTTTCCACTAAACCTTACATAATCATGTCAATATAGACAGGCTCCTGAATGCCCAAAAAATTAATTACATTTACTTTTTAGTTGAAAATTAGACTACCATTTGAATCAATTTTAAGTCAACATAAATTATTAGCCTTTTATTACGCAGCTGGGTGCCTGACGTTGCTCGATGATTCATTTATAATAGCCCGCTGCAGTATTTATTTAATTGTCAAACACGTTATTAAACCATCCGATAGCTCGTCAGGTTTTTGATAATTTACCTTTTTGCGCCCCCTATCATAAAAATCGCACAAATCAACGTTGGAAATAAAATGTTTTATTTAGGTTAGGCGTAATGCCGCCGAATGAGCATGTCTATAAATTGTAATTCAAACAATTCTCCTGTCACATTTGCATACTTAATTTGTTCAATTTAGAATTATTCGAAAAATAATACAGTCAGTATTCACTCAACAATACACAGAGTATATAAAAACTCAGAAATACGAAATAGTTATGTCAGACATTGCCAAGCTACGACGCAATGAAGATGCGCAACTCTTGATCCTTAGGTCATGTGAAACAGATTATATATATATATATATAAAATTTGGGTTGTAAAATTTAAAAAAAATACTATCTAGACAACAGCGACAACTACCGGGTTTTACTACAGTTAAGAACCATTCAGGTGACCCCATAATTACAAAAAGAACTCAGAATAATTCAATCCGTTTAGGAAGAGAAGAATTAGGAATATCCTATATAAAGATATATAATAACTATTGCCAGAAAGAGGAAAGACTTCCCAGTCCAAAGTAATATAAAACATTGGGATACTAGGGCGAATAAATATTTTTTAACTATAAAAAGAACCCTTAGTATGACCAGTTATTTACAGCTTTAAGATACAAGGTGAAAAATTATGGATATATTAAAATAATATTTGTCTGAGAAGGATAATATGATATTTTAACTGATTATATTGTAATTTATTCATTTTATAAATCTAATGTGTGCATTGATTTCTCTTTGCATCGAGGATATTACAGGCTATATTTTTATTTGTAACATTTTTATGAGTAGCATTAGACTTCTTTCAATACCATATTATACAATTAACGGAAATAAATATTATTATTATAACCAAACTCCAATACCTCAAGATCTTCATGCAGTAAAAACATTTAATAGATTTTGTTATTTCGCCTTTCATTTCTAGAACCACTTCATTTTTAATTTTATTGGTCCATTTAATTTTTAGCATCCTTCTAAAACAGCGCATTTCAAAAGTTCAGTCTTTGTCTGTCGCGTATTGGATTGCCCCAAGCATATAAATTAAGAAATACCTCTAAAATTCATAATGGAATCTGATATTAACAAATTCTTCTTCTTAATAAAGCCTAACTTTTCTTGAGCATTTCGACTTATGGTATTTTGTATACTCCTATCATTTCAGGTAAATTTACTTCATAAAATATGGAAATGTACTTTTTCTACGTCTTCGTCTCCAGTTATGATATTTAATAGTTCAGAAATGTTATTTTTACTGCTTTGTAATATCTGTTGTTGTTTTTTAAATATAATTCTTCCCTTTATATTTGTTTCATCCTCTTTAATAATACTTACAACTAGTGTTTCATTTCTGATAAAATAGCTATGTCATCTCCAAATTGTAGCATCTTCATGTTCTCTCCTTGTATTATAATTCCTGTATTGAAATTTTTTTCAGTTTCCTCTACATAAACTGTTGAAACTCTAAGTAGTAATGTGGGGTACGCTGAGACAAGTAATTCGATATAGGACACTTAGGGTACAGGAAATGTCCTAAAATCGAACCAAAAATTTCCATGACGTCAGATCCACATAAAAATTGATGACAGATTGGGTCATATGCATAATAATATATATTACGCACTCATTTAGGCACATTAGGTCCAGCAGACCTATGCTGTTTAATTGTTTTCTTTCTCAATGCCAGCTCAGGTACTGGGATGGACTTTTGTTATTTCTCAGAACAATGTGTTTACATTTCTCTGCCAAAGTCACATTCCAAAAGCGGCCGTAGTTTCTTAGAAAATGACGAATGAATACGGAAATAGTCCTTAGGGAACCTATTGCGCCCACTCTCGTCAGTATTTTGAGTGTCTTGTGTCAATCATTGGCTATTATTCATTTTTGAAATAAATGTTTTTCATTTTTAAAGCTACTTTATATTGTTGTGCAGGATATTATACTTTCTGACTCTTTCAATCCAACGTATTATTTTGGGTATATGAATAAGCACACGACTTGAATTATACTGAAAATTTAGACGATATTCTTCGTCTTGTTTTAAAAGGTAAGTTTTATAGAAATTTGGTATCAGAAGACGAACTTGAAAATTCGTTATATGAATAGAAAACTGAAAATTACATAGGGCTCTGATCTTACTCACGAATAACGAAGGCGATTTACTGAAAATTTAAGAAAGTTATGATTATAATTCTTAGGCCGATAAGTTAAAATAGAAAACTGTTGATTTCATGCGTAAGTTATTTGATTTTACATTTGAATACAGTACTTGGCTCCACCTATATTTGCTATAGGTTCTGATAGGTACTTAATTGAAGAAAAATCCTTGGAGAATAACTCAAACTCCACAAAATATATATATTGATATAATTACCAGACTGTGTCTGCAAACCATGTAAAAAGCAAATCAAATTGTTCACTATTATTTAACTTTTATTCAAATAAACATTTATATGAATAATAAGAAGTGTTTAATATTTATTGTTTCACTTGACATTACATAAATTGTGAAGGAACACTTTATGCAACTCGTTACGAGGACATTATTAGACACAAATATTTTTAGAATGTAACGAATTTGTGGGAATACTTTAAGGGATAAATTTTACGCTCTTTAAAGGGTTGGACTCAAGATTATTTAATTATTTAATATAAATAAATCAAATATTTAAATAAAATTCACTCCAGTTTAATTTATAAAATACTTTTCGCTATAATTACTATTTTTAATACATCTTAAAACCCAGATAAGGATGATCTTTTCCAGAGATTATAGAGAAATTGAGTCAATTTTAATTATTTTGTATTTAACAATAGTATTGTGGATAATTCAGCAATGTATTCCTGATTAATAGTCAACTGATAGTCTTGGTAATCGATAAATATTTGTATATTCATGAAAATATTATTGAGGGAGATTCATAATAATTGTTTCGTAGAACTGATCAGCAAAATGTTATTTAACTTTAAAGCCGATGGATATGGCGCACTTAATTCAGAAGAAAACCTTAATTACAAACTTGAATTGTTATTTCCGCGATGTATTATTTCAGCTACAAACACGTATTGACCCAAGCATAAGCTCTTTTTCCACGATAATTTCTGACAAGAGTCGGAGAACTTTAATGACAATATCAGCCCTCGCCTCTGATTTTCAATATTTTAAATTTAATATTCACGTACCTAATTCAATTTTTAATTTTCTCTTTCGATAACTCTATTGGCTAAAAATAACCTTATTGTTTCTTTCATCCAAGCGGAATGGAGTATTAATTCCTACAAATGCCGCTCACGGAGATTCACGAGAAACTGTGACGGATATTGCTTCATAAGTCAAGTAAATTTTCATATTTGGTTCTGAATGTTTCTACCTTACCTTATACAGGTTACACACTTGTGATGGAACTGTTTCGGTCTTCCTAACAAGAGTTATATATGTAATCTAATTTACATTTCGATTGTTAAACATTAAAACTAAATTTTTATCCAATGTTAAAAAAATCTCAACAACGTTTATGTCTGTATTCTCAAATTATCTCTCTAGTATCTTCTAGTGAATTGCTTTATTATATATTTGTTTTAGTTTATGTGTATTTCTCACCTGATGACCTCAACGGATTGTTCCACATAAAAGCAAATGGTTCCACCATTAATGTTAAAATCAATCCACATAATGGCAGAATTATTTATGACTATTATCAAACGAACCCCGCGGTAATTTCGTATGAATATCTTCGTTTTACTTCACTTGAAGTGCACATCTTATCATGTCTACCGACAATGGAAAATACGTTTAGGTGTTTTTGTTATGACACCAATGTACAAGTAATTTCTGTTTATAATTAGTTCTTAACTGATTTCTACCGTATTATACATTAATCACTATGCAATTATTCAACCGAGCACACATTAAAAAAGTAATATCGTCAAGAACAACATTTTTATATATTTAATTTGATTTGAATATTAAACAATGTCTTCAATACCATTTTCATTATTTGGGATGGTTGGTGCGCTTAGAAAAATTCACGAGATGTCAATGTCATACATTCACATTGCTTTATCTCCTCAAAAGTTCTCTTCAAGAATGTGACATGTGGTTTTTATTGCGTTGGCCTTCTCCTACAGCAATTTCAAAGAAGCTAAAGGGGGCTTACGTCAGGTAAACGAGACCAATAGACTTCACCAAGTGTTCCAAAACAGTTAAGGTAGCCTCAGTCAGTCAATCTCTTACCATCATGTGGTAATGGATAAGATCGCTATCCTGTTGGAACCATACGGGAACTCTTCGCCTAAACTTTATTTGAATTTTTAATTGAAGTGAAATCTTCCCTCAAATAACGTGAATTAAATTCATCTACAATCTCTCAGCATTACCATCCTTGACATCCACTAAGAAGTACCAGTTAATTTATATCTCACTCCAATTACCACTATTTATGTCGCTCCAACCAATTCATGTTTATTGCGAGGGGAATAAAAATAATATTAATTCAGATATATATATATATATATATAGCCCAAATAGATAATCCACTATTCATCAAAAGAAACACAATTTATTTCTTCCTCATCAAATCAGCTTTCGAACTATATGTAGATAATCATCTCAAATTACATAAAAAAATCTAATTGTTCAACAAAATCAACTACATTTTGGATTAACATTTTATTATAACAATACCTAAAGATTACACTAATAATGGATTAATCTCCGTCTTTCCATAAATTCATATTACATCAATGCATAATTCAGCTGCATTTGGTGAAGATAACGCTGGACTACATTGCATTTATTTATAATATTATTTATAAAACATGCCTAACTGTACAATGCTCTTTAACAGTGTAAAGCGATATCTCGTCCGAAATACAGACAGGCACAAGGATGCAATGCGCCACCTATACTCTAGAACGTATCGCCTTTCGTGATTCTCCTAAAAAATATTAACGTAAACGATAGTCCATTCGTTCTACTAAACACATGTCTCTAATTAAAACATTGTCAATGAACTCTTTTGATAGAAAAGTAGTTTTCGTCATTACTTAACTAACCGAATACTAAATAACAATACATTGCTTATCTATTCAAATAATAAAATAGTAATATGATTGGAAATAGAAAAAATTGTCCTGGTAATTCATCATGTTACAAAGTAAAATTACAATTAAATAGCCTGTTTTCTCAATAATTATTAAATTATAATATATAAAAATAATATATAAATTATAATAATAATTAAATGAAATAAATTGACAACCAGATACAGACAAATTTTTTATTTAGTTGAACCAACGTTTCGTCATCATATTAGGGACTTCGTCAGGTAATTTTAAATTTTGATGAAAACAAAATGCTAAGTGTATAGATACAAAACTTGAGTACCTACCGGGTCAAATTAAACCGAAATGTGATACAAGGGTACATAGGCATGCATTTTCTTTCAATTAAAAATTACAATTAACTTTAAAAACTTAGACTGGATGAATATGAATAATTATAATAAATAAAAAGATGGCCAATAAACCAGCATATAATTTTATTACGATTTAATTAATATAATAAGATATGGTAATAAAACTGCAGCATGTAGTATTATGAATTATGTATATGTCAATTGCATAATTTATGTAAACAACGTTAAGATCATCAAAACGTTAATTTTTTAGTATTATTGTCTGATCCTAAGCAGAACAATGTTAAAAATGTTACAAAGCATTGTTTACGAACACACAATACAGATTGATAGGAACGCCAATCAGTAATATGAATGGGAATTATTTAAAACGTTTAAAATTCACCACAAAGCAATGAAAGCTAAATGTTTCAGCCTCATGTCCAAATGAGAAACTGTCAGATGAAATTATATTCAAATGTTCTTTTACATTATACATTCATATAATTGAATATCTACCATTAAATTACATGAAGTGTTCAATTTTAACTGTGTGTGGTTCTTTAAATTTTTGGCTAAATTTTGTGTAAATAATTAGCTAAAAATATTGAGGACAGAATTATATTTTCACAAACGTACTTTCCTAATTTTAAAGTATCTGAATTAAATGTAATAGGAAATGCAAGGAGTAATTCAATATATATGACGTACATTGGCATGCGAAATTAATTTGTAATGTTAGCTCACGTGTAATAATACAAGTCTTTATTCATGACTCAATTAAATACCCGTTCCCCCACTATGTTAATAAGAGCAAACATATTTGGAAATGTAAATTACATTACAACCATTTCTGTTCACTTTTGTATCATGACCTAATAAATCTACCTATCTTAACTAAAATTCCTAATTTATAAATTTTAAAACAGCGTATAAACAAAACATAAAAATTTATTAAAATTATTTCATTAAGCTACTCAACGTTTCGTTCTTTAATTTGGAGCTTCATCTAGTGAATTTTAAAGAATCGAGAATTTTAATCATTGCGGCTGCTACGCGTGTGCGACATGCATACCAACTTTTTAATCTTCTCAAATTAATACCAAACAGTCAGATAGTGTAAATAATTCCAAATTTTATGTTGCACTCGCAACTACGAAATTAAGTGTGTATTATAATTAAACCAGCCAACAATTCATATATTTTGATTATTTTTTTACTGAAATTGCTACTTTTTTATGCACGTGGAAAGAACTGCTTCTTATTTTTAACATTAAATTATGTTCAATAAGTGTTACCAGAAACTATGATAAGTTCTAAGAAATAATATAGATAAATATTAACGTACTATAATACAGAGTTGGTGACATACTGCAACCCTGCCTTACACCTTCATTAATGGTAATTTCTTGAGTCATCTGTTTCTCAGATTTATCACAATCCTGGTATTTATATGGAGGCTCTGAGTAACTTTTATTAAATGTTTAGTATTTTTGTTAGCTTGTGTTGATATAGGTTGAAAATCTTGTTTTCTTCATTTATCGACTTCTTTTTAAGTTTTTTTTCTACAATTGTATTTTTTTTAAAACAGAGGAAGTGCTCCTCCATATAGCTTATGATTAACTATTATATAGTCAATGATAGACCGGTGACCTGTAGCTGACCAGGTAAATTTATTGATATCATTTTTCTTGAAAAAAGTGTTTGCCACTTTTACTTTCGGAAAAAGTACCAGATCGTCGCATACCCGTTTGAAGCGTTCAGCACACAAACAGGCAGTAACCGTTTACCTTCCGCAGTGTGCAGATCCTTGATCCTGCTGATCATCCTCGCAGGACAAGAAAAATGACAATGGTTTCTCCAGTAACAAAGGAAAATCCCCGGAGTCGCAAGCTTCTTCCTATTTTCTCAGAAGGCCACATTTTCAATCGAGGGACTGTCACATCAAGCACAATTCCCAAAATATTTTTTGTCTAAAAGTTTGATCTGGTATTTTCGTATATGTTTAATTTGGACCAATCTTCTTCCCGTGGCTCATAAACAAACTTATACCTGCAGTTTCTGCACCAAATACCATTATTTTTGTTTCCTTTAATCAAATTGCGCAGGAACAAAGAGTCTCTGATAAAAATATTTGTCCCCTCTTTAAGTTAGTGCACTTACTTTTGTTACACCCTGTATTGTGTTTTCTTATTTGTGTACTATACTTTACTTTAATTTATTTTCTTAGTACTCATATTGTACTCACTTTCCATGATGGTGTTCATACCTTTTAATAAGTCTTCTGAGCCATGTGCTGACTCAAAAATTACAATACCGTCAACAAGCTATTTCGTCTCCTAGATCAAAATCTCATTTCTTGTCCGGTATACAGAGAAATTGCCATAAGCTAAAGATTGCAACCCAAACTTACTTATTTCTTAATTGTTGCCATATATTTGCGTTCCTCAATTATAATTTATGTGTTTTTATTGCAATCATTTTCAAAATTCTCTGAACTTTCTTCCAATCGTAGTTATCAACTAAATTAATCGCTTAATGAATTATATTATTAAGAACGTCAGTGTATTTAAGATAATCAAATACTTTGAACGTTGTTGTAAGTACTTGGTCCCAGTTACCTTAAATCCTACTTAACTAATTAATAACCTCGCAATTAGGGACTCAAGCCGTGGTAATAACTCAGCTTGAGCGCATAATGACCACGAGTAATGCTGCTTACGTTTGTACACGAATTAATGCATTGCTTCTATTTACACAATAAACAAAGTTAAAGCTCGTTAAATCACGAGCTATTAAAACTTTCACATGTATATTTATAAATACACTGTAAATATTTTAAAAAACAAACTTAGAAGTTTCTATTAATAAGTAAATTGAACCAAAGCTATGGCATGTGAAAAAATGGACTAGAAGTAATATAATTGCTTAATGATTTGACTGCACGCAATTATTGTGGGAAATACGGACTGTTCATATTGCACATCATTACAGGACTGTTTCAATGCACTGTGACGTCATTCGTGTTAGTGCTCATATATCAAAATTAGCATTTCATCGTTAAATCATAGTTAAAATGCATTACGGATATTAATCATCGGCTATTATTTAACTTAAACGAAGTGAACTGCAGTGAGAAGATGTATAGGGAAATATAAAGTCTCATTTGTAAGTGCAGTAGGACCCCTCCCTAATATTATTCACGTGCCTTTGATTTTAACTAGTCGAAACCCAGCAAAAATATTCTAACTCGGAGACAGGCAGACAGGTGGTGGGTTTTTCCCGGCTCCAGGGTGCGCGATTTAGTAATCCTGTCTGTCTAAAGTTCAAAATTTCGTTTCCTCTTGCTAGTTTCTATCTTTCTCGTTTACCTCTCAAGCATTTTAGTGCATTGGCTCCAAAGTGGCCACTGAGAACCATCACTTAACTTGGGACCGGCAAATGATGATCTAAATATTTGTTTTCATTATATGCCCGTATTAAATGCCGCTCTCTTCTAATTCCTCGGTTTCTCTCAAAATTCGGAACATAAAATATCCGCATTACTTCAGCCTGCTTTTCATCGCACCAATACATAATCAAACAACTAAGCTTTACATAATCTCTTACATTTTCATTTATCTCGATATCTCGTCACCGATACCAACGCTTATCATAATTCTACATTTCTCCTCATTCTTTATTTATTACATTTTCAGTCAAATCAATATTAAGGCTGACGGCTTGCTAAGAAGTATCGGTTATCGTCACTGCCTCACATAACAGATGTCCCTGGCTTTGAATCCCGTCAAGGGCATGGATAGTTGTGAACTTGGCGCTCTTAGAAACTGGTGTTCAAACTGGAGGGGAATCTCCACGCTGACCACGTGCTCTTTCAAAAAATTTAGAATGTTGCACAAAAGATGACAGTCTGATTCGTCCTCGTCGACCAAGGTCCTGTATAGGGCTTTAGTTCCAATATAGACGAAATAGAGAATATTAATATTTCAATAGTTTATAAGTAACGAATTCTATTTATTTTATGTATACAGTTTATGGTCTTTATAGTATATATATATACATATATTCTTAACATTACCTCCGGGATTTTGCCCAATTCAATAATACTAGCAAGCTATAATTTCCATTTTCTTAATCATTCCAAATAACTGCACAAATATTTAAATAATTAATAATAAGGCTATATATATATATATGTGTGTGTGTGTGTGTGTGTGTGTGTACGGACATAGTGAACAGAATGAACTATAGATAGTAAACAACTATTTGAATAAATAATAAAAATGTTAATATTAACGTCAACTTGATGTACGGCCGTTATGAAAGGAATACTCCATATAAATATAGACAAATGTAAGAATAAATAATAATTTCTTTTGAATTTCTTCAACAATTCAGCAAGAAAACTATTAATGTAAATCAGAATATTACGACACGTTTCTGATTAAATTTTAGGCTTACTTTTCCACTACTTATCAGATATATGAATGATCACTAAACATTATTAATATACACCTCTATTTCTTGAATAGTATACGTATTTGAGTATTTTATAAGGTACTCGTTGCAGTATTCATATGAAGCTTCTGTTCGTATACTGCAGTATCACACACATTATCAATAGATGATATTTAACCTGCGTCAAATCAGAGGGTCCCGAATAAAATGATAAATAAATGCCTATGGATTACACAAAGCGAAAAAAATTGCCAAGTTAGTTCTTTCAAGAAAATGTGAAGGAACTTTAATTCCTGCCATATAATTTTGGTCATCTCAGAGTATACCAAGGTAGTTTGCGTTTTTTTCCTTTTTTGTGGTTCGTTAGGAAATTGCAACACGGCTTTAGGCAAAAAGTACCATCATAACAATTGCAGTACCTCAATGAAAATAATATTATTAAACGTCTGTGACTCTTACTGTAGCATTAAAAACTTTCTAAATAATATTCCAATTTAGCCTGAGAGTAAATGAGATCAGAGAAATGAATAGAATCAAATTTCAAATCTAAGGAATCTGATGAAAGGCAACTTCAGGAATTTTTGGAAATTTGAATCAACAAACGTAAAAACAGAAACAGGGGTTATGTATTAGCCTAATATAATTACATTCTTAAAATATAATCTAATAGATTTTATTCATATACGCAGTATGTATTTGTACTATTATCCAGCTTTCAAGTCAATATGCCTTTACAGATATGTAAATTTCTCTAAAAACATTAATTTACCTTCTGTAAAATATTCAGATATGTGTATACATAATTTACGATACATTATCGTTGTTTTGCAATTATAAATTTGTATTTACATTTTGATATTGCAATATCAATAATTTAATTAGTACAAGTTAAAACAGAATATGGAAAAGTAACCATATTGCAAGGACAAGAAATAAAAACCTCACGCTTTGCCGACGATATTTTAGTATTAGGGGAGTCAGAAGAAGACATGGAAACCATAATAAATGGCATGAACGTGGTCCTGGAAAAAGAGTTTAACTTGAGGATTAATAGAGGAAAACCAAGGTAATAGAGTGTAGTATGGAAACAGCGGAATAACAAAGGGTGTTAGATTGGGAAGGGATATTTTGACGGAAGTTACAGAATTCTGCTACTTGGGAAGTATAATAGCTAGGGATGGTAGAAGTATAGTAGACATAAAGAGTAGGATAGCACAGGCAAGGAAGGCTTTCGCGAAAAAGCGGAATTTACTTACGGGTAATATAAATGTGAATATTAGGAAATCGTTGCTAAAAACGTTCGTATGGAGTGTTACGTTATATGTGTGCGAAACGTGGACGATAGGAATTGGTGAAAGGAAAAGAATAGAAGCGAATGCTGAAAATCAGTTGGGTGGATAGAATCGCAAACGAGGAAGTTCTTAATAGAATAGGGGAAAGCGAACAATATGGAGGGATAGATTAATAGGCCACGTTTTAAGACACGAAGGTCTTGTAAAATTAGCATTAGAGGGAAGTGTATGGGGTAAGAACAGAAGAGGGAGGACAAGGATGGTATACGCTAATCAGATAAGGGAGGATGTGGGTTGTAATAGTTATAAGGTGCTGAAAGGCTTGCGCAAGATAGGTTAGCATGGAGGGTTGCTTCAGACCTGTCTTAGGACTGAATACCACGACAACAACAATTAGTGCTAGATTCAAGATTTAACTTTATATGTTGTATATTCCAAGCTTAAGTGTCAAACTATAATTTGGAAACACAAGAAAATTACTGCCGAAAATTTTTTCGACACACCAAATTAAATAATCTTTTGAATAACGTAAATTTGTTTAATAGATAACTGTGACTTCGTTAGAATTAATTGAAAAAATGTAAATTATTCCATTTCTTTTTTAAGCTAAAAATTACCTATCACTGAATCTTAAAAACTTCGATCTTCAATATAGAAAATATTAACATTTTCGTCAATGGAAGTTATTGTTAGTCAAACACGTATGGACGCGGCTCAATAATTTTGATTACCAAATTTTAAACTGATTTATATTCACTAATTAGAGTTTTTAAGGAGAGGCATAGCATCCCAAGTGGTCTAACTTTCGAAATCGTTCACGCTCGACCACAACAGAATTAGTTCAAACTTAGGATAAACGAGGATTAATACATTTAATGAACTTACAAAAAATGCTACACCACAAGAAGCTATAGGCATTTGTCTGTAACTGAGAGATTTCTTTTGTCGATGTAACTCGCATTGCGATATAAACAGTCTGATAAACGAAACGCTTTTTCTAAAACGGAGATAACAAATACACAGTTGAATTTTTTGGAATTAATGGAACTTGTGAGTAGCAGTTTATTAGCGGACAGTGAAATATTTTCATTAAAGGCTTTATTGTTCTTTCATGATATTTTCTATAATTATTTCTGTCATTAAAATGGCACAATAGTTGCAAATTAGAGCACTTCTTTACTAAACGTGCTTTCCGTGTGTGGTGCTGATTTACCGTTACGGCACCGTGGCCCATGGTGTTGATTAAAATTGAGTTGAAACTGCTCACGGCATCCATAAAATTTACGTTGCTTGTTACGCAGAGCACCGAAATATTTAGTCAGTTTCAGAAATAGAGATAGTTAAAGCTGGGATTGCATGATGCAATATTGTGTGAATCTGAATGAAATAAAAGTTCCAATTTTCGAGAGATTTACCTACTTCATTTAATCTGGCAAGCCGGCCGGCATTGCTATGCAACGCGCTTTCGCACGCTCATTGTGAATACTGACAGGCAACGCTGCAGCGCGCAGGGAAGACCTCGTAATTAAATCGCGCACTTGCAATCCTGGCAACACCGCAAAATGCTGATACTGGGCTCTGCGTTTGCCCGGTGATTATTGTCCGCGCCAACAGTTTCCCAGTTTTTCATAAAGCAATCTGATATTTCATTAAACTTTTAGACAATTTTAATTCAATTCAAATGCTAAAATCTGAACCATGTATGAAACACAAAGCGACCAAAATCTGGAGTTTTATGAATTTCAATTTATTTGAATCAAAATTACGATAAAATAGGGACAGTGAGAGTAATTGTGTACGTTGCACATTAAAAAAAGTCTTTGAAAATATTTAAGTTTTACTGGTAAATAATAATTAAATGGATAATTACATTTTGTAATACACTGTTCTGGACAAACGCTAGTGAAGAAAGTGCTCCGAAAAAAGGAGACAACCGGTTTTTCAGCTTGGAAGGTGATAGCCACTGTATTTTGGGATTCTCAGGGTTCATAGATTTCTTGGAATAGGGTACAACCATAACTGGGGCTCCATTACGTTGCTCTGTTGGAACGCTTGATCCAGTCATGTAAAGAGAGTGTGTAGGATGCTAAGAAAGTGTTTTTTAGTAAAGTCTGTAGGTAGCAATAGAAGAGGAAGACAGGTAAAGAGGAGGACTAGGAAACATTGGGAATAAGAAGTTGCAAATGAAGGCTATGGATAGAGCAGAATGGAAGCATGTGATAAAGGCGGCCAAAGTACTACAAGAACCGTAACGCCAACCACGAATAAGATGGAAAAATAACCTTTCAACTTTATCTAAAATATATGTGTGAAAAATTATTGATAATACTAACTGGGTGCCCGGCGTTCCCAAGTTTTTATTTTCATTACCCAGGAACCTAAGATTCCAAAGAATTCTTACTTAAATGTTTCCATCTGTCTTTGTAATTGGTGAATTATAATTGATAAAAAATCTTACAAATTAATTTGTATTACCAAACAATTCCTTGAATTCTGTCTCTTTCAATCTTTGTTGGCGCCACATTCGCATATTAAGTTTGTACTATGGGAACATATTGGCCTCTGGTAGGTTGCCTTACCTGTCGCAGACAAATCTGTCTCTATTAGAACAACCGACCAGTTACTTCGAGGCACGGAGAAGGGAATGCTGTGTCCCCACATCATTCCCGGTCATTCGGAAGGGCGTGAGACAATTACCCAATAACCCTACAAATTTAATGTAATTATCTGGGTTAATACTGTGTAGAATCCTTGAACATTGGTCAAGTTAACAATTGGATGCCTTTCTCTTCCTTCCAAAAACCTCCTTTTACATCCCTTCGTATGCTATTAAAGGAAAATTTCCATTGTGCGGATACTCTCATATAACTAAAAAAATATTTGTACGCCTTTTTAAGCACGAAGAATAATGCAGAAACATAAATTTTCTGAATTATGTGTTCTAAATACATCAAATTACATTAAAAGTTCATGATTTACGTTCATACACACAAAATGTTAAAACACAGAAATGTCTCTAGTAGAGATATCGCTGCAAATATTTTTAACGTAATAAAATGAAAGGTTCACACAATGTATATTTGTGGTTTATATATTAGCAGAAGCAATGTGAATTGAATTACTTTCGCCTATATCGTGGTTTCAAAGAAGATAGTTTTGAACTAGAATCTACGAGTCTACTTGATAAATAGGGCGAAGATATCAAGCAGGCTGTAGGTGCAATGTTGAATTGCAACTTTTAGGTAAGGAAAATAAATTTACAGACGTATATATTAAACGAACAAAATTATGATATCAAATAATTGTTAGTAGAACTTTTGTTTACTCCGTAAAAAAACTGTATCTATTTAGATAATTATAATTATTCTATCCTTGGTGGTGTATTAAAGGAAGATGGATAACGAGAGTAAGAACTAACATCGAAAGTTGATCCTGAATTAATGGAGATGTTGTATGAGAAATACCGACAGATGTGATAACATATTTTAACCCAATAACGCATTATGACTTGAGTTTAGGAAGGACAAAAATTTGAAAGTGCCGATAAAATAGATGATATATACTTTTTATTAAAGAAAACTCATTTTTATTCGCTTAATTTTCCTGAAGATGACTTTCATTTGATTTTAGTTTATTAAATCAGAGAAATTTTACTGTCGACTAACTTGGTTCCCGGCAATGCCCTAGATATTAATGCTTAAATATAAAAAAAACATTTTACTTAAGTTATGTTTTTGTTTCTTTGAATGTCGTCGTCGTCGTAGCCGACACACGCATACACGCAGGCTACGTAAGGGCATAATGTATCCTGTTCTATATATATCATTAGGGTAGTACGGATGCAAATAGTATCGCGGGAGACACCTTCAAATAAATTAACCCCGAAAAGTATTTAATCGACAATGTTTACTTGTGTGAGTAAAATTTCGTTGTATTGTACCACTCGTTCATAATTGTATGCGGAACATACGTACACCCAAACACATACAGACGTACGCAAATTGAGCTCTTTTTAAACATGAACAATTAATTTCATTGATAAGAATAAGGTCGTTGATCCATCTCTTTGTACTTTTTTAGCGCGAAACAGCTTGCAAATTTAATTATTGTTTTATTTAAGTACTAATATATACTTAAAAAATACAAAAATGTTTATAAGTACTTAAAAATATACAAAAAAAGTTTATAAGTACTTAAAAAATATCTCGAGTGCGGCACTCACTTTGCGCTATATAAAAGCGACGCGTTGGACCGCACACAGGTTTAATATTAAGATTGTAACACAACATGAAAAAAACTATGGTTCATAAAAAAGCACCGCTAGTTGGGAAATAAAATACTGACATTATGAGGGTAGTAATGACAGAATTATTCAGAAATATTTAATGGAAAAGATAACTGTAGTAGTAAAATATCAGATGAACTGCTGTTCAATGCTGCCAGTACAGCCATTAATCCAAAATTTTGGCGATTTTAATATCTATGAATCAATTTAACTTATAGTCTATCTTTAACATATACCAATTCAACTGCCACACACAGGCATTTCATAAAATAACCGTCAAACATCTCGTTCTCATAGCCAATCAAAATACGTAATCTTTCAGGGACCAAAGCACAAGAACACTGGCAATTAAAGTCATGTTCCCAATGAAAGGTCCATAATTGATTTACCTAATTGCGTAATACATAATCATGAGGCTTGTTGAAGTAATTAGTCCAAGTTTCAGTTTGGTTCAGAGTCTGTTGATGTTTGAGTGATGTTTACGCATCTACAGCCGGCAACACTTGCAAAATATTGACTTGTACATCATTACTGGCGATTTGTCACAGCCGCAAACACCAAATTCCATACATTATTCAATGTTTGAAACTGTCAAATATTGGTCATTTGTCAACAGAAGTATACATGTTCGTTATCTTTGCAGTAAACACAGATAAAGCGGTGTGCCGCAATTTCAACTTGCATTCAACTTAAGAATGGACCCGTTGAATGTAAGCACTTTGTAAGACTCGTTATCTAACAACATACTGCATGCAATAAGTGTCAGTTTTTAAATAATTTTTAGTGATAAGAAAAATTTATAAATTTATTATTGTTAAATATCACTGATTGTTACAACCTGCTATAGTACATACTATATACTATTCGTGATTTAGTTTTGCGCTTGTGGCTGATCGTATTATATTTCTGAAAGCCTTCGACTACTATAAATAACTAAATTTTTTCGTGGAAATAAGACCGTTCTTTGTGCAAATTGAGCGAAGGAAATTCATCAGACTACAAGGAATTTAGCTTACAAATAGGTTTCCGATTTGCAGGGACAGTAAGGATAAACTAATCCACTGCCTTCTATATTATTCACAGACAAAAATATTATTTTATTTATATCAACATTGACATTTCGCAGTTACATAAAAACACCTGGAAAATTAGGGAGTAAGTGGCAATGTTGCTAAAGTAAAAAGTAAACTAATAGTACTATTTATTCCTGTTGGTAATAAGATACGAAGTAACAAAGTTGTTGAACATCTTTTACGTTCGTGTGCAAAAACACGGACGCAATGAATACTGTATGTGTGGGTTGCGGTTTCGTGAATCATTAACTAGATCCCGTGTCCCACCGTGCGTTATTCATAGGGGTCAGTGCAACAGCCAACAGAAAAATAACAGCCATTAGCCGAGCTAACTATTCCACATCAAACAGATTAGTAATGCCTGATAAGTGTTCCCTAAACTCATGTACGTGCCTCAAATACAATTACGCTCGTAATGGAATATTTTAGACCAATTACATATTTCAATTAATTAAACAGTAATTCAATTCTTCACTAAATAAATCGTGTATTTCCATTAAAACGGTTGAAACATGTACAGCTGCACCATGTTATAAAATTGAGGATCCCTCTAAAATGTCACAAACTTGGTTTCGCAGAACTTCTATAGGCACACTGAACTTAACAAATTGCATGGAGCGCATCCCCGAATGCAGCTTTATTCCATTTCCCACCAAGGGTGTCTTTTAGAGAAGATACTTTGTTTTATTATTGATAAGTGAAAACGCTACAAGCGATGTTGTTTATCTGCGCTCTTCGTTGTTTCCTTTGTCTTTCAGCATGTTAAAAGTCTCTCTCTTATAACTTTGTATTTATTCCTGTTCCATCGACATTGTAACTCATCAAAGATCTATATATTAGTTACATTTCTGGATCGATAAGATGCATATAATATTATGTTAATTCTTCACGATAGTTTATAGTTTTCTGTCAACTATAAATCTGTTTCCAACCATATGTAAATGGATATCAATATTTTTTCTTCCGAAAGTTTTCCTTGTGTGTTATAAAAATGTTGATCACTATAATATGTTATAAAATATTATCCCTTATAATTCAATTTTAATAAGGTATCAGTAAAGTGAAAATGGACAAACTCGAGGAAAATTTCTCATTTATATTTGATTATATTTGGCGGTTCGTGGCTACTAAAATCCTCGATACCACGTTGTTCCTCTGAGTACTTAACACTATCATCTATTCATTATTTTGTATTTATTAGTAAACTTATTTGATGTTCTTCAAACCGAGTTTGACTTTATATTTATCACGACAATATAAATGAGAAGGTCAAATAGAATCGTTGCTTCTGCTTAATTTGATATATATTTTTTAAATTTGAAACTATTGGTTTAGAAATATAATTGCGAAACATATAAAGGTTTTGAATTTCCTCCACATCATCAACAATTTGATACTCATATAATGAAAATGAGTTCATACAGAATTTTTTGACGAATTTCAATTTTTATTTATAAAAAGCGTTCCAGCTAATTGATGAATCTTTTATTCTAAAAGTATTAGAGGGCTGGACAATGAAATGAACATATCTAGCAAATTGGGAATTTATGTTTACAATCTCGCTTGGTACTGCACTTGCTATTAGTTAGACGGCCTTTTAGTTTCTTCAGCTGGGATCCTGGGTCCTTCAGCTACTGCTGAACGTTTGAATGTCGTATCATCCTGAACTCGTAGCTGCGTCATCAGCTTTTCATTGGACATAAAATAAGCAAAATCGTTGTGGTTGATGATTCAATTTCTCGCACTTAACACCAAGAACCTTACTAAGCTCTTCTAGGAAAACAAACTCTTCTCACGCTGCAAATCAGACTGACTTCTCTCACGGATCAGAAAACGACTGACTTTTCTCAAGGCTCCAAAGCGACTACTCCTCGCAGATCTCAAGTGTCAGCTCTCAAAACCTTTCTCGATAGGCTCAAGTTCCCTACTCGTTTCTCAGTTTGAGTGAATACAGAATTTTAGAGGCACGCTCCTTCGAAAACACCCCACTCTGTTATTTCAGCACAATTCTTGGAAAAGCTATGCTCGAGCGCAGTGGCTGACACGAGTGGTTGTCCCGGGGACCACGAAATATATTTGTTCCCAGTGTTTTCAGGGATTTCTTAATCACAAAACCCGCTTTTAACTTCCCTTTCATTATTCCGCTTGTAAACAACTTGCCCTTTCCTTCGTTTTAAAATTATTTTAAATAGGCTTAATTACAATACCCGATACTTGATGTTAAGATAAATTACTGTCTCCCTATTTGCTATATTAACAGCTACACATAAAGAATCTAAAACAGAAAGATAAGGTTGAATAGACGTTCTGGTAAACTACTCGATGCCTACTGCAATTCGATACGTTAAATTCATTTTATTGCCGTCACTAACCGACTTTTCTTAGCTGCCAGGGACATGAGTGGTTTCCATGAGTCAACCAACCAAAATTATTATATACTCATATAAGACAAATTAACTAATGAGTTAAGTTGAAATATCTCAGCTGAAGAAAGAGTTTGTTGAGGTGAAAGTGAGTCTGTAGCGTTTGTCTATTTTCAGTTCTTATTTCCTGAACACCAAAACGGTTCCCATTTGGAATTGACTATAGTCCTATCTTGTTGGAGTTTTTGAACGCGGTTTAAATTTCTCTCCAGCACTATCAAAAGTGAAACTTAAGTTGAATCAGGGATCAGGTTCATATCATTTCACGATTAAAAAGAGCACATAAAAATTATTGACTAATCAGATAGTCAGTTAATTTCCTCCCAGCAATAACAGGCGGTGAATCTAGAGGTACGTAAAGTTATCTAAAACTTGGACTGTCAAGAGATCTGACCTGGCATCCTATAGCTCGAAGTAAAGCACGCTACAGTAGAAAACTGGAAATTAAAAATTGTAACTTCTAAATAATAATTTCATGCTAACAGTCATTTTATACTGCTGTATGAGTAATATGTTTTCTATTCATTTTTCAGATTCACTTGGAACAATGCGACTTGGCTCTTGACAAATGTCCTAACTCTTGTGGAGTATCCGTTCAAAGACGTTATAAATCACTCCATCTCAAGGTACGTGAAAAATTAATCTTAACATCTCCAAATAGATTAATTACTTATTTTTAATTTAAATAAAAACAAATCACGTCGTCATGAATTTGTTACCTTATGAATACCAATCTAATTATATTTTATAAAAGCTTCTATTTCTTCTTCGGCTCTGGAGCCCATGCAGAAACGGTAAGCGCTGTTTGTTCTGTGGAACAATAATGTTAAAAAAGATGTTATTCACGTTTCTACTAAAATATAATCCCACCGTCATATTTTAAATTTTCAATACCAGAGCTATACTAAGAGACTAAAATTTATAGTTCAAGAAAATCTGGTATACAACGTGGAAATGGGAAGTACGGAATTGTCTATGAAGTATACTTCAATAGAAATTCAAATTTATTTCGTGCAACCTCACGAAAGTTTATAAAATGAATTTTACATAGTCTTTATCACTGATGAATCTCGTCACTGGCTCGCGAATATTTGCGTCTGGAATTGAAATAGAAGTATTCCTTCAGTAAAATTGTGCACAACCAACAAACTGTATTATAAATATCAAGACTGTTTTCCCCATACCCTATCGCATTTCTGTCGCAAAGGAAAATATAATATCAACAAGAAATGTTTCTGCTGCATAGCCCAAATATTTCTGACGTCTGCAATTTTAGATACGGCATTCATTCACAAGACAAGGGCGCTTTAATAGAACCGACAACTGCTGTGAACTGCTGGAAATAGATTTTTTTTCCAAAATAAGTTTAGATATCTGTATCAGCAATGATAATAACAATTTAAAAAAACAGTATATACCATAACAATAACGTTTGTTGTGACTTTGGTGAACGAGAAAGAGGACAATTGAGAGCTTCAAGAAGCACTTTTGAGCAATGAATATTCGTCGTTAAAAGCCAGATTTGAATTTTAATCTATTCCTATATTAAATGTTATATTATGTACAATTGAATGTTAATTAATTTGCATCTTTCGGTCAGAAGTAGTAGTGAAAGGTCGTCAATTTCTTTATTAGCAATCACATATTCGTTGCCATATGAAGTATCGTTTCCCCATGATATTGTAGTATTAGGGGAGTAAGATGAAGACTTGGAAAAAATAATAAATGGCATGATAGTGGTCCTGGAGAAAGAGTTCAATATGAGGATTAATAGAGAGAAAATCAAGGTAATGGAGTGTATTATGGGAAACAGTGGAAAAACAAAGGGTGTTAGATTCTTACTTGGACAGCATAATAACTAGGGACGTAGAAGTATACTAGACATAAAGAGTAGGATAGCACAGGCAAGGGAGGCTTTCGCGAAAAACAGGAATTTACTTACAGATAATATAAGTGTGAATATTAGGAAATAATTATTTAAAATGTTCGTATGGAGTGTGGCGTTATTTGCGTGAAAAACGTGGACAGACAGAAAAAGAATAGAAGCTTTCGAAATGTGGTGAATAATTTTGAAAATCAGATGGGTGGATAGAATAGTTAACCAGGAAGTTATAAGCAGAATAAGAGAAGAGATAATAAAGAGAAGGGATAGATTAATATCCACGTTTTAAGAACTGAGTGTATTGTAGAATTAGCATTAGAGAGAAGTGTGTGGGTTAGCAACATAAGAGGGTGGCATATTAGGGAGGATGTGGTAGTTATGTGGAAATAGAAAGGCTACCACATAATAGGTTATCATGTATGCTTTCATTAGATCAGTCTAAAGACTGAATTGAACAAAAACTGCAATTAATTGAAATAATAGAAAATAACTAGGCTTCCGACATCAGAAAACCATGGTACTTCAGGGCGTGTGACATGGGCTGTAGTAGAAGAAGGAGCTTCATCGTTGGACAGTAGCTACTATAATTTTAAAAAATATTCCATTTATTCTTAGTACCTGAATATACAGACAATTCGAAGATATTTTTATCATTTGTTAACTTTTCGGGGTGAGATTTTTTTACATATAACATATCCTCACCTGAAGAAAACCTTTCCTTGCTTCAGAGGTTTCAGAACAGCTTTGCTAATATGAAAATTCCCCAAAAAAAGCTAGTGACAAAGTGAGCTACAACCTGCCCCTACTACATTTCAGGCGTATTACACCTACCGATTAATAGGCCAAAATACATCGTTCAGTCGACTACTAGGCCCAAGTAACGACGGAGTGATTCGGTCGAGTTGGTAGGAGTGGGTAGAAGAGCGTTCTATACTCTAGGCCTTGTTAGACCCCCCCCTCCCCCGCCAACCAAATGGTTTCTACCTGCTTCGAAACATGTTCCTCTCAAGCCGCGTATTATTCTCGGTCTGTGCTATCAAGTGAGTCAGTGAACTACGTATTAGGACTTGTTACAGGAGCTCTCTTTACACATCTTGCTCTATTTACTTGGTGATAATAATTTTTGAAAATTTCCAGTTGATCTGGAGTAATTGCATTGAAGTTTGTACAGGAATATCAGACGCACTGTAATTTCTATTAGTCCTCGATTGAAGAAATGGGATACGCCATACATCGCATTAAGTAACAAATATTTATAAAAACTAAGTAAAATAAGATACAACTGACTACCCAAAATCCATAAATACGTAACTAGAGTGAAAAAGACGTGCTTTAAAATAAGTGAAACGCGATATGCACACTAAAAGTACAAACTTACACTGAGATGAATTAACAGAGGTAAAGGTCACTTCTTGGAGCTGCAGGGCGAGGAACCTGACCTTTCATAACAGCTCCATGCAATACATGAAGAAAAGAACAAACGAACATCAAAAACTATACAGAAAATGCTAAATTTATGTAATACAATATTTTTCAAAGGAATGTATTCAACAGTTTTAAAAGAAAATTAATTTCAATTATAGAGGTTTTTAATAAGGGCTGGCCGATGTTGAAATGATCTAAAACAAGCTGTGTGTGAGGTATGAACCAAATTATTTTTACTTGAAAGATCCCGTTTCAAATAAATAATCATTTCCGTAAAATCTCATACACAGCTTCTTTCTTCTAGTTCAACACCGACCTGCCCTTATTGAAAATCCAAAATTTGGGGAACGATCAAGAAACTCCTATACAGAGTAAAACCTGCCATTTAATGGAAAACGTTTGTAGTTATATTGTTCTTAATCTCTGACAGAAGAGTTACATAAAATTATCCCGGTATGGTGAATATTTTTCTGGTTAAGAGCTAGACGATGCTTGTCCGACCGTAGAGCTGAGCGATATACTAGTCGCATATTCGTGATATTCACCATTTGTTTGAAACAAATTAATGTCCTGTGTTACAAACTTTAAGATTTAATGAATCTATACGCAATTTGCAATTTCTTGATGAATCATTTGCAAATAGATCTGCAGTAGAAATTATTCTTATAGAACTTTTTTGCAAGTTAAATATTTCAGTTCTTGGAACAATTTCACAAATTTTCCGATGCCATAGCTTATTATTGAGGTACACCTCTTTTGTTGTGTCAACGTGTTGCATTAATGTACTGAGAGAATAATAAACTGTACTCAGTTTCCCCGCAAACAGATCTATATGGTCTTTCCACTCTAGTTTGATCTCAATTCCAAGGGTCAGGAAAGGCACATGGGCTGAAAATCTGTGTACGGGCCTGTTACTAGCATCAGCGCTAAACTGGACTAGCTTAGGCTAAGTTGAGGAGTTTTAAATCTTCGGCATACAAAAACAGGAACATGAGGGAATCTGTTGTTAGAAGCAATAATTATATGCATTTAAAAATGATTCTACTGAGCAATTATTGAAAACAACGATACCTAGTTCCTGTCGCAATAGAGCACAGAGTAGCTTTGTATTGTCACTTTTACCGAAATCGATCTTAATAGTCACAGTGTTTTCCATAATCGTTTTCTATTAGTGTTTATTTCATATTAGCCAAACCAATGCGATCTGAAAGTGAACTTACTCGCTGTCGGTGCGCGCGTAATTACCACTGACCACAAAATCGATTGGTCGAGTACTCAGTAGCGAGTTAACTCGTACCTACACAGGTAGTTTTAATGGCGAGCACCGTGTTTCAGAATGAGTGTCCCCGACGACCGCCGTCGATGCAGCGAGGCTCGACGCTGCCGAAGGCCGGCGCTGACAGCCTGGCGGAAGTGTCGAAGCTGCGCGCCGTGGTGGAGGAAGAGCGGCGTCTCCGCAGCGTCGCCGTCGCCGAGTGGAGCCAGCGCTGTGACGCTCTCGAGGCCTGGAACCGGAAACTCGTCGGCGTGCTGGCCGCTTTCAAGGTACACCTCATTCACTTCTTCTGTTAGGGCCATTTCTCGTCAAATACGTGAAAATAAATTCTATTTCCATGATTAGGGGAGACCGAAGATAATTGCCGAAATTTCTGTTAAACCACTTCTATTTTTATAGTTTTACAATAAAAAAGCATTTAAATACTAAGGTTTCTCATAAAGACAGTAAATTATTAAAAACTAATATAAATTAACCCTCATTAAACAGTCAACAGCTTCCTTATTTGAAAAAGCAAAAAGTAATTTTAGCTACCAATCAGCAGCTTTCGTCATTTTATGGCACATTCATCTGCTTGATAAAAAGAATCCAGCGTCACTTAAGTAAAACCTTGTGCTCCCGTTCATACCCGATAAATATGGCATAAAATAGCGAAAACTGCTGATTTGTAACTAAAATGACCGCTTTTTCAAATAAATAAACTGTAGACTGATTAATTACAATTTATTATAGCGAAAATTGTCGTAAAAACCCATACTTCACTAACCCTGAGCAACGCTCTTTGTGAAACGCTCGGCAAACCAAGGAAACTTTCGGCTTTAGCTTCGTCAAAGAAACCACCTAACAGAGAGTACACATTAAGCCAGTTTTCTGTAATAACAATTACGTTATATTACTTAATATTTATTATTTACTTTAAGGTGATTGAAGTGCTCAGAAATAGTTCAATAATACTAGGTTTGACTTAGTTCAATGTTAAGTATATCCTTACTATATCCCCCTAAATAAATTGGTCTACCAGCCCCAGATTGCTTTTCAATTTTAAACACTTGGTAGAACCTCAAAACTGCGGTGAAATAAAAAATATACATAAGTAATAAAAAGATAAGCAATCAAACTCTTACTTTAAATTGCTGGTAAGTACAAAATTGACGAGAATAATAATTACCTATTTGAATCGTGCTTGGAACAACGTGCGTATGAGATGTCTCTTTTTCGGCGGCTTAGCGGAGGTAAAAAGCTGTTTCTCATGCGTAGTTGGATTACTATTTTAATTACCATAACCTTTTTATATTTCATACAGCTAACGCTCTCCGCCAACATTTCTACATCAAAACTCCCACTTTCAATCCAAATTTCCTTCCTTTTCTTCCAAAACCAATGATACACTCGTTTTCCCAAATAAAATTAAACATCACAGCATACAGCAATAAAGTACGCTAAAACATTAAGTTTCAAATTTATTTCATTTTGATTGTTATAAATGTTGGTTCACTTTTGCACATGATACATTTTTGTGTGTATCTGGATGTTCTACAGATTTACAAAAATAATGTAGGTTATTTAACATTTGGTTGCAACGTCTCCTTAGAAGTTTTATTACCTGAAGAAGACTTCGTAATTTATGCAATCAAATATTTATTATGGAATTGTATTTATGAAACCTCAATACATATTGGTTCTGACTTATCTGGACATTAATTATTTTAGCTTCAATCGATTCATACAAGGGAGATGTATCGAAACATTTACAAACAGATCTCCGAAGTTTAAAAAAGACTCAGATAGACCAGATTTTCTCATTAATATCAATATGTATTTGGCCTGGCGCCAACCGGAAGCCCCCTCGCATTACACGAAATCTGTTGAGAGAGAGGAGAACTAATACAGAAACAACGCAACGCAGTCTCTACCGGAGATGGCATGAAGCATCACAACGATGCATGATTCTTTAACTGTATATTATCAATAAAATCAGATTGCAATTTTGATTTGAAACCTTAACCAGTTATATTTTTAATCATCATTGAGTTTTTGCTTAATAATTAGCTTCTTCAATTTTCGCACAAATGGTTTTATATTTGTTTGAACAATAATATCTTCTTTTGATCCGTATAATCGTAGTTATCACACCCGGTTTTCCCCATAATTCCGAAACTATGAGAATCACTGGAAAGTTAAATTAATGTTATCGATAAGCAAATCGATTCCTTTCGTTGAGTCGTTCGGTGTCGATTTACTCGTTGCTACGAGTCGATTCTTTTAAATAAATCTTCGACTTATCGAATCCCATCAATAACTTGAGTAAGTAAGGAATGAAATATGTTAGAATTATAAAATAAATCATTTATGAAAATTAATATATATTTTTACAACAATTTCACAAAGGATGTAGAGGAATCTTTTGAATAATATATCAAAATTAAGTTCTGTCATGATTATTTCAGGAACATTTAAGACTATTCTATCTATTAGAAGAGATAAGGTTATCACTTCAAAAATTATTAAGAGTGTTATTGTTAATTAATTTATGGAGAGTACCGCTCATCAGTTTTTATATTCAGAACCAGAGTCGAATCTACCTTCAACTCAACGACTCAACTTGTAATTCACATTCCAAGAGTTCTTAACGGCTCAACTCTAAGAAATTCGCTCACAACCCTATAACTCAAGTAACTCACATTTGATATAATTAAGCCGGTGGAAGCAAATGATTTACTGAGAGTAAAAATATATACAAATACGACATACAATATTCAAAATTCTGAGATTATTGTAAAAAATTTCGAGAAGTTTTTTTCACTTATGATTTAAAACTTGAAGAACTCTCTCTCTCTCTCTCTCTCACACACACACACACACACACATCGTAATGTTGTCAGATTTGCATTAGAATTTTCAATAATACCTTCGTAGAATCACCACATAATATGTATATTAAAAGTTGTCTCTTCATATTAATTTATAAACTGCACTAATTTGCATTATTGATCTCTAATTTAATTTAATTTTAAGGAAACTTTTACTCACTTCCTTCTTTCCAATTTCACGAGAAATAAATTATCTGAAATTTATATGGAATCGCTCGGGAACAGCTGCATTAGAGATCTTATTTTGCTGGAATATAAATCTTTAATGCCGGGTTGTAAGCCGATTACTCTTATGCTTGATAGCTGTTGCGTCTCGAATGGTTGTAACGGATAGATGCGATGAAGCTTAGTTTCTTTGTTGTCGGTTTTTGTGAGCGGTTACGCCAGCGAGATTACTTAACAAGCGCATTTCGAAGACTAATGAATAATCCCTTTTGCTATAAATGTAAAACTAGTCAGAATTCCCACACACTGTCGTGATTCATTTATGCTCAAATTTCTAGAGCTTTAATAAATCATCACAAAAAGGCGGTAATCTTAATTTTCGTTCATCTGAACGATACAAATCCTTTCATCCACTCAATTAAGAACAACTGACTTACGGTGATTCAGTAAAAGAAGCGAAATAGCAACGATACTTGCCGAAAATAGGAAAATACACAACGACAAAGATCAGATTTTTCTGGACCGGCTCCTGGGAACGTGAATTTCGGTAACGGTGACATTGTTCGGATGCTTGCGTGCTGCTGTTTCATTTATATAGTGGTTGAAAGGCGGTAAAACTGTCACGAGTGTGGACTTCCATGCCGGTTAAATATAATAACAGTAATTTGTTAGTCCAATTTTGTATATTTCTGGTTCAGGAACCCGTATGAAGCCAGGTAGTTACGCAGATTAATTGTATCTGACTAAATATCTTCTGGATTGCGTAGGGTGATGTCAGCAGGTTAAAGTCGTTCACCCTGTGCGTCGTTCTCACCGCTGAGCTCGGAGCAGGAAATATTCCGTTCTCCAAAAGCTCTGATTGGAGGAACATCCCCATCAGGTGGAGGTGTTGAATTGCTACCCCATGTACAGAGTTCTTGGTGAGAGGAAAGACCGCCTGTCTAACCTTTATCTTTTTATTAAACCTTATTTCTTCTTTTATTCGACTTTTAATTGACAGGGGTGCACGACACACCAACCACTAAGCCTAGGTTCATTCACTTGAACACCGTCCCTCACGTTACCGCTTTTCTATTCCCTATTGACTGCTTCTTTTCCTCTCTAGATAATTAGCCGAGTGGGCGACGGAGGTATAGTTCACTTAGTGAACGACTTAGTTGGATTTTCACATTCCGAGCTGGAATGTATTACCGGTCTGTAAAGCAAGATATCCTACGATCGCAAATTGTTGATTACACCTTCATGCGCGATGTCTTCCTCGATAGCGATTTAATCTTCCGTGTCAGAAAGCCAGAACCGTGCTAGTGTTTCGAAAAACTCACGTTGATGTCTTGGTCATTAAATTAACCTGAATTCAACACAGTGACGCACATCTAGGACGCCAGTATCCGAACTTCAAACAACTGATCTTTAGGACGAAGAGTTGTCGAGATTCCAGTCGGGTGGTGAAATTCGTTGTCCACGACGTTTCAATAGCTGACATTGACATCATCGACGTCGGAAAATCTACGTTCTAAACTAATCTTTAATTTAAGAAACTTACGTGACCTGCACCTTGACCTTCACATGCTTCTCAATTGCATGTCTTGCAGAATCACTGTTCTTTTGTGTTCCAAAGCTGGATTCCATTGACTAAATAGGGATAACATTTTTTCCTCATCAGTGTATATTAAAATATAAAGAAATACAATTAGATTAACCATCCTTTAATCGGACCCCATATTTTTTATTATAAAATCATGTATTTCCACATATTCTCTCATTTATATGATCTCATTTTAAGTAACTCTTGCTTGTTATGCGGGAAAGACATATCTATGGTAGTAATAGTAGATGGTAAATTGGTACTTCAGTCACAATGGATCTATCAAGTGAAAGCAAGTACCGTTCTGCGTGAAATATTTTTACAAAAATGATACATGCGCTCTTGTTAGGAGTTTATTTTAAACCAATTTAGGGTGTCAAATGAATGTTGAAAATAACGTTTAACACTGTATCAGAAGCCTGCGGGACCACAGAGTTCAAAAAGGTACAAGCAGTTGGTGAAGAGTTCCTGATCGATGGGATCGCTGTAGAACAACTGTGTTTAAAACCTAACAAGCAGCACAAATATTTTAGAATCAATATTTATATGAGTATCTGCAAGCGATGGTGCAGTCATGGTGAATATTTCTTTAAAGAAAGGATTTTCAAAATCCTTCCATTAGCATGATTAAACTATTTAACAAAAGTCATCATTTATTTAAATAATTATTCCAAAACAGAACTCCTTTGTTGCTCATAAAGGACATCAGGTTAAAATATAATACGTAGATATTTAGTAATGAAAAATAAATAAAAAGAATGTTACTGTTACTTTCTTTATTTTACATTTAAGTATCAAGTCTTTTGCGTGTAAAACATGAGCCATATTTAAATGAAGTGCCATTAATAAAGTTTTGCTGAAGCCCGTTGCCTTATAAAAGCATGTTTCTTAGGGGAAAGTTAAAAATTTTAAAATATTTGTTTTGTAAACTGAATTCAATAATACTGTTATAAGCCCAGTAATTGTCCAAGATTTTAAATGTATATTTTTACAGAATTATAAAATTCGTCTTTATTTGTAAGCTATTTAAATATCTACATTACAGTATCCTCTGCAAACAAAAAAAAGCAAAAAAAGGAAACACGCGAGGTGAAATGAAACGCGCGATTTTTTTGAAAAATGAAATACGTGATTCTACCAGAAAATTTTAATATTCTATATTTTCATAAAGAATGTTGCTTTACGATATTCACCTGGCTATGATACTTCTGACACATTCAGATTTGCATGCAAAGTAGCACTGAAGTTCCCGAGTTTCTTAGAATCCATTATTGTGGTGCAATATGTGAAACCGGTTAATGGAAAAGTTGGCCAACTTGGAGAGTAGGAGTTAATAGTGTTATCAACGGCCGTCACAAGGAAATGCAGTGTGAGAGAAAAGTATTCTCCAAACTCGGACGAAAAGCTTTTAACGGATATCAAATAAGCGTTTAATTTTAAATTTAATATTTGGTTTTCCTCGTAGACTGCACCATCTTTTTAATTTCATATAATTCTGAACAGGAGCAACTATAAATAAAACTTGTATAAATTCCTCTCGAGTTTCCAACCGGGTCAAAGATTTTAACAGTGACGTTTCGATGGCTTGCTCTGCCATCATCTTCAGACTGAAGTCTGAAGATGATGGCAGAGCAAGCCATCGAAACGTCACTGTTAAAATCTTTGACCCGGTTGGAAACTCGAGAGGAATTTATACATGCCATTCACCGGGAAAGACCTCGTACTTTAATATAAATAAAACTTATTTAGCCATATATTATTACCATACTTTCGGATGTAGGCTACTTTAACAAATGTGAAAAACAAGGAGTACTCGCATTTCAATAGATACATTATTGAGAACGTAGGTTGTTGATGTTTCCTGTTAAAGTTGAACTATTTGTCACTAATTGAAAAATAGTCAATTAGTACACTTTCTATTTTTTCCGTAATTTTCCCGATTTATTTTCATTTCAGGCAAATCTAGGAACAATTATAGATAATTTAAGAGAAGATACTCATAAATTAATTGATAAAAAGGTAAAATTACAAAATAAGAATGCTACTTTAATGGTCACTGAATAAATAAGCCTATATTTACAGGTAAGCATAGAAAAATATATGATGAGAAATAAGCGAAATTATTTGTGAGGGTTGTTTTTAACATAAATGTTCACTATCGCTTAAGTCCTTGGCAACATCAGAATGGAGGACCGCAAACACCATCTGTGGCAGCATAGGATTTTATACTAATCAACAGATTTGTTGATGTTTGAAGACATGATCATGAATTAACGTTCAAGATTCAATCATTGGAGAATGATGAAAATGAAACAAAATTTTGGATTTTGTGGAATATTTTTAGACAAATGGGTTAGGAGATATTTTATATGAACTAAGCAATAAAAAGATTGCAACAATCTCTGGAACACACGTAAGAGAATAATTAAGAATAATATGTTATTGTCATTATTTTAAAGTTCGTTTGTATCGTCCGTGTTTATTATTTTTTCTGTGCTTAGGAGTCCCGGAATTAAATTTGAAGATCCGAGACAAGAGCAAAGTTGGAGTCAATTGATGTGCTACTTACTATTGCCTTATTTTCAGCAATCCTTGGAGGGGGAGAAAGCTTCTCTGCGTAGAGAAGTGGAGCAGAGGCTGGCGCAGCAGAGCCATGGGACAGACGGGGCTTCGATCCACGCCTTCCAGGTGAAGCTGTCAGAGGAACGGGTTCAGAGGCTCAGGTCTGAAGGGGAGTACGACGAGCAGCTGGCCCGGTTCCAGGACTCCGTCGCCACTATAAATGAGAAGAACGGGTACACAAAAGTCTACGTTGTAGATTTATTACTTCGTTGGGCAGATCCCATTTAAAAGCGAAATAATCATACTTTGCCATGGTGTATCAATAGCTCAATTCACATCTTCAATGACGAACTTATTCTTTCAAACACATTCAAACGTTAAAAACTTGTAATCATTAATAGAAGGATAGTGTTAACGATATTAGCACTTTATAAATCAAAATAATTAATGATTTTATTTATCATAATATAATATAATATATAATCGAAAAAGCAATATCACTGCTGTTCAGGATAGTATGCGAAATCTACGGAACAGGAAGAATACCAGAAGATTTTAGTAAAAACATACCGAAGAGAACGGGCTGATAGATGCGAACAGCACAGGACAATTAGTTTAGTATCCCATGCATGCAAAATATTAACGAAAATAGTATATAGGAGAATGTAACGTCAAATAGTATGCGAGTTAGGAGAATACCAATTTTGTTTTAGGAAGAATATAGGAACAAGAGAAGCAATACTGACTTTGCGACTAATTTTAGACGGCAGGATAAGAAAAAACAGGCCTACGTTTATGGCATTTGTAGATTAAGAAAAAAGTTTGATTATGTGAACTGGCACACACTATTAATGATTTTGAAGAACACTGGAATAAAATATCGAGAAAGAAGGCTTATTCATAACCTCTAGACAAGGCTGGCGCGGTAATTAGAATAGACGATCAAGAATAAAAAGCCGCAATCAAGAAAGGAGTAAGACAGAGATGCAGCACGTCGCACATGCTCTTTAACTCATATATAAAACAGGCGATGATGAAAGTTAAAACGGAATATGGAAAAGGAATCGTATTGCAAGAAGGAGAAATGAAAACCTTCCGTTTTGCCAACGGCATTGTAGTATTAAGGGAGTCAGAAGAAGACTTAGAAACCATAATAAATGGTATGAACGGAGTCCTGGAGATAAAGTTCAATGTGAGGATTACTAAAGGGAAAAAGTTGATGCAGTGTAGTATGGGAAACAGTGGAATAAAAAGGGTGTTAGATCGGGAAGGGATGTTTTGACGGAAGTTAAGGAAGTCTGCTACTTGGGAAGTATAATAGTAGAAGATGGTAGAAGTGTAGTTGACATAAAGAGTAGGATAACACCGTTATGGGAGGCTTTCACGAAAAAGTGAAATTTACTTACGGATAATATAAATGTGAATATTAGGAAATCGTTGCTAAAAATGTTCGTATGGAGTGTTACGTTATATGGGTGCGAAACGTGGACGATAGGAGTTGGGGGGGAAAAAGTATAGAAGCCTTTGTAATGTGATGCTATAGGCGAATGCCGAAAATCAAATAGGTGGGTAACGAGGAAGTTCTAAAAAGAAAAAGCGAACAATGGATGACGTTAACCAATAAAAGGGATAGATTAATAGGCCACGTTTTAAGACTCGAGGGTTTTGTAAAATTAGCATTAGAGGGAAGTGTGGGGGGTAATAAGAGAATAGGGAGTCAGAGGTTAGAAGACGCTAAGCAGATTAGGGAGGACGTGGGTTGTGATAGTTATGAGGAGATGAAAAGTTTTGCGCAAGATCGGTTAGCATGGAGGGTTGCATCAGACCTGTCTTAGGACTGAATACCACAACAACAAAAACAACAATAAGTTTGTCCATTAGAATTATAATTTTAATATTAATCGTTTGTGATTATGGTTTAATGAATTTCAAACGGGAAATATGGTCTCAATTCTTTCTAATACAGCTTTCATTTTAATAATAGGCTACATGAGGGTGATCTTGAAACAGGCAATTCCCCTTTAATAGCATAGGAAGGGAGATGAAAAGGGGCGACGTGGAAGCTAGAGCAAGGTAGTCAATGGCTGACTAAGGCCCCCGGGCTAAAGAGATGCAAGAAAAACCCTAGAAAAACTGCATCAGGTAGGTCTGGCATTGGGTGCTATTCTCACGCCCTTCCGAAGAACGGGAGACGATTCTGCTGTTGGGCCGCAGCATTTCCTTCTCCGTGTCCCCACCAGTTTTACATACAATTTACAATATTTACAACTTTACGGTCGGAAGTTGGCTGCAGGAAGTTTCATGTAATTTTGGGTTGATACGAAAACACGGAAGAGACCCGTTTCCGGTCACTTATCGGTCAGAAGAAGATAGCACAAAGAGGCTAATTCGAGTTAAATTTGAACCAGTCAGTAATTAAATATTTCATTTTAAAAATATTATATATTCAAAACTCACGAGGCATCACGGCCTAGAATGCAATATTTATTTTAAGAAAGCTTAAGTTCTTATATTTTCGTTTTAATTTGCCCCTATATGTAACCGAAAAGTTAAGAATTTAGTTTAAATAGCGTTAATTAATGTTTGAATCATTGTTCGAAATTATTACTGATCATAGCTGTCACACAAAAAATATTATTGTGCTAAAAATTGAAATACAATCGATCACTTAATTTTATCACTGCGAATTTTTCTCATTGTGATTTCTGTCTTGTGACCAATGTATCTTTTGAATATAATATTTTATTTATAGTTTTATTAGTTAATGTATACGTGCGTAGTTGTCAAATTAATTATGTAATACGTTTATTTTAGCCCACTATAGTTTGACTACATATTATAAGAATGGTACATTGCTAAGTTTGTTTAACGTGACAAATTCAACCTTAGGGTTTACCTTGCCAAGAAGTTTTGGCACGGTTTTGCAGTTAAGTTTTACTTTCTCAATCAGGGCTTGAAACGACTGTTGATCGAAAGTGGCGCAGAGATTTTATCGATATAAGGCGTCATGGAACACAATTAATCTGGCCATGTTGAAGGTTTTCCTCTGTGAAAACTTCGACGATGTAGTTACGATGTGAACGTTCAGTGAATTATTGCACTTTAAAAAGTCAAACGCTGTTTTCCCCTCGCATTATTCACAATGTCGTATTTGACAAATAAACGTACTGTGGAAACCAGGAACAAAGAACACATTGCAAATAAGAAACATTTTCTGTTTTGACAATGAACATCTTTTCATTAAATTGATGGTGTCTTTTATAGTCATAAACTTTTTAGGTTTAACTTATACTGGCTGTCATTTTTGCTGTTTCAACATTGATAAATTGACGGAAGTCATAATAATGTTTTCCTATTTTGCTTTATTTATTCAATCGTAGTAATTACTATTCTTAATTTAGTTTCCTTTCATATATTTTTATAGGCTTACATATTTTTCATGAATAAGATAGATCACTACGGTCGTTTAAAAAATTAGAAATGAATGTGGAAACAAAGAAATAATACTTCTTTAAATGCACAGAATTCGTAGAAGCTTTATAATTTTTTCTTCAAATTTCCCACAGTGCCAAACCCTTCACTTTACGAAAATAAAATAAACAGAAGAAAGCCTACTCTGCTTATACGTTTTAGAAAAAAATATCACTTCACGTATGTATTTATCTTGTTTTTAAATCATCTTGTTGCTGGGCGATTCTCCTCATACTACAATGGAGGTAAATTGTTTCAATCACTTGTCGATCTGTTTAAGAATGAAAATTTTCTTACGTCCGTTTCTTGTGGTTTATAAACTAGCTATGTACTTGGACAAATGCATCGAAGCTCTGTTTCTTGATCAGATTCATTTTCCCGATGACTCATTCTTTTTTCTCTGCACTCGCAGTAATTGATGAGAGACACTTCTTTTCTCTTAGGCATGAGTAAAATACTCATTTAGATTTATTCACCTAAGGATTCACTATTTCCAAAATTAACGTTTCAATCAACGAAAAGTAATGGACAATTCAATTGAAATTGGATGTAACCTTTTTAATAGTAAATTAAATTTAGAGAATTATATAGGAAAGATATAAAAGCTCAGATTATTAAAGCTTCTAAGACAGCAGCGCCAAAAGAGGTCAAGTGAAACTAAGCTTTTAGTCCCTGAGAATTCTCTACTCCAGCCGGCTTTGACGCCGCATCCTGGTCATGATAACTACTACATGGTAGCAATAGGCTTTCTGCATTTATAGTCGCATCTTCTTAGCCTTGCTTTATATCGAAATGAAACATACACAAAAATTTAACTTAAAATACCTTCTAATTTTCATTAAAATCCGTTGATCCGTTTTGTTGCCTATTCAAGATAAACTTTCTGAAGACAGTCACACAAATATTTTAAGAATAGTCATTTATGATTAGGCACCGTATAAATAGCACTTTTTAGATCAATTTTTCAGACAGACACTCCAATTTTATTTGTTGGTGTAGACTATCTGGGTTCCCGACGTTGCCCACGTATTTATTTGTTTCACCCCGGTACAACCGCATAATAGGCACGAATCTTTGTTGTATTGCCTTTTGCTCCTTCTACACACTTCCCCCACTCAGGGGCTGAAGTAATACTTAAGTTGCAAGGTGAACGTCACTAATAAACTCAGTTACGTCCATAACTCTGGAATAGACACCAGTCTCGGTTGATGTCGAGATATTTACTTTCGTTTCTCAAAGATAACCCCCACAATGGGTGTGAAGTACAATTTATGTTGCATGTCCAATGTTTTGAAGTTTTCGCGTTTTTTTATGACGCTACAATATACCGCTATTCTTAATAATTTTTACATACCATGAAAGGAGTTGAAATTTACATGAAAGAATCAGAATAAACAGTATTAATCTCACTGACACCGAAAAATATTTCTCGTTTATAAATGTTTTAAAATATCCACACTCCCTCAGTCCCAAGGAATAGTTGTCCTACACATTCACAATGTGTGGTTTGGGTCACAAGGAGCATGTGGGAAAAATTGGTGGAAATTGCTTACGCGTGAAACTGTTTTACTCCATCCTATCTGAACGACTATTTAACCTTTCTGTTGAATGACAAAATTAAACTCAACGGCTTTCATAACCTTGGACCCGACTCACTCCAATCTCGGTTATTTTCATGTTATTTTTATGTTACAACCCTTATCCCTTACCGTTTGGGTGCTCCGTCTCCTCGCCCTTAGGAGTTAGAATTATACACAAAGAACAACGGGAATACACTATCAACTCATTGACACCGAGAAAAATGTTGATCGTGTTTACACGTTTCTATATTTTAGTCCGTTCTCCCCCCGCGTGTAGTAAACGTGTCCCACTCCTACAGTGTTTCTTTCCGGGACGAAAATAACACATGTACATAATTTGGTTGTCTTTGCTTCACGCGTTTAGATTTGTATGTGGAACACACACAAACAGTCAATTTTTAATTATATGATAGCGTGCACTTCTCTATTGCTATTAAAGGGGAGTTGCCAGTTTCGGGATCACCCTCATGTAGCTTGTTAACCAAATTAAATTCAGACGAGTCAGGGTACAAAAAAATGGATTTGTTGAATTTCATTACCAGAATTTGTGGGCTGATGAAATTTCCTACGAAGGTGCAGAAAAAAAACATAAACATAGTTTCTCCATCAACTTATGGGCAGACTTTCTTGGTAATAAGTTATTAGAGCCATACATTCTCCTAAAAAGATTAAATGTGGTCTTTTTCTAATCAATTTCTTGTTAACATATACCTATTTTGTTGGAAAATGTGCTATATCAGGAAAGAGTACAGATTATGTACCTGCTATAGCAAGTGTCATCCAATTAAACTTTTCCTATGATCAAGTGTACATATCTTAGAAAGTATGCATTTCCGACCCCTGCTAATTGGACTTTTTTGCTTTTTTTACTACTACCACCTCTACAAATATTCGACAGTTTTTTAACATAATGTGTATCAGGAACTGTAATGATACTTCCCATTCGCTGTAACAAAATACTGTCACTAAACTGGCGAGATTATAAAAATAATATGCTGTAGTTATATGTACGGTAAATCCCCGTGTAATCTTGTAACCGTCTACGCTCGTTATCATTGATCTGAGAACCTAAGAAATAATGACAGAAAGCAGTAGGAGAAATACTCTTAATTTAACAACTTAAAGATGGACTTCGCTTCATCTAGTTTGGTTTGTCCTGTCTATTTTTGTTGCTCACAATTAAAGTAATTTCATTTCTGTTTCGCTAACAGTGAACTTGAGAGCCGTTGTATCGATCTTTCTGTGTCATGCAACCGGCTGGCATTGGAAGTGGAGGACCTGACAAGGCGACAGCTGGAAGATGGTGAGACGTGGCGCACGGAAGTTCGCAGTTTCCATCGGCAAGAGGTAGCACAGGTTGACAGCCTTCGACAGGTTAGCGACGATCATTCAAAACAAATGCTATATTTTCCTCACTCTTCCATTTGCTAAAATAATCTTGCAATGCACAGGAAATAGATTCGTTTCGCACCAAGCTAAAGGAAGAGAACATCATGCTGAGCGGCGTCTGGGCAGACCAAGGAGCAAGGATAGACCGGCTGGAAAACAAAGTAGCTATCATTTCTTCCAAAGTTGTGGATCTGGAGTCGCAGCACCTGCAGCAGCAAGATTGTAAGCACGCCATTCGAATGCCAGGTAAGTAAATCAAACAGAAGTAAACATATTTAATTATGCATAGAATGCATTAAATCACTGAACTGGTCAATTTTTTACTGTTTTATCACCAGTTTCTTTAACATCTCATCTTTATTGAACTTTTTGAACGATGAATCCTTGATTTACACGGTGGGTTTCCGTAATAAATAAGAAATGAGAAGGTTTGCGCGTCAGAAACAAAGTAAGTGTAAAGGCTAACCAAGATCAAAGGAAAGAAATCGTTCAATACCGTAAGAATTGCCGATCAATAACCACACTGTTCACTGATCTCGGTAAGAAAGCCATCTGGAACATGTTCATCAACACAAACTTCCCCCTCAGTTCATCTATTTTAACGATTTTGTAAAAGCAATGGATCACACAATGAAAATTCTTAAAAACATGAAACTGAATAATAGGAAGGAAATTTTTTGGTCTATAAAAAATCGGGAAACTGACGACAGATTCACAGTTAACGAAGCGGCTCAATGGTTTCATATATACAGAAAACTTGTCGGTGTCCTCTGTATGTATCTTGAGCATATATTCAACAACATGTTGGAATACGTTTCGTCCTGATTCTCGTGTCACGTGTACAGGTTATTTTCCTGATTATAGGAAATTTCAAAACGGTTTCTTTTAGGCTTGTTCTCCATCTCCTCCTTGCAAACCAGTCAAAATTGCTTCCAAACCATCCTCGAAACTTGACGTCTTAGCCCCACTTTGTTGAAATCCCAGATGCATGATTCCATAAAGCTCTAACAATGGAAACCTTGGAAAATTTTAGTGTCTTTTGGATGATTGCTCAGTAAAAGCTGATGATTAGACGAGTTTCCTGTCTAACCAAGACTAATTCAGTAAGTACAGAACAGAGCTCAATCTGACTTAATTTGAATATACAAGTAGAATAAACTGACGAAACGACAGATTTAGCAAATTAATTCAAAGCTAAATATTATTTGAAGAAGCAACTAAAGACGTCCCCAAAGCAGGGGATGAAAAGTCTTGTATTTTATATTGAATTAAAATATTTATATGTTTAAATCATTAATAACTACGACGGAGATGTCAATAAACCAGAGAACGTTAGGAGATATTTTGAGGCTAAGTAGTCTGTGCCTGAAATATTTGCGTCATGCGGGGTTGCTAACGGCACTTCTTTTTGAAAACGACTGTCCTTTTCGTAGCATCAGCCTATCCATGTTCTTTCTTTAATCAGAAAAGCACTCCTTTTGTTCTTCTTCAGATATTTTAGGCATGAATATAATTTATTTTATTCTAGTTTTGTAATCATTCCACGAGAAACAGCAATTCTGGCAATATATTGAAAACAAATTCTGAAACATCTGGCGTTAGATTTTGTATCTATTCGTATTTGTTATTTACCTGTAATGCTTGTCCTAACCATATAAATTTAACTGAAATAATTCATAACCCATAATTTTTTTCTAAGAACTAGTAGTTCTTCATAATTTTGAAAGTATTTCTAGTTCAAAAATATTTTCTGAAGGTAAAATGTGGCAGTATCAGATGAGAAACAGTATTTAAATATTTTTAAACTCTTTAGGTTTTTTAAAATTGATTTCTTTTGTATTACTGTCCCTGGAACTTAGGCATATAAACGAGTTATCAGTATCATGGACGCTTATAATTGAGCAAAGGCAGGAAACGAAGTTATAAGAAGCTAACTTTTAATTTATTTTAATATAAACAAAAATTTATATTTTTCTAAAAAAAATTAAATCTGATAATTATTTTCTACAATTTGCTAAGAATCAAGAAAAATATTGCTTTAAAAATAAATATTTAATGTAATATAAAATATTAATATAATTTTATTTATTTGTGTTATTAGTATATTTACAATAAAATACTCATTCCTTTGTTTTCTCAATCATTGCATCATACTTAGGTAAAATACAATAAACTGGGATAGAAATTTAATTGCCAATATTGCAAAAATTATAACGTAAATCCAAATATTCACACACGCATTCATGGTGGAGTAAATATATATAATAATGAACGTAATATTTAAAGTGAGTCGTTGCGGCACACGTAACCACAACGTGGTAGCCATGAGTTTCTGGGAATATTAATGGTTCGCCGCTTGGGGAAATTAGTATAGAACGAAAGAATGACCTAGAAGGAAATAATGTGTAAGAATTTGTTGAGATAAACACTTCAAGCAACAATAGTGGCAAGATATTGAAAATATGTACCCAGATGAAACGTTATCTCACTATAGAATTTTTAAAAAGTCGAAATATATTCATGAATGTGTAAATAAAAACAATCGAAATGAAATCATTTAAATTAACGACCAATAAGAGTCCATAGTTTTTTATTCAATTCATCCGACGTTTTGTCACCATGTTTCGAAAATCGTCTGTTATTTTCTACAATCACTACAAAAATTTAGGAAATATGCTTTAATAATATTATTAAAATTTTCAGTTTTTAATTACATTCGTAAAAGTAACGAATTTGAAGTACTTAGTTATATATTTTTATAAACAAATAGAGGTCAAAATGTATAAAAATTTAAACTAGACTGTAAACTATGGAAATTTCATATGACATTTGAACCAATAAAAAAGAGGAACATTATAACTTAGACAGTTTAAAGTTAAGAATACGTCACAGTGAGAAGTTTAAAATTAAATCTTTAAACTGTTTAGATACACAATGTGAAATTGAAGAAAATATAAATATTTAAAATGAAGCAAAAATTATAATATATCCACAACAACTTCTCAAGATAACAATAAATGTTACCAATCAGACTTAAAACAAAAGCATTTGAATAAATTACTCCAAGAACTCCCGTACCTTAAGGAAACGTATGATGAATTAAATAAAAACTTTAATATGTGTTATTTATCGTTAATTTATTCGATTTAATTGTTGAAAAACACGTTAATGATGTATCGATACATTCGAAATCGTACAAGCACTACTCTAATAAGACGATTCCTGCCAAAATTATCTCGTCGCTCATTAGAAATATAATAATACTATTACTCTCATATTATAAATTGTGAATGTACGCTAACAAATATATTTTATGTCTCTCCTGCTGAGGCACCATCTATTTTAGGATGTGTAGGTCGAAGACCTTGGGTATACAGTAAGAGTTGTCCGTTGATCGCATTTGATCAGTTGGCCAACTGCCTCATAAAACTGCTGCGGTCCAAACAGCAAACTCATATCACACCATTCGGGAGTCAGAATAGTACCATACCTAATCCAGGTTTTCTTGGGTTTTCCTGCATCTATTTTAGATAAAACCCGGGGCCCCTAGTCAACCCTTGGCTCCCTCCTTCTAGCTTCCACATCCCCTCTTTTTAATTCTCTTCTGTGGTGATCGGGGTGCATTAATTATTAATGAATAAATTACAATTTTATAAAGAAAAGGGAACAATTTTATTGAATTAAAATTTGAGGAATTTGGTCTAGAAATAAAATACAACATTAATTTTCAAACATCATTTTGGCAGGCTGCTTGCTAAACTCACCGGAGAGCAAGAGTATCTACTAAGGGTTTAAGTGGGTATAAACAAAACTTGGCACCGAAAAATTTACATGCACTCATATAAGCCACGGACGAGAAACGTAAATCTGGTACATCATCGCTTGTAGATCCGGGAGCTGGTGACGATCTGTTCTTCGGTCAAGCTGTGATCAGGCTGTCTTCTACTCCTCGACGTCCATACTCTAACAATCAGCTTTTGGTGACCATTACTACAAGTCGTATCCCTTCATACTCGGCATACTGATGAAATAATGTAATGCACTGTAATAATGTTATCTTCTCAACTAAATTGCCTAAAATCTTATCTGCTTCTTCATATATTAACCTTCTTCTGCCTGGCGGGGTATGTTAACTTTGTCCCAGGTTTGGCGTTGTTACTCGATGGCTGGTGTCCCTTTTTTCCGGGCTTGACCTGAGATGCAGGTCGTAGTCTGCCCCTTCTTCATTCTTACACCACGTGTTTATATTGCAATAGATGTTTTGCGAGTCCCAAACTCAGGCCTTTGTCCCAATTTTCAGGTCAAAGGGCTGACCTGCCACTCCTCAAGTGGTACTGATTTACGTTTCTCTTTCTGGCTAATGATATCATCTCCATTGGATTTTAATTTAACATTAAGCTATCGCGATCATTATTGTCTATGCCGTTCGACCTGGTCAGCAGCCCAGCCCACTTCCTAATAAATATCCTCTATATACGTATATACGAAATTATTTTATTATAGGGGAAATTGTTTCTCATATATAAATATATATGACTTCCTATTCTATTAAATATGAGTTGCCTGTTACCCAAAAAAATCAAATCAAAAATTGCGTTCTAGGTGTGTTTATTATTTAAATTATTCTAAATTGAACGTAATTTTGAAGCCTCTTTCGAAGTTAGTTTACAAATCTTGTTTTCCGATCTTCACTTGAATAGTTTTTAAATTGTTTCAATCTTAATTGCGTTTTATGATTAATATTGGGCAAGTAGCTATCTAGAGAGAATGACTAGCTTAAATTTTTGGTTTCTTAATTTCGTCTCTTTTGGTTTTTTGTAATTAAATTTCAGTTGTTTTTAGTTTGTGGAGATTACATTAATTAACTTATATAGAATTTTGCTGTTTATATTCTTCTCTCCACTTTGTTAGACCACTTAAAGTGATGAAGCTGAAGAAAGATAATTCCCACTGATAAATTTTCTAAGAATAACATAAATTTGGCAACGAAAGTGAATTTCTGGTTTCTTCACAATAGTACATAAAAGCCATTGCCGCTAATAGAATTTCTCTCCTTATGAATTCCGGTCAATTTGTCGAGTCTTTACAAAGGAATTTGTCGTAATTATTCGCCGTTTACGTGAATTGCCATTTCCGACGGTCGTTGTGAAGTTTTAGACAGCCCATTGTTCTGCAACTTTGTTAAACGCCCTTCGCCTGTATTAGCCTATTTGCGAATTCTCTCAATAACAGCGCGATGTTCTGTGAGAGATGAGCTTCCACGCAAGTTTTTCATTAATGTTTCACAAGGATCCTAGCGCTGGGCAAATTGCAGTTACAAGATTCAATGCTTCCCCAAGGCAACGTATCGAGAGGCTGGCAACTTTAAGAAGTCCCATTAAAGCCCGCGTAATGCCGGAAATTAGGGATCGTGGAAGTAGCAAGTGTTTAACTGACAGGAAATTGATAGTCTCAGCCACAGTCGTAGTGAAATATGCGGGGCTTAACAGCCACTTTTCTTTCAATATTTTTACGCCAGCTTTGTAGGAGCTTTACCCTTGCGACTGTATTCCTTACAGTAATCTCATCTCCTCGTCCCTTATCAAGATGACGTCACAACTTGACGCTGAAACAATTTTGTTGCGTAGAGCGAGCACAAAAGTTTCCGTTAAGCTGTTTCGTGTTTGCAAGAGCTGATACAAAGTCTCCTGAAGAGAATACGGAAAGTTTCAATTTGTGAAAGTGCAGCGGAACCTGTAAACTTTGTTATTTATTAGAAACCAATTTGTGAAGTAGCTGCCTTTACATCTCGTGGGTATAAAAGGAATGAGTAACATTATACCATTTATTTACTCGCAGTTTTTCCCACATTCCTCGGCAGTCTCAGTTAAAATCATACTGATAAATATATAAGTTTTCAAAAGAAACATATATTTTCAGTTTTTCAAAAGAAACTACAATTAAAATGAATTTTTGGACGTAATATGCGATGTCTCCATTTTATAGCTTAATTGTGTTTTAAAATAATGTTCATACGAATTCGTAACAATAAAAAATAACTAGAACGAATAGATTAGAAGTTATGTTTGAGAGATTTTCATTAATTCCATAAGTCCTCGGTCAAGCTGCACAAAGGTGGACGAAGTCTGAAAAAAGATTTTTTCAGAATGGATCCCTGCATATATAGCACACTGAAACATAACGTGGACTTTATCTATTTTCAGAAAATTTAAAATTGTAAGAAATATATGCATTTAATGAATTTAAGTTATTTCAATTAATTTTGAAATATAAGGCAATTGCATAAACTCTTGAAGTAATTAAAATTTATTTTGAACATTTTACTAACACAAATCTCAATAAAAACATACATAGTACGTAATTAATGGTACAGATACCTGTTATGAATAATAAATTAAATGTATTTTTCAAAAATTAACTTTATTTTTAAGAAATTGAATAGAAAAATAATAATAATTAGTAGATGATGTAATCAAATTATTAGAAGCATTTTCAAATCATTTTATTACATTAACACTAAATACAATATAAAATTTATAATAATAAATTGTTTAGCAGTAATAAGAAAAATAGTTTTAAACCCGATAGCAAACGTATTTTAGATCAACAATTACGGCTAAGGTTAGTAAAATTTGATGATTTAACTATTTATATTCTCTATAAAATGTGTTTTATTATTGAGTATAATTGGATTTCATTGCTTAATATTAAAACAGTTGCCTCGGTTTATGATATCCCCCATCTCATTTGGACGTATTATCGACGAAAGCCAATGTTTCACTATACTAGCTTTTATGAAAACCGCACAAGAAACGGCTGCAGGTTCATCATCTGTGTTACATACAATAGCCGTTTGTAGCCCAATATCATCTATACGGAGTCAATAATTGTCCCTATTTGTTTTCGGGAATCCAGTCGGGTGATGCTGTTTATTATCCACAACGTTTCTATGGCTGACACCGCCATCGTCTTGTGGAGCGTGTTCTATATATTGGTAGGTGTGGGAGATGAATTTAAGTTGTGACAATTAATAAGGGATAAAAAATGTATAACTTTTAATTTTAACAAATATGGATTTATTAAATTATATATTTAAGGGGGGCCTCGCTTACTCCATCGGGAACATGAGTTACTCTTTCTCAGGGAAAGCTCAGTGGGCATATAAATCAAATATGGGAAGGAGGCGAACACTTTATAGAGAAACGACCAGAGGCGAGAAACAATAAGGTGGGTACATCACCACGGCGTTGTGACGATCCCTGACGTCCTTGCTGGCTGCTTAACCGGCTGGTGACTGCTGTTTGTAGTCCCCGAAGCGTCGGAGGTAGGCTGAGTGTCGCTTTCGTCACTCCACGGCTGCTCCTAGACTCGATACTTCATGTTTCATAGCTTCTGATGATTTATCTTCAAAGACGGATGGATGGTTATATCAGATTTACGTCTAGTGAACTTAAATTTTTGCCCGACGTAACTATTTGAATTTTGTAATGTTGTTTTCTAAAGGGGTCGGAAAATTTTCTATAAACTGCTCTCTTCTTGCTTAGTGCACCCTGGTTTTAATCTCCTCGCCCCGCCCAAATCTCTCCTGGTGGGCGTGCACTTTCTACTTTCTCCTTATGGAGGGGTGGGCTTGTGATATCTTATATTTCGGCAAGTGTCCTTCATAATCTTGGGCACTGCATAACAAATTGTTATGGATTCCTGGTAAATACCATCTGTCGCCCATGTCTTCGGCAGACTAGCCTTGAAGCTACCTCGTTCAATCATATTGTACCGAACCTTAATGTTTCCATTTTCTGGCCGAGGAGATGACTGTAATTCGTCATTTAATTAACCTATCGCGTTCATTCATGTTCCCGACTTCGTCCTGCTTAGGTCTAAATACTTACATTACAAATAAGAAATAAAAATATACAATTTAATTAATCTAATGTGGTACGTGACAATCGTCATTGCCGTCGAATTCAGGAATGATAGTTTAAATAGTCGCGTTCAGATTATATTGCCCAACCAGGGACTTTCTTGTCTAGTCCAATCAGGGTTTTCCTTGCCTAGTACGTAGGTGAGTCTCTCCCTTTCTACCCCCTACTCCGCCTACTCTTCGGATCGTTGCGCCGACCTTGCACACTTCGAGCAAATGCGGTCCGTTGGCGGGTTCGGCCTCTGGGGTGACCGGTAGGATATCTTGCTCTCGGGTTCTCCGCATTTTTGATAATATTGTGTCCCACGTCTTACTCAGGTGGAAACCTGAATATCTGTTGGTCAGATAGAGGTTCTAATAGCAACCACCTCCAGTAAAATACTGTCCCAGAAATGCTTACGGAGTCAAGAATCGTGGCCCCGGTAAAATCCATCTTATGCCGTGTAATGAGTGCATATTCTACTACTACCGAGTTGGACATTTGTTTTATACGGATGTTCCGTTAGTGCTCAACCACCCATTCTTCTATGGTTCTTAGGATATGGCCGATATATTTTTGGTCGCGGGAACAATGAATCTGGTATCTTGAAATTGTTTGGCCAGTACCCAGATAACCTTTGATGTAAGTTACCCAGCGAACGAAGCTAAAGCTATTAGTTGTTATTAATGTAGAGAATCTCTTTCCAAGTATCCTTTCATAATGAATGCTTTTATTTTCTGCGCTGAATGATGAGAACTATTCGCATTAAAATGTGTCTGTATAAATGTGCTTTCTGTAAAACGTTTTTAAGCGTTCATTCTTTATTAAATTTCTGTTCCAAATTTTATTTTGGCAATACGTTTTCAATATGAAAATAAAAAATAGCGATTATAAGTTGTATACTAATGACAGCTTTCCCCTTTCGTTTGGCCAATGCCATCTTATGTTAATTGAAGACTACTTTTATGTTTGTAATTAAAGTTATTATTTGTTATACAGAACACTATATTCTCCAGGTCTACAGATGACATAAAAGTTTCTGGAACTTTGTTGATTCCTCTTATTAATATTACAAATGGTTAAATTGCTTAATTAATTCCGTTTCTTTTCCTAAATTAAATTTTATCTTATTCCAACACATCCTCAAATCTTCTTACAATTCTTTTATTTAATGAGTTGGTGAGTTGTTTTTTCAAGAGAATTGTAATTTTAAAACACGTCAAAGTGAATATAAAATAAATAATCACACTAAGGTTACATAGACTGTGCAGTGAGAAGATAGATTGCGCATTGCTTAGCAACGGTAAAATTTCCTGGACGCCGTCCATCTATGTAGCATGTCAGATTTTTTTCATTATTATTCCGTAACATCATTTACAAATAATAATTTTACAACATACTATTAAAAAATGCACACAAAACTCAATACAAAATCAGATTACCCTGAGACTATACGACAGAAACACAAAACCCGAAAGCGGTGTCTTTGTCGCAACTTAATATTGCGGCACTTTGAAAGATTCTTTTGCAAATAAGCAAAAGTCTTATTACTTTTCCGTCCGACGCCCTGCACTAAGATAAACTGCATTCTCATCCTCAGAAATATGAATTACGTATGAGAATCCAAGACGGAGTGTGAGAAGCTGACAGGCCACGAAGGATTGCACATTAAGCAAACACACACTGCAGAAACTCATATGCCACAGAGAACTTTCGCAATATGCACGTACGACTTTTTGTAAAAATGAAACGTATTCTGAAACTTTAGCACTGAATAATGTTTTTACTTAAGAGGGGAAGAAGAGCAGTTTGGTCATAATCGTTCGAAACGAAAGAAAGTTAAGCAAAACTCTGACCGACCAGAAGTTCCAGAAGTTTTGGTTTTTGTAACGAACCTGTTACAAATAAAACTTTTCATAACACAAATGTTATTTTATTTTGGCATACACAATAACGAACACACTTAGGAGAATTTAGAATGTATGTTAATATTTTTGCTATAAATTTTGTAAAAAATAGTATCAAAAAATTAAATGTAAAATTTATTTAATTTTTATATGGGTTAGAATCTATATACTCATATATTCAATTTCGGAATATTCTCAACTTTAATACGATGTGTAACATATACTTTGCCTAGTTAATTTTTCAAAAACACGTCACAGCTGAAGAGTTAAACAGAATCTTCTCTGGTAAAACAAAACCTCGTCCAGTTTTCATTCAATTAATAATTTATAAAGAAACTATAATGTATAAATCTATTAGAAGCAAAGTTCAATAAATTCTCGAAATAATGATTCTAAACATAAAACAAATAAATTTGTTACAGGTATTAATATCCAAAAATTATTTAATAGAAATTGCATAGTAATTCAGTGCCATTTAAATATTTTTGGGATCTTTGGAAAAAAAAATACAATTTAAAACTATAACACTTAAATAGTTTTATTAGTTTATCTTGTGTTACCATCAGGTTTTCGACTTTTACTCCACAACTGTATTTATTCTTCAATCAAATATTAATCATTAGTTATATTAACATGAAACAATTAAGGACACAACCTTATTTCCTGAAATATTTTTATCTAGAAAAAAACGTTATCAGGAACTTTTGGAGTCATATTCCCCCACCTATGATTAAACTAATTTCATTCTTTCGACCTTGTAACTAAGAATGAAACACTGTGGTGATATGTGATGGCTACAACCCTTGGAGAGAGTTGGACGGTCGTGGACGGGGTGAAAATATTAAAATATTCAAATACGGTCGATGGATTAAATATTTTTATACGTCAATAAGATTGTTAGTGTTTCGCCGCATGTTTTTTGTATTCCGTTTGGAAGAGGAGGCGAGTTACCTAACAAAATACGAAAAATGGTGCAAATTCTTGAGTTATGGAAGTAGCTGAGTTTAATTCAGACATTTACAATCGTTGTTAAGTTGTTGGCGATCATCTAGGTGTTGGTGTAAGAGTGGAAGAGTTAATGGCCGTTTCATTAATATAATACTAAAACAACCGCAATTGGTGTAAAACCTGGGGTTACGGGAGTCACTGAGTTTAATTTTAATTTTCAAAATGCAGCCCCTAGGAGTAGGGTGGAAGGGGATGAAAAGCGTAGAGCAATTTCTGTCCAAATTTATACATATATTACTTGCACCCTTGAGTTGATAAGTCGTTTAAAATTACCGCTGTCTATATTTTTTCTAGATTATTTATTTTAATTGTTCAGTATGAGTCTTCTTGCTAGTTTTGATAAAATCACATAACTTGAGTTCGGATATGGCAGGGGGTGTGAAAATGTATAGGTTAAGTTTAATCACGTGTTGGTACATAATTTACCTTCAAATTAAGCAATGTAACGCGTTATTATATATACCCTAAAAGGCCGAGCATCAGGCTATATTAGAAGTGCAAATGCTCAAGATCTTATTTCATATTTTAAATTTGTTTTTAGTTACTAGAAATAATTTTACTGTACATAAATACCCAATAATGTCATAAACTAATCATTTTTTCAAACAGAAAATTTCAGTGCAGATAGAAATCCTGAGCAGGTGTAATAGCTAATGGAATGTCATTAAAGTATTATTTATTTCGTACTAAATTCTGTTTTTTTATCGAGGCACACACGTAAAACATCCCTGAATCCCGTATTAACAATTCTACTTCCAACATATAGTAACGGTGAGAATTTTAATTAAAAATCCAGGCCAGAAAACCGAAGAATTTGTGTCCCCTCCCCATTGCCACCGAACTCCTTCCAAGTTCTTTTCATTATCCACAGCAAACCGCGCCAATATTACTTTCAGCCCCTGCGGTCTTGATCTGCTGACTTACGTTAAATTGCCTGATGCTCTTTTATTCTAGCCAGTACAGATTCCATGTTATGAACCACGCCTGTAACGCTGGTGCACTGCAAAGTACCAGTTAACATAGTTTCAAAAAGGGTAGATCAGCTAATTATTAATTAATATTTACCCAGAGCATATATGTGTTAGTATACCTAAGTAAAATATGAAACTTAGTGCTGCAAAAACATACACTAACATATATAACTATATTCTATAAATAATCAATTTGAGTGCATGAGCACTGCTCTGTGAGACGTCACTGCGTTGAGTTCAAACTCAACTCTAAAATGTATTGTACATTTCGAAAAGCCTTCACTCCTTTTCGACACCCCAAAGAAGTCATTTCTACGTGACGTTTCGAGTAAAGATCTGTTTACCGTACCATACCAAATGTTTACTATGCCGGGAATTGTACACGTCTCCAAACAAACAAATACCAAAGACTAGCGTTGCTATCTTGCACTACAGAGGTCCCCGGTTCGAATCCTGGGATGGGCTTGGAAGTTTGAACTGTAGAGTAACCTTACTAAGATACCCCCTACGAAGACATAAGACCTTGTAGTTGATGCGACTATAAATAAGTAATAAAAGAAAATATCAAAGAACTGTCCAAGCTATGCCAACTCTTTGACTACATTACCTTTCTTCTAGCATGTGGTTTCGTAATTCTGTAACTTTTAGCTTTTCTGAACAACGGGCCTGCATCCTGTAATGGTTGAATTGAGGGAAGGTTAAGGGCTTAATTAAGTCAATAAGTAAATAACATAAAGGTTTTAATAAGTAAAAATTTCCGGCCAATTTCATGCTTGATTTTTATTTTTAACAATTTCCAAAGAAAAAACAACGTTTCGGTACTTATTAGTGCCTTCTTCAGGTTATTATTCTGTGGAAAAACTTTTTACACATTTTGTAGTAGTAATATATAACTAAAAAAAAGAGGTACACAAATGAGAACACTCAATAATCAATACATAAATTGTCACATTTTAAGAACAACAATATTTATGAACATAACCACAAACTTTACAATATTTTGGAAACGTCTCCCAGACGCTATACAACACTACTTCACGTCTCTATTGCTACTTACTTCTTCCTTCCTGTCTGGCGGCACGGAATTACTCCAGATGCTGTGTGCAGATCATCTTCTTCTCAATATATCCGACCAACGACTGCCTTCTCCGATTTTCTCACTAACGACTGAAACTCGTCTCCAAAATTAATGCACCATTGACTTCGGATCCACCACTACTTTCTCTTAGCTCATATCCATCACTACTTTCTCAGAGTTCTGAACAACCACTACTTTTTCTCAGTTCTGGAACCACTGTTCTCTCTCGTCTCAGGTCTCCCGAAGCTCAAATTTCTGTAAAACTATCCCTCTGTCTCTTGTCTCGTCACATGACCCCTCTTCTGGAATCAAATTCACGCAGGTCAGTAATTCCGCTGGAGGCGGAACCATCCTTCAGACTTTCCCCGGGGTGAATGGCCGGCCATATATTCTTTATGTTATGAATCCATCACGGCTGGGATTTCTCAGGTCTCAACGGTGCGGTTTGTTTCTCAGAAAGATTATGCTGTCCGGCTTCCGTACATCAATTAAAATTATTATTTTTAATTTTTGGGAAACGTTATAATTCATTACAATATGAGTATTTAATCTAAACATTCATTCAATATTATTGTGACCACCCCATTAGTATTTCGTTTGACCACCTTCAATACTGAGGCAACTCTTGTTAGAATTGACTCCATGTTATGTTAAAAAGTGACGGAGAAATTTGCCTGATCATTATCGGCTAATGTGAGATTTCATTCTGTTGAACGTTCACTTTCAACCCACAAGTTCTCAATTGAATTAAGATATGGTCCCTGTTGGTATTACATAAGCAGTGTTCCTCAAATTTCTTCGGCTTATTAAGACTACCATGTTATCGCGTTTTTTCAAGAGTATTGTGATACGCCATAAATATGATTGAATGAATCTGGTCAGCAGTAATACTTATGTATCCTGTGAAATTTAGCCGTTCTACAATTAATGAGCCAAATAATGCCATGAAAAATTGTCCAATATTACAATACTGTCTCCACCAACTTGAAAGATTGTGGAGTCCTTGCTTTCGGGTTGTTTCCAGCATATTTTCACTATGTCGCCTGCTTGATGCTACAAGAAATAGTTATTTGCCACTTCTCAATTGTCCAACCCTGGGAAATTTGTAAGCTCAGACAGTAAAGATGTTCAAACTGACCTTCGACTTCCATATTCCATACAATGCAATGTATGTGACCAATGCATTCAGAGATCAGTTGAAATGACCAGTAATTAAGAACTGCAGTACTTTTATGCGAAGTGTGCCCTCTGTTGTCTTGCGTCAGCCTTCGTTTGAACGAAAAATTAACAAGCCTCTAAAATTACCACAACTTTTCTGATAGTAAAGTATTTAAACTCTTTAACAACGACTGCTCCTGAATATTTAAAGAATGCGGCTGTTTCGCTCGTACCTGCTCCATTGCTACGAGAGCTAACAATCATTCTACGTTCAAAATTTGGTCTTTACCTATATCATTAGAAAAAAATGACATACTGTCGCTTTATAATCTATAAGCAACACAATAATTGCTTACAATAAAGCTCTGCCGTAAATGCTATGAAAATTGACAAAATAAAGAAATGTTTAACTCAACTTGCAATTCACTTTCCGAATACTTTACATAATTCCACAATCATATCGTATCACTTTTCTGCAGTACTCTCCTTCAGCGATATACAAACCAAATACGAGTATATAATATGCGCGTTCCCCTCTGCATTCTCGCTTCTTACTGATTATTTTCATTTTAAAACATTTGGCAATGTGGGAGAAGGGTCATTACATTGGCCAGTCATCAGTAGGAACAGAGAAATTGAAACTAGAAAAACATAATTATAGTAATGTAGATTGTATAAAATACATCATAAATACTATTACACTATTTTTCCAATAGCAAAAATTAATGTTGATTATTTCATGCTTTCTATTTACCATTCGTAAACCATTTTTCACTCTTATTTATTTTCTGCAGGTAGACTTGTTTGGCGAATAAATGACTTCGAGCAGAAAATGGCGGAGGCGAAGGAACATGACACTGCAATCCACAGCCCCGTATTCTTCAGTGAAGAGTTCGGATATAAACTTAGGGTACGTAGAATAACTACCCTTAAGTTCTGGATACGACCCTAACTACCGAGATAATATTTAGCAATCGGTTTACATCAAATAATTTTACATTCCAGTAATTGAACAAAATTATTTTTTAACTTTTTAGCGCTTGAAGAGTAAATAATGGCGGAAACAAAATCCAAATATCAACGAATCAGATACTTCGATTCAAATAATAACGGTATCAAAGGAAAATTACTTTTACTTTCCATAAAGTAGACGACGAATATGAATTAATAAATGTTTTCTTCTCTAAGCGTCATGGATACCTTCACTCTTTTATTCATATTAATTACAAATATTACTAACAGCACAGAGCACTTTAACAAAGAGAAAAGATAGATTAATAGGCCACGTTTTGAGACATGAGCTCGTCTATAGTAAACAAGGTGCTGAACCTCTCAGACGACAAAACACTACCCACTTAGCGCCACCTAAGGGGGCGCAAATCTGCACTAAGAAATAGAAACAACAAAAAGGGAAAGAAAGGCACATCGAAGCATACGTTTCTGACGAGACCCGCAGTATCCAAAGTCAAACCGTGACTACGGCCGTCCGTTGGTAATGAAATGGCAGCAGGTTTCATGAAAGTCACCGCACTGAAGGAAAGCATGCTTGAGATGAGGTGTAATGAGCCGTTTTAATGAGTGGATGAGGCGATCGCAATTTACTGTCCTTACTGGGTGAGAACATCCCCATATTGGAGACACTCAGTACAAGTAAACATCAAGGCGCCAGAGAGGCAAGACGCCGAAGTCCCTACCGTTTGGCGACTTAAAGATCGGGTACCTGGGTTCAGTTACTTGATCCCGTGAATTTGGAAAGGCGCGTCTCCTTCCAGAAATTAGGGAAAAAATCCGCTGCCCAAGCTGGATTTTGATTTTTTGCTCAGAGTCAGGTGATCCGCCATGCACCTCATGGTGGGAGGAAAGACATAGGCGACTGGGAAAGATATATTGGCGAAATTTGGTCAGTCGGGAATGATCTACTAAAGAAGAAAGAAGACTGGAGATTGCGTGGTGCTTGTGCCACGGTACAAGAATAATTATAAGTCAGTTGGACATGAATATTTGAAGAAGGAATAAGTTTGGAGGCTGCGTGGTTGTTGATCCACGGCACGAGATCAAATAGAAATGGATAGAGTTGAGAAGTAATCTTCGAAGAGAGTGAGAGAAGTTTGTTTGCAATCTAAACTGGGGACAAACTGAAAGAAGACAGACGGTAGCGTAATTCGGGCACCAGAATCCTTAGAAGGAAGAACAGGTGCAACGCAGAAAACAAAACAGGTGGGAGCAGCCTCACGAATTACTTAACACGGGAGGAAACCGATTCACAAACGGAGAACAGGTCCGTTTTTTTTGTTTTTTGGGTAACAGGCTACATGAGGGTGATCCTGAAACAGGCAACTCCCATTTAAGAGCATAGGAAGGGAATTGAAAAGGGGGGATGCGGAAGGTAGAGCAAGGTAGCCAAGGGTTAACTAGGGCCCCCGGGCTATGGTTTAAGGATCCTACCCGGTGTTTCACCTAAAGAGATGCAGGGAAAGCCCTAGAAAACCTGCATCCATCTGTGCTACTGTCTCAAATGTGTTATTTCTGACTTTCTGGCTGCTGGAAATACCCACATGATGACCCCTACAGATTGATTCTCATGCTGAACTACACGTGGTAAATTTTAATTTAACCCTAAGTTTTGTAACTATTGTTTTACCTTTTTGTGTTAATAAATTTAAATTGTTTTTTATCGATTTAAATTACAATCCAACCCCCCCGCCCCATTTCACATAGCGTGGTTTGCGCGTCATTAACTAACTAGTAGTGCATAATCATGCTCCCCGGATGTGGTCCTAATTAGGGTCCTGCAAGAGAATTCTGGAGTCGGAAACTTTGGGTGGACAATAGCCTTCGTTTTACTATGTGCTGACACGGGAGTAGAGCGAAAGGCACACACATGTTGTGTCAATCAACTTGTGAACACTGATGTTCCCGGGGATGAAACAGTGTTCTTGAATAATTCTTCCGCCAGCTAGAGTCAAGTAGTTTTCATGGCCTTAAGTAAGGATCTACAAAGAGAGAACTGCAGTTCATATATAATTATGTTATTTATAAAGTAACGACACATTCATTGTTTTACCATTTGTTCAATATTTTATCAAAATAATAGAAAATGATCATCTTCTATTCATTTCTTTGCGGTTCTATCGTTCTTACGTATTATAGTTGGTGGAAATATGTTTCTCGAAACAATTATTTTTCCTCGGGAAATAAAATGTTTCAGATACATTCGGCTCGATTGAGATTATGTCCAATATTGAATTTTTGCATCAAAATTAAGTTCAAATCCTTTTTATCCAATTAGTCGTTTTCTTGATCTCTCATCAGTTGTTGTTGTAGTTTGGGAGTATTTTAATCAGAGTTGTTACGATTCCAGCTGGAAGTTCATCTCAACGGAATTGGTCACTGGAAAGGTCGAAACGTGATCGTTGGTCTTCAGGTGCTGCCTGGAGAATGGGACACTTTGTTACCACAACCTTTCAACCGCAAAGTCACCGTCGTGCTCAGGGACCAAGCTTCACCTCCTGATCAGGTAATCACACACGCCGAGGAAATACTGAATAAAATATAATCTTACACTAGCAGCTGATCCTTTGATTAATCACAAGCAAAAATCAACATTTTATTAAACCGTTCTCTCCCTCTCTTTTTCTTTTACGCTTCAAGTATTTTTCATCCATCACATCTACAGTGGCATAATGTCAAAGTGATAAAAATGGGCCACGCGACTTCCTTTTGCGTGATGAAATGCAGTTTTTAATTTATTTTTGTTACTTCAATTGATTTATTCATGCCGATTGATTATCACTATTTATAAAGCATTTCTCTGTCGTTTTGTCCATTACGGCTAACCCAACAGCTAGGGACATCGACTTTCAACCACTCTCGTGCAAATAAATGCAAGTAGAGAGGGAATCCAAATAAAGTTTTCTGGTTCTCCTTTTAATTGGTCACAGAGAAAGTCTTGGAAAACATCAAGATAAGACACCCCTGTTTGACTTCAGAAGTACGGAAATTAATCAGAACACAACGCAGAAAATGTTTAATTTTGAGGTATCTCTTTTGATATTGGACAGTTCATGAGTTTATTCAAGCATGATGGGTATTTAACTTCCCATTTAGATAAAAGTTGACTTATCAGTGAACAACAGACGATGGAGACAGTCATATTTCCGCTGCAACACTTCACTTACAAATAAATAACATGAGCCGTAGTCCTATAGCTTTAAAACATTTACCATCTCTAGCCGATATGGGAGCATGTGAAAACGGTTTCTTAAAACCTTCGACTCTATCAGCTGTGGCAACTGAAGTTGAAGACTTGCTTTCCGTAAAAAATTTCTTATTACTACTAAAAGTACACAAAATTCAATATACAAATCTAATCTGAAATTCTCAAGAACATGCACTTGAAATTATTTCGTCAGTCTTTGCAAATGATGATAACTATATTAAACAATATTGATTAAAAATCTTCCTGTCTGTTTTCATCATCCTTCTATGCTTCTTGTATTTCAGTATATAATTCGAAAAACTTCGGGTTTGAAAGTATAATTTTCAGTCGTGGTTCCGTGAAATATGCCGTGTCTCGATTTTAAAAGACATTTTAAAAACCTTTCATTTGTTTTTATCATCCTTCTGCGTGTTCCTTAAGGTTTTTTTTGCAAGATATAACTGATCAAATGTTAGACAAGCATAATGTAATAAAATAGTCACCATATTGTGTGCAATTAAATATGGCGGAATTGCTTGCATTCTGTCTGTCTCAATATTCTGTGATTCCAGAAACTTACGTGTGCTCACGCATTCGCATATTTATTTAACTACGATTTCTTCCTAGTTCGTACTTCAAGATTCTTACTCCCCCTTCCCCGCAGTGTTTTTCTCCGCATTTTTAAGATGTGTTCCATATTTTGAAGCAATTTCTCTACGCGTTTAGGTTTCTATTAAGAATATGCATGCATGCATACAGACATACAATCACTTGTTGAATCGCTTTAGACGTTGAGAATACGTAACCTTTAGCAAAGTATTTTTTACTGAACTTTTTAAATAAAAGGCGCATAAATTTTACTTTGACATAATTTACACCACTAATTAGGATTTTTTATTTCAGACAAACGACGTGCAAAAGATACTGAAAGCTGGCACCGCAAAGGAAGATCCCGTTGGATTTCACCAGTATATCCCCCACAAAACTCTGGAGCAGCACAACTATATTAAGCACAATTGTATATTCCTAGAAGTGAACGTTTCATAAGCAAACTTTATTCCCGGCCAATTTCTCATATTGGAATGTATTTAACTATTATGCTGATTAATGTAAAATTTATTGTACATTTTTAGCTACGTATGTTGGTTTCTGTGATATAATTTTATTATTATAGTATGTTTAGCTCAAAAATGAATGCATTCGTCAGTCACGATACAGGAGATCTCTTCCAAATTCGAGTGGTTCCTAAATACTCATTTTAATTGTAGTGTTAACCTTTCTGTTTTCACCCCTGAATGACTCAGATTTCTTTACGGTAACATGTTACTTCTGTCAATTCACGTTGTGGCAACTTTCTTTGAACAGCTTCAGAAATTATTTGAAAGAGGAGAGCAAGGCGGCCGAGGGTTAACCAGAACCCCTGTGCCTAAAGTGACTCAAGGCAAACCTTGAAAACTGAATCAGGTAGGACGGGATATTGGTACTTGTTCCATGGTCTTCCGATGAAGGGAGAGAATTTTGCTGTGGACACGCAGCATTCTCTTATCCAGGCCGAGACCACTTTGGGAGACATTTTTATTGATACGAACAGCCGAACGATCTTCGACGCAGTGTGTACACCTCTCAAACAGACTGAGATGCCTTGACTCATGGGGGCCTTAGAACAAAAGTTAGAGATAAAAGAAGGGATCCTCGAAGGACGTTCCTTATCCTCTCCAGGAAAATTCCACCTGTGACTGCTGAGTCCAGACATGAAAATTAAACTATTTGTAAAGCCTATTAAACCAAATAAGTAGTGTATGTCACACACATTCACAGTAAATCTATCAAAAACTAAAATATCTTGAAGTCTTGTCTTTGAAAAAATTTCCAATATGTGATCTATTTACTAGACATAGGAGAACTGATGAAGATCTGATTGAAAAAACTAGCTTGGTAAGTGAGTGGTTATCTATTCCTAAGAAAAGAGCTGTAGCTCTTTTGATTCACTCCGCTCCTATCATCCGAAAGCTACCTGCTATTTGAATAACTCACTCCCGAATCATATCCCGCGGCCATGATCCCAGAGCACTGCTCCCAGCTGTTTGAATTACTCACTCACGGATCAGATCACGCGAGCATGATCGCAAAGCTCTTTGAATCACTCACTCACGAAAAACTAATTGAGAGAAAATAAAAATTATGCACAATACAGCCAAGCTTTATAACCGATGACGCAGTCCACGACAATGCTGTTAAAAAACTTTCTCATTGCACAGCTTTTTATTGAGTGACTAGTTATATGACGGTAATCCGTGTGATCGCAATTCTCCCATTCAATAGCATAGGAACGGATGCAGGAAGAACAGCAGAGCAGCTAACAATAAAACTAACGTCACTGTTTAAATACCATTCAAAGACTCCCTAATAAATATCACCATTCTCAATGAAACACGAAATAGAAACTTTTAACATTTCCAAGTCATTTTTATTATTATTACAATTATTTATTAATACATAACTCAAAATGTATATTATTTTTTGTTAAAAAATTATAAACTCAATAATGCACTTAAAAGAGCGTGGAAATTCGTTGAAACAATGTAAGATTTGCTAAAAAAAGGTAAGATTCATTTCAGGGAATCAGATGCGGCGAGTAGGCCGAATATATTTCTGGTGACTAAGCGCGGAGAATCATCAAAAAAAGATATTTCTACTGATCAAGTAGTTCCAATCCGATCAATAAAAATAACGGTTTTGCCCATCTCTACTACTTACAACAGAAACTTGAACAAAACATCTAATTCGTCAAAAACTCGCATTACTCCAAACAATTACAAAGTTTCATTACGGTTCGTACACAATTTTGGGTATAAACAAATTTATTCGACTCTTAATTTTTTTAATTTACGCAATTATGCACCTATCTTTTCAAAAATAAGACGGCCAAATATAAAAACTTAAATCGATATATCTTATTTTTGAACACGATAAATTTTTAAAAATATGCAATTATACACATCTTGGTAAAATTACATCTGACGATATTTTTGTCTCGATTTTACCAGAATAACTTCCAAAATTGTGGACGAAACTTTGTAACGTATTTCATATGAGTAATTGTGTTAAATAATACCGTCGTTTTCGGACTAATTGGCTGTTTTTGTGTTTAGTGAAACATTTAACGGACTAGTAAAAAAAATAGAACTCTTCGTTACGAGCAAAAGTAAAAACGTTTGATCGTTCTAAACGTAGATTTCTATCTTTCTATTTTGAAATTGTCAGGTAGAAATGACACAGTGCACATGTCATCTAATTTTCTACGAACAGATATCGAAGATTTTGCCATATATCGTTACCGCAGCTATAATACAAAATGAGGACTTAAAAACAAGAAAGATATTTGAAAACGAATGCTTAATTTTAAGATCAAATCGGAAGCTTACCAAAGATGAGTATAATTGTATAATATTAAGCATTCTTGTTTATATAATAATTAAATTAGACTTACGATCAATCTATATAATAGTTCTAAGTTAGACAATTTAAAAGAATTAGTCTGGGCATATAGGAAAGAGTTAATCAATAAACAGATCATTAAATCAGCTACCTATTTAGCAGTGATTCAAGGTTTGATTCCCGGTTCAGTCGAGTTTTCTTTATAGTTATATGAGGACACAACATGAATAGTAACAAAAACCTACAAATCGCTAATATTAAAGAGCGAAGAGTTTCCAGGTGAATTTGTTTCAAATACAATTCTCGGGTTTCAACCCGGGTCAGTCTACCTGACAGCGATGGCGGAACTTGCTGTCGAAACGTTGTGTTAAACAAACTTTGACCCGGGTAGAAGCCAGAGAATTATATTTGAAATTGCTAATATTTTTGGTAAAAGATAATATTTGGAACTGTTCTGGTCCAGGAGACATCCTCGCGGTTAAAATGTTGGCAAATATAGGGATTGGTTTACTAAAGGGCAATGCCGTTGTTAATTTTTTGTCAGCAGTTTATTAGCGTGCAGGTATCCAAGCTTCACAATGCAGTGTCTTTCATAATCTAGAAAGATATCAGGTACGTGTAGGAAAATTTCAAACATAAATATAAATAATACCGCAAAAGAAGAGTTTAGCAAATTTTGTATTTTCAGACGACGTCTTATACTTTTTTTTTCAAATATTACAAATGTCAGCTGTATTGTATTGATGTCAGTTGTATTATATTTATCCGAAAACTATAAACCCTCTATAACAAGCGAAGCAAATTACAGATTCGGATCTAGAGAGAAAACTATTAACCTGTCAGACGTGCGATGTGGTGCCTGCCTATTGTTTTCCATCCATCCCTTACTTCCGCGCAGGTTGCAAAATTCTTCGAACTGTTTGTAATTGATCTGTATGGGCCTCGGATACAAAATCCACGTGATAGGTTTGTAGCAAGGCGGGCAGCAGTCCGCGTATCCCATATAAGCGAAGTAGCAGAAACGAGCAGCATGATTCTGCAACCACTGAAGCATATTCCCTCGAATAGTCTTCCTGGTGAGAGCGCAGTTAATAAACTTGAGCGAGTTAAGCAGCGGGTCTATTTGTTGGTTGAATTCACGGCCAATGTTGATGAAGAACGAGACAACGGCGACGCCGAACTTCTCCCTGGTCGCGTTCTGCAGACACCAGTGGCGCTTCATGTAGTGGACGCAATGTACCTCCATCGGGTAGTACACGTCGTTGATGGCGTGTCCGGTTTGGCCGCCGTAGTCGGCCCAGTGGAAATGGATGTGGTCCAACTCGTAAACGTCCACCAGTGGACCGCCGTACAGACTCGGAGTCCTGTGGAACAGCGTTCGCAGAGCCACCGTTCTTCCCGTGTTCTCCATCTGTAAAGAACCGCAGCTCTGCCAGTAATTGTGGAAGATTAAAGGCTGAAAAAAAACTGGTTCGACGATTCCTGAGTCGAATTTTATTGGAGCTTTCATCCTTTTGTCGTTCGGCCACTGAGGTAACGTCAGAGGCCAAAGGCCGAAGTTCTTATTCTGGTTCAGAGGTATTTCAAATGTTCTGAAGTAACTGCTTTTGTATGACTGTTCCGGACATTCGTTATCATCAATGATCTGTTGAAGCTTCGACTCCATCTGCTTTAGCCTATTGTCTTTCCAGAAGCTCCTAAAGTACGTCGGGCCTTGGAAATTAAGCTTCGGGCAACATTCTTCAAAAACAGGGCACAGAGTTGAAGAAATCATCCACGACGGATTGACATGATATACGTGACGCATCTCGTAATTTAAATTAACATTGTTCGAGGCTACAGGCATACCGTCTTTCTTCTTCAAAAGTCTAAATTTATTGACTTGATTCTGACTAATTCCTATTGGGCACCTGCTAATTAGCCATAAATAAGGGCGGTCTCCATAAGATGTATTAACTGATCCGTAATACATGAAATAATCTGCGATGAACATGGCTGGTAGTAAAAACTCGAAATTCTCTGGTGCTATTAACGTCGCTTTCCCCTCCTGCTTCACGTCACGCAGCCTGTTTACCAGAAAGTGTAATGATGGGTTATCTTCCTGTGTAACTTCGAAGAATACTACCAGTACTACAATGCCATCATTTTTCTGAAGTGCCGCATCGAAACTACCGTATTCTCCTTTGTAGTGTACCATATGCATCTCTAAAGGATAATTGCAGCCCTCCACGCTGTGATAACTATACTCCTCGTCATTGGACGCCCAATGGAAGTGGATTTGGCAGCAAATGTAGTGGTCCATTAATGGTCCTCCACGGATATAAGGTACATCTGCCCATTTTTGGCTTAGCATCGCGGTTGTTCCCGTGTTTGTCAATCTAATGACAGTTGAGTGCGTGTGGTGATTAAACCACTCGAATTTCGGTAGCTGAGTAGTTATCATAGTTTTTATATCCAGCATTATCGGGGCTGATAGAACCAACCCTTCAGTTTCGGCCAAACGTTTGAAGGTTACAACTCTCCAATTAAGCAACGATATTTCTTTTGAATCCATCTTTTCTCACAAATAAGTTATACCGACAAACTACAAATATTTAATACACTTTGTCATTTATGTTGACTTGTCATAATGCTCATTAATCTGACGAAGTCCTCAATTGCCCGGACACATATAAAACAAATATTTTTATTTTGCAAACTTACATTTCAACGCAAATTTTTATATGAATATCTAATGTTAATAAATATTAGTGAAGCATATTATTTTCATTCAATTCAAAAACCAAAGATCACTGTCTTTCCAATGACTTTGTGCAAATGTTTACACAGTTACATTTTATAACGATATTCATAATACCGCTGTGATTAAAATTTAGTTGACTTCATGAATTTATTATTCACAAAAGAAAATGTATCGCTTCGGTATTACACAGGAAATTGTTTCGTAAGCAATTTATTATTAGTCTGGTAATTATATTCTCGATAAAAAACTGTAGAAAAATATCATGGATTCCATAGTAGTTACTCAATAATATTGCCTGTGAATTCAAGCTGAACTTTGACAAATAGCTCTTTTTATTTTGCCCTAAGCACGAAGCGTAAGGTACAGAATTTTGATACAGTTGAACATATTGAATAACCACCAGTTGTCTCTGGCGACTAATCTTCTGATGAATGGGCTGTGCCTCCGAAAATATAAGATGTCACGCACATTTCAGAGATAATGTACTGGTGTGCCATTGTATCCAAGCCAAATCTGTAAACATATAACGTATACTTTCCCGGTACTTTCACATCTGTAGTTTTTACTGACATGGCAAATCCTCCAGTGAAATATGTAGTACATAATCATGGGCTAAAGAGGAGTTATCCCCCAAACTTAATACGTCACGATTAAGACCCTCATGACTTTGTAATTAATTTTAGCCTTTATCAGTGACACTTTTATTACATAGTGAAAGTTTTCCCTTCTTGTTATATAGATTTTTAAAGCCCATTAATTAAAATTTTGTAATTAAGTAGCAGTTTTCCTTTCCTTTCGCAGCACTAATCAGAGGATGGGGGATAACTCTCCATCAGTTCCGAATTCCTGCCCATAACTTTATGGGAAAATGATACTGATACCTTCTTTTCGCAACTGCATAGGGATTTTCATCAGTCCATTCATTCTTGTCATGAAAGTTCACAATACCATCTCTTCGACGACAACAGTGAATCTGTAACACATTCCCGCCAGAACCATTGGCAAATGAAATCTGCTATGGTGGCCTTAGTGACAGGACATCATGAATATAATACGAATACAGCAATTAAATACCACTCAGACAAGAGGATGAATCACACATTCTGCTACTGCCAATCACCGAACATCATCCAGTTACATGTAGCACATGCTCCACCATCGGTTGTGTGGACAGAGACTGTCCATTGGACTCCTTGTGGGGTGCTGGAGAACCTGTGTCCAGAAGTCTTATTCACAATAAAAAATGTTTAGCCACTATGGACAAGTGTACAATCTCAGAAAGTATATGTTTCTTGACTCATTTTTTTGGACGAATTGTTCTTGTTTAGATGGTTACTACCACCTCTCAAAATATTTGACACATATTTATTAACACCCAGTATAATATAAATTGTCATATATGTGTGATGGAAGAACTTAACAATGTATAAAATTCCTTATTCTTTAAATTTTAGATTTATAATACACCAATTCATAAAGTGCACCTGTTGAAGTATCAAATTAAGGACAAAACACATTGAAATTATATTCTTATAAAATGCTTTATCATAAAACTATTTTAATTATCGCCAATTTATGTATTTATTGTAAAATTAAAATGAGACATAATTGTAATTATTTCCATTTAATTATACTCCCTGTTTCTAAATGCCCATTTTTCCGATACATATAAAGCAGTGCTCCAGATGTAACACTACCCTAGGTTCGTCCGCCACTACAATCAAGTTGCTTCAATAATGCTGCATTGGCCATTATTATACATGACCTTATTTAATTCATCCTATAGCTATAATTGAACAAAAGACTTCCAACTTACATCAACTCTGTTTGATAGCGAAACACTTAATTTTATTTTTGAAATTTAAAAGTTTTCATCTGCTAACAATGTTTACAATTTCTATTAAACTTTATGTACCTTCATTAAAAAGATGGCCAAAGAAGGTGCTAGTTTGTTAGTGTGTGGACAGTACAAAAAATGGTAAAAAATAAGGAAATTAAAATAGTTTTCAGCAGTATTTGTGAAGAAAACTTTCACAGCAAATGCACAAAACTTACAGATAGTGAAACATGTTTGCTAAAATGGTCATTAGAGACATGTCTACTGGATTAAAAGTTGAGTATAAAAAAACCAAAGCAAAAAGCTGTTTTTCTTAGAAGAGTTGCAGCTGATGTAGAAGGCTCATTAAAATTTTTAATCACCTGAATGAGAAAGGAATTAGTGCCAAGGACACTAAATTGAGGACTAAATTTGCCTCATACTCTTCTTTCCATATTTACATTGCAGAAAGCAGTTTTGAAGCCTCGTTGAATCATGATTGATATATGGCCTGATGGGAGTCTAATCCAACAAATAGTTCTACATGACTAGGAAGTAATAATGATGCAACTCAAAAGATACTATACCCATGAATAGACAATGTATTTGAAAAAGCCTGCACATCTAGAGGAGTGAAGGGTAAACTATCAGACAGAGCCATATGGACACAAGAATGGTCTCAGAATTCTTCACCAGAATGTAGAATAAATAAAGTAGAATCAGTTGAGGTATTTATTACCATGTGGGGGGAGGGAGGGGGGGGCATAGTTATTATATCTGAACATGGTGCCAATAAGAATCAACTAGAAATAATAAAATTTAAAAACATTTACTTAACTGACTTTACTACTAGTGTTGCTTGTAAATATCATAAAAAATATAATATAGAAATGGTTTTTGAAGTTTCTTACGACAAATGTAGGTGACTTCTTCTTAATTGGGGTTTACAGATCTCCAAAAACCTCAATTTTTTGACCAATTAAGCACAATTACAAAAATAAATAACAGTATAATACTACTAGGGGACTTAAATATAAAGGTAGATCATATTGATTATAAACTATACCTGTTAAATATATTTAATCTCAGGACAATTTTTTTGTACCAACTCATGTAACAAAGTGTACAGATATTATAACAAATACAGACACAAAGAGGGTAAACACTGTTATTGTTAATGGCTACATTTCGGATCATTTTATACTTATATATAAATGTCTCGAATGCAAAAACACTTTCTGATTGAGACATTGAAAACCATCAAATGTCTGAAGGCAATTTAAATTTTCATGAACTTAGTTTGAGAACTGAGGGGTGGTAGGAAATGTACAACACTTGCAATATTTACAATCAGTGGGAAGCCCTCTACAAAACTTTTGATGTGCATTTCCACAAGTCATGCTCTCTAGTAAAAAAAAGGTGTTATAACTTCTGAGCCAATTAAAATTGCCAATCCAGATATACAGATTAAGGAAATAAAAGAAAGACTCATTACTGGTAAACTAAATGAGAAAAAGAGTTATCAACTAGCACTAAAAAAATAACAAAATAACTGACTCTACCAATATTACCAAAAAACATGGGAAATTGTAAATGAAACTAGGAAGACAAAAGTAGTTCATGGTAACATATTAATAGAAGTCAGGTATAAGATAAAAACAAGGGCAAAAGAAATCTATCTAAATGTGGTAGTTTAACAGCCTGTCAAAAATTAGGTAAAAATTTAGCTAGGATTAAACCAGTCAACAACACAGTATATTTATTCAAGATAACTGAAAAGGAAATCCTAATAATTATAAAGTCACTCAAGAATAGGGAATCAAGTGGGTGGGAGTAGATAACTATACTATTAAAAAAGGAAATATGAACCTTATAAATAATTCTATACAATCTGGCACTTTTCCAGTGCCTTAAAATGAGTATTGTAAGACTTGTGCATAAGAAAGGCAACAAGAAGGAACTCAAAAATTACCTCCCAATAATACTGTATTTAAATCAGTGATAGGAAAAGTATTTGAAAAATAAAATCTTGAGAACCTTTACATGAAAACCTAATATATATAGACTGAAAATGTTCGGTTGGTCGTACTCGATGTGGTGGCGGAGTGGATAGACGCACGCCCCGGCTCTAGGGGTGATGCACTGTTGTTTCGTGCACCCAGGTTCGAGTCCTGGCCACATCGAATTTTTTCAGTCTTTCTTCCTTCTTCCATTCCCTTCTACGCTTGACATATGTATTTCCTTGTGCATGATTCCATGCCGTACATATGGTTTAAAGAGCTAATTTCCTGCCTTTCTCCCAAATATTTCTATCTTTCTTTCTATCCAATTATCAAATGCGTGACTTCGTCACTTATCCCATATATACACATCAAAACATTTTGGTTAGGGGAGGACTACATGGACAAGGGTGGGTTTGGGTTAGGGTATTTGGCAAGTAAATATGGATTGACATTTTTATTTCTGGATTTTATCTAGATGGTATTTTCTATCAATTAAAACATTGAAGATGTCCAGTCTGGGTTTTCTAAAATCATTGATACTCCAGGACTGTGATGAGACCTGGCATTTTCTCTAAACATTGGTGGTTTAAATTTTAAAGGTAAATACTTTTGATTGGAAAGGATTTAATCCCCGCCAGCTGATGAAATAAAATAATGGAGTGAGGCATTAAGAAGTTGGAAATTGGCAATTGGAAATGGACTTAATGATTATGATGATAGATAAAGAGAGATTTGGAATGTGGTTAATAGAGAGTGTGTGTGTGGTAACTAGGAGAAGGATTGAGAGACTATTTACATTTGTTGAATGATCTTTAATTGGATGATCCAGTGTGTAATGCTTGCTCTTGGTGGCATATAAAGAAGTCGAGAGGTTTCTGTGGGGACCGATACAAGATTTTAGGAAGAGTGGCAAGTTACAATGGCAGCTTACAGGCAAAGCAAAGATGGTAATTACTTTGTAACCTTTCTAACAATTTCCTCCTGCTGCTAAGTTGGGGTGTTTTGTTTCTAAATATAAGAAGGTCCTTAAATATGACCTGTGAATATATCTCATGTTTCTAAAGGTTAGTTTGTAAGTAATTTTATTTTTCTAAATATTCTATAAACAGTTTATTGTCTATCCTAAGTAAAGGCCAATTTCATAAAAAGAATTTGGTTATTAAATTGTATCATATAAATTAATAAATGTAAAGGCTATTCATTTTCATTTACGTATGTAATATTCTATTAGAGTAAAAATGTGGGGTAAGAACAGAAGAGGGAGGCAAATGATGAAATACGCTAGTATTAGATTAGGGAGGGTGTGTGATGTGCTAGTATGTAGAAATGAAAACACTTGTGCAGGATTAGTTAGCATGGATGTATGTATTCAACCAGTCTTAGAATACCGCACAACATTCATTATTTAAAACCCACTATATTTAAAAAAAACATATCCTTTTCAATACATTTTAATAACTTGTCAATATGGAATATTTTAATTTATTTGTTTATTTATTGTTAACAAGCTACATGAGGGTAATCCTGAAACAGGTAACTCCCCTTTAATAGGGAATTGAAAAGGGGGAATGTGGAAGGTAGAGCAAGGTAGCCAAGGATCGACTCAGGCTCCTAGTGTTTCACCTAAAGAGATGCATCAGGCGGGTCAGGCTTTGGGTACTATTCTCACACCCTTCTGAATGACAGGAGACAAGTTTCCTGTGGGGTTACAGCTTTCCCTTCTCCGTGTCTCCACCAGTTATAGGGGGCAGTTAGATGACTGATCAAATGAGATCAGCAGTTGTGGGTATAAGTGCCTATCAAAACCTTGGCAGAATGGAAGTCTGCATTCACCAGATTCACAGGTTGTTTAATCCTGATTCTGTTAAGAACTTCAACTTCCTTCCTTGAAAGACTATACTTAAATCTGTAAATTAACCTATGGTGTGATAAGATTTAGATAATTTGTTCATTATAAGTTGCCCTTTCACCATATATAATTGGGAATTACAATACAGGGTATGACAAATTCGCATACTGTAGAGCAAGCATTTAATTTCATTGCATTGGTATTTATGTCTGTGTATTGACTGCTTCTTTATTTAATTATTACATATATTTAACACAGACATTTTATACTTTTATCCTTTAACTATTTAACATATGTGTGATCATAAGCTTTTATTGCAATTAATCATATCAATCAATCCACAGTTTCAAAAGTCATTTATAATGTGGAGAAACCTGCATGGTTATATTATTCTCTTCCTCTCTCAATCAAATTTTCTATTAACTATTAGCTGTTTTTGTTAAATGCTTACCTCTCGACCATTACTGTCTACAGTACACAATATTATTTCCTTTCTCAAGTTAGGAAAACACCTCAAGTATAATTTATCTGAAACTTTCATTGTAACAGGTAGCAAACCTACAAATCCCAAATCAAAATGCTCAGGATTAACCAGAATCTTTCAAATTGCAGCTTCACAACATTTCTGTTCAAAGAAATGTAGCAACTTGTTACAATTAAATAAGTTTTTGGAAAGTTTCACACTATACTGTCAACAGAATTCCATAACTGTTTATGTTTCACACACAAGCCTCCAGATTTTCACATATCAAGAAAAAAATAATTTATATTCTCCAATAGAGTATAATCTACAATAATGGGATAATTTATATATGACAGAAACATATCATTTGTGTATGGCTAATTTTTCAAAATTTCACTCTCTGACATTCTACATTGCATTGTCTATTTCTAATAGTGAGTATATTCTGAGGAAGTTTGTTGAAACTCTGATCATCATATTTATTTGTATGCTGATTTCATTTCTTATAATAATTATTTGTAAGATAATAACATTGCTAAGGGTCATTCACCTTTATTTTATAACCCAGCTAAAAGGCTAATAAAAAATTGAACAAAGAGAACAATTATTATTGTTAATATGAATATTCTATTACAATTAAGCTGATATGTAAATTTCACATTATTGAGGTTTAACAGCAACAGTATCTGCATACTTATCTATGTGAACTGAACTGTTAATTACATGCTCTATTTACTCATGTTTAATCACAAATTAAGATTTAGAAAAAAGGCATTTGAACAAGCACAAAATTACTGCTTAATCAATACTGTCCTCAAGAATTATTCTGCACAGTGTTTAAAAACAACTTTAAGGATACGGACCTTTTTTTCTATTGCAAGGAGAAAATCTAGTCTGTTTTGGACCATATTGTGAATTTGAGTCTGAATGCTTGTAGCAAGACTTACATGTCAACATACGTGTAAAAGACTGAAATTGATAAATAAGAGAAATACAATATTTAAAATGATAAAACAATACAAAGATATTTTGACCCAGCATAACTTCTTAATATAATGGCGGAAACAAGAAAATGTAAAGTATGTCTTCAATAGGATCAAATTTGAATTATTAATTTTCTCAAACATTAATTTTTGTCATTTTGATAAAATCATAGCTATGCTCATCACTGGCATAGGAACAACTAGCATTCTATACTCTGTATTGAAAGGGAAACTGAATTATTCCAGAAGCCAAATCTAGAAAAGTTATGATACAAATTCTTACAGAAATATATCTATTATAAAACAAAAATGAAGTAAAAAGTATAGCTTATAGGAGAGATCTCAGAATCCTTTGAGGGCATTTCCCACTGTTCTTCAGCTGTGTGCTGGAGCAGGTAATGAGAGAGTGAAGGAAAAGTATGGAGGAAGGAATTCCTAAAATAGAAATGGGAAATTGATTGTCTGAATTTTCGTAGATAATCTAACAGTACTAGCAAAAACATGGAAAGTGCAAGAAGATAAATTTACTTAAAGAGGCAACAGAAAAGGTTGGACAGAATGCATTACCAATAGAAAAGCTGCTCCAAGGTAGATCACAACAAAGTATAGGAAAATCAAATGGGTTAACTAGTTCAAATATCTGGGAGAACTAATTCAGCCTTCAATCTAGCAAGAGCAAGAAAAATAAAACAGGGATTTAAAACTTATTATGTCAGAGGGCCTTTATGACTCAGAATGCCTTGCACTAAACATGTCCTGACAGTTAGTCCTGAGACTAAATTATGATGATGGAAAATGGAAACTGAGAAACAACAAGATTTACACAAAAACAAAACAAAAAAAATAGTAGAGGAGAAGATGAGTGACGTTCTATGGACACATTAAATGAATGAATGAATGAAGAAATACTGAATATTCAATTACTTCACCCAGAACCCCAATATACAGGTAACGTGGATCAATGAAGTCATAAATGAAATGGAAGAAATGAAAATAGAGGAAGAAGAAGCAGAGAGATGAGAAAAATTCATTGTGAAGAGTGGGAGCTGGTGCATATGTACTGTGCTTATGTAACTGTGTAATTATGGCAGCGTTGGATCAAGAGGCTCTATGAATTTTAATACAGATTGTTTCACTCTAACCAGGCCAAAGAGATGGTTGAATATAATTGAGAGTTTCTGTGTCAGTAATTGCAGCATAGCCACAAATCTAAATGTGTGGAGCAATTTTTACCAAATTTTGTTCAGATGTTCCTTGCATACTAGAAGATTGTAGGAGTAAGACACTACTTCCACCTCTGGGGATGGGGATGGATAGTCCTACTCTTAAAACGTAAATAAACAGCAGATGTGTGCTTCTGAATAAATATTTTTCCAACTTTTTAATGTTATTGTTCTTATTGAAGCTACCAGTATATTTATTAACTCGATTTTTTCAGAGCAGTGAGATTACTGTTAAATTAAATAATGTAGCGGGCTAATATAAGTACAGTTACCTATTATTTTCTGCCAATCCAGTGGCAGCTTTACTGCCCAGGTGAGGGGGGGAGATGTAATGATAAAAAGGCACAAAGTCTATTTACTGTGTTATCATAAGCTTAAATTTGGCATTATGAGAGAAAGGGTGAGCATTCTCACTCCATCTATTGTTGTAGCGGGAGTTTTGATTGTAGGTCATGGTACCGTTCTTTAGAGATTTGTAATTTTAGATACTGCACTGTTTCCGTCTTTTCGCTTTTAGTTTCAGCTCCACGCAAATTTGTAAATCACTAATCGGTTAAATTTAATGGTGTTATACCAGATTGTTACACGTAAGCTAAATATCCGTCTTAATAGGGTCAAGGCTGGTTTCCGGGGAAGAAACCGAAAATACGCCTCGCAGCCGGGGACAGAGGTTTCAAACCGGGGACTGGCCCAGGAAAACGGGGGCGGGCGAATATTCATGCTAATATAATTTAATTCCCCGTGCATCGTCGGGTACCCAGCTAGAATATAATAAAATTAACATATTGAACCATAATAACTTCTATTATTTTAGTAAAATTATTTTAAATACATTCTACAAATATAAATTAACATCTACGTACTTAATAATTCAAAATTGGACGCACTTGAATTTTTGGTCACGGTCACCACGCTAGATGGTTTGAACGCATAATGCAATATCAAGATATAATTTATTGACAAACGCCATTCAAATGTCTCATTCTTAAATATAAAAGAACATCTTTTTGGTGAAATTTTTCTTTATGTTTATATTTTATGTCTATTTAATGATACTAAGAGAACGAGGGGACGAATGAAACTAATGTAATTATCCACTGAGAATTTTTGAGTTAAGTTATTGTTTAGCAAGCGACCGTTGTGATTCGAGAAGCTTCTATCCGTTACGAAGGGTCGGGTCCAGACTTTGAATTTCGATGTTCCAATTTGGCCGTGCGCGTGGGTCTCGGGTGGGCCGCGCCTCGCTGTGGGCGACTGCGTGGGCCGCCTAGGCTGAACCCTGCAAAACCTCTTATAAGGCCACGAGGCGGCCCTGGGCGCGACCAATCGCAGAACGACACCACTCTTGCGTAACTGCCGCTGCTTCTCTACAATAACTTCTATTTTAGAAAATAAAGTCCTAGCTTCGCCTATTCCACTTGCATTCTCAAGTTGCTGCCAGTTCAATCTCTTTGGAAAATTTACGGTCTTAATATACGTGTGAATACGATTTCAAAATTAAAAAAATAGATAGAAATTCATATTCATGTTAAATACTGTAGCATTTGGAAGAAGAATAAAAGAGTAATGATATATATGTTGTGAAATCGTTGTAGAATGGAGGATACAACTATAACCCAACTAAAAATCAAGTCCAAGTCGTTAGAACGATTACCTAGGTGTACGTGGAGGTCAAGCACTTGACTCTTCTATTTCAAACCGTTGTTCGATGGTACAATAACCTTAATATATTAGTTGCAAGAGTTGAGATAACTGTGTAATTATGGCTGGGTTAGATCAAGACTGTAAAGCCTCTCTTGCATAAACTGGAGTGCTCAGCCGTGAAGACAAACTTAACATTTGCTTGTAAGTTTTCTATCTCAAGCCAACATTATAGAAACAATTGAATAAAATAATAAGTAACATTGTATTGCTGATACATTCGACTGATTGGCCGTTAAATGTTGACAGTTGAAAATTGAAATAAAACCTTTTGAACGGTCACATGTTTTGTTGATGTATATTTTCGCTTTTAGTTTCAGCTCCACGATAATTGAAGCGTCATAATAATCCTATGACATTTATAAGTTAAAAATTAAAAATAATGTACTTCTTAGTCAAATAAAATGTTAACGTTTCCTATAATACGACGTCTATTGACAGTTGACCAGTTTGTTTAATTACGTATACTAAAATCCGATGGTCACGGAGACTAGGGTTAAGACTGATGGAGAGTCGATAAGCTGACAACGTATCACTCCATATTCGGAATGTGTCATCTAAGATGACAGTCCGCAGTCGTTCTGATAGGCAAAAGCCCATAATGGGCTGCAGAGCCAACGAAGAAGAAGAATACCAAAATCCAGCAAATTATAGAAATTTATTTCAAACGCCACAACATTTGAGTATTGCAAAGTTATCAGAATTGTTCATACAACACCAACGAAACGGAGCTGTTATAGTGTAGAGGTTATTTCATTATCTCTCATCTCAGAGGTCCAGGGATTGAATCCACAGCAGACAGCATGATTGATTGTATCAGTCTCACTTTCATCATCAAATCACACGGACGACTCTTTCATTTCTCTCATCGTCATAACCGTTGTGAAACGCGTACGGTAGGAATTGCAGAAAGAAAAATAATAAAACCTATAGAAAAATGCTGAAAATCAGATGGGTGAATAGTGTAACCAACCAGGAAGTTTTAAGCAGAATAAGAGAATAGAGAAGAATATGGAAGACTTTGACCAAGAGAAGGGATAGATTAATAGAGTAAATTTTCAGACACGTGGGTCTTGTAAAATTAACGTTAGAGGATAGTGAGTGGGTTAGGACAGAAGAGGATGGAATGCACTAAACAGATTAGGGAGGGTGTGGGATGGGCTAGTTATTTGGAATAGAAAGGCTCGCGGAGGAGAGTTTAGCATGGAGGGGTTGCATCAGACCAGTCTAAGGACTAAATACAACAACTACATTTCTTTCATGTGGATACAACGTAGACCGGTGACGTCATGGCCAATCTACGTATAAGACCTTTCTATTATATTAGAGGGGCTGTAACTACACCTTACCTGAAACCTGTTCATCATGATCCTGTCAAATCCTGCTCTTAGTCACTTAACATATTTAACATCAGTCGATGAAGTTGGTATTTATATTCAGGGCAAGATAGCATTAGGGACAAATGGAATATCAAGTTTTCTCCGAGTCTTCGTCAAGCCTACGGCTTCTTGTGAGTCAGAGACTGATTCTAATGTGATATTTAACCCGGGTATAACTTAATTATTTATTTTCCGTTATTATTTGTTTAATTTATTAATGTATATTTATCAATATTGACGATCAACAATTATTTTATTTTTTTGCGAAAAATTTGTTGATTTATGCATATCGCAGGATTCATAAGAGAACCATTGGATTTTTTAAAGTGAAAATATTATGTTGTATTGTTTACTCTCTTAAAATTTTTATAATTATTTGTAATGGTTTGTAACATAGGTCGTTAATATTTGTGTTCTTTTAATATCAACTGTCCAGGCTGAGTAGAGTGTGTTCTGAGGGATTGTTGAATAATTTCCGATTCCTTCAACGTACTTTTCGTCGATTCTACTACTCTAGAAACATAACTCAAGATAATGATTGAAATAGGGGGCACAAATATAATAGCATGCTGTGAGGTTATGTAGAAGCTGCGACTTGTACAGAGTATAAACGGCAATTCAGTAATGTTGGGCCACTCTAGTGTTTTATAATACACCATAGGAGATCAGAGGTATTCGGATAGTTTTTATTTTTCATAAATTTATGAAATGGACTGATTAGGGAGCACAAAATTCTCTTTAACGCAAAAAAGTAACTGTGCAGGTAAAGAAAGAAAGCCACAAGGAGCAGCGACTTAAAAGAGGGGGGGGGGGGAACTAGGTCCGTTGTCGACACTTAAATATTTTAAATTTTTTCAATATTTCCAGTCCCACGTCACCTGTTGGACAATAATTTGGTGTGGTTTAATGGATTCAAACAGGAAGTTTGTAAGTCGGGCACTGAAAAGAATTGGACTAGGTATGAGATCCTGCAAGTCAGCGTTGGTCCCAATCTGTCCGAGGTTAGGAGAGGACAAGTTCCGTCGTATAAATTAGCATATTTCTACATGTCATTGGTTAGCCACGATTGACTTCAGTGAGCGTCCCACTGATCGTATCCGGCCTTATATTCATCTAACACGGCCATGAGCATCTCATTGCCACTGCTTTCAACTGGCGCCAGTGATGGCGCAACTTCCCAACTCTAACATCTACTTTTCTCTGTCACAAACGTGACAAATCTCGTAATGGGCGAGAGATTATAGCTCCAGCCTCTCACGTCTGCATCTAATAGCTCTGGGCGTGTGTGATAAATAACAATGACACTCTCAGCAATATGAACAAACACCTCGTGTGATGCTCATCCTTTATCACTTCATAAACATTCCTGACGGACGATGGACTGAAGAAGAAAGTAACATTTTCCCATCGAGCACGCTTAGATACTATCAGTATTTAAAGTTTCAAACTTGTTCACTTCAACAGGCTTTTACATGTTATTTCAGGACTAGCTACCCGGGAATTTATTTGCATTAGCCCACTACAGTATTTAATTCAACAGTAATCTCTTTGTCAACATGTGATTAAACCATCAGCATGAGTGTCAAATTTGATGAAAATTTACCTTTCCACGCTCCCAACTTTATGACGCCATATCCAGCGCGATGATTGAGTATCTCAGTCGAGTCAAAAAATCTACTGATACCTCATATAAGCACATACGAACATAAATATGCACAGAAACATCCAATACTATTTAGAAGGCAAGTTTCTTGAACCATCCTTTCGGTCTGAGTGGCGTGAAATAACATGCGTAGATACATCTTTAAAAAAAACTCCATTCATCTGCCATGTGACTTATGAAACAATTTGCACATTTATTCTTCTACTTTGGCTCTACAGCCCACTGAGGACCTGGGCCTACCGGATCAACTGCGGACTGTCATCTTGCATGACACATGACGTGGTCAGCGTTTCCATTCCCCAACAGTCTTATTACCGGTCAACCACGACGACACAAACATCCAACCCCATGCCAGGATTCGAACCCGGGACCCCTGGGTTGTGAGGCAGCAATGCTAGCCACTACACCACAGGAGGTTACCTGCACATTTATTAACTTATTTAAAGTATCGTTACTTAAATACAATTTTTATTAAATTTAAGTATCATATCACGCTTGACGATTATATTCTCTTTGATCTCATTAGCTTGAAATTATGTGTTTATCCTGTTGCCTATCAAACGTGCTTAAAAATAACTAAAATATGTTTAGGCTAAGATACATTATAATAATTTTTCGCTAGCGGCACGCATACAGCGAATAAACGTCTCGCTTTGCTGGCTTCCTTAGGGCATAATGTATCCTGTTGTAAGTTCTATATGTTTTTAGGGTACAAACTTTGAATGGCATTGGAAATCATAAGGCACATACATGGTTTTAAAGCTATTCTTGGCCTGAAAGAAGGGAAGGAAGGATACTAAATCTTCAGAGGACTGACAGAAGCGTTTCCGGGAATAAACAGCGCTAGATAGAAAAAAATTGACGGAAATAGTATGGCTGGATTAGGAATGGCTAAGGTCAAAGACATAGCAAATCTTATTACTCGCAGTAAGGTAGATCTGGTATGTAAGTTCTCTGCTGCGGCATATTACCCAATGCCCGACCTACCTGGTGCAGGTTTTCTAGGGTTTTCCCTGCATCTCTGTAGGTGAACCAAAGGGTCGGATCCTTAAACTATAGCCCGGAGGCCCTAGTCAACCCTTAGCTACGATGCTCTACCTTCCGCATCCTCCCTTTTCAAATCCCTTCCTATGCTATTAAAGGGGAGTTGCCTTTTCAGGATCACCCACATATAGCCTGTTAACCCAAAAAAAGCTGACCTTTGCGGATGCCTCGTTCTCCCTCTAAACTTAAGGTTCTCACACGCCGCGGAACGTTTATCTCTTTTAGGAGGTGTATGTACTGGCGTCGCCGACCTGCTATGGTGCACAGCGTTCCCCGGTTCGAATCCTAACATGGTAACGGAGACCGGGGTAAGACTGCTGGAAATCGATGCGCTGACCACGTACCACTCCAAAGTTGGAATGTGTCATGTAAGATGACAGTCTGGCTGCAGAGCCACGGAAGAAGAAGATGTACTGGCGTCGGAGAACTTGGGGGAACACGGAGTTCACCGGTGCGTCCATTGGAGAGACGGAGGAGGGAATGCTGCGACCGCACAGCCAACTCCTCTCCCGTCATTCGGAAACGTGTGAGATTAGAACCCAATAACCTGACTTACCTGATAGAGGCTTTCTAGGGTTTTCCTTGCATCTCTTTTATGCGAATCACGTTAAACTAAAGCCCGGGGCCTATAAACTCTTGACCATTTTGCTCTACCTTTCACATCCCCCCTTTTCAATTCATCCCTATGCTATTAATCAGGAATTACCTTTTTCAGGATCCTGTCATGTAGCCTGTTACCAAAAATACTACTTACATTGCCTTTCATTTGTAAGGAAGATGATTTCAAATAGACATTTAGGATTCATATGGTTGTCTCCAACGTCAGCAGATAATGGCTTCATTTATTTTGAAATTCGTTATTTTGACATATTATCCATTATTTATTAGCTTGAGATAAATTATTAACCAATGTACTATTTAGAAAGAAATTACACAATATTTTTTCAGAGTTAGAAACAACTTGTTTCATCTTGTCCGAATCCTAAACTTTAATAGGTCCAGAGCTTTTATTAACAGATCTTTTTCTTTGTTCAGCAACATATACACAGGTGTAGAATTCGAGTTCACTTGTTTCATACCCCATCTGGAAAACTCTTATGATTTCTATAAGAAATAGACACATTACTTTATTTATCCCCTACTAAAAATCGGTTAAATTTCAATTTTTGAGAGAATGTTCATGAATACGTCAGATTGAAAAACGGATTGTGTTATTGGTGTTGAAATCGTTAATATAGTAGCCTTCGAATACAATGGGAAATCTCCTACAAGTTTTTGTCCAACAAGAAACTCATATTATAACTGTATTATCGATCTTTGAAAATTACAGGAAATTTGAAATGTAATCTTATAGAACTAGGTTTGACATTATTTAAGGAAATTGATTTGAAGTTGCTGATTGAATATAACAACTGTAGCTGAGGCTATTAGAAGCTTAGAAGGAAAATTTATAACAATGCAAAAAAAATGAATTCCTTGGAAATCGAACATATAACGATAACTGACGTAATCAAAATAGCCTAGAATATCTATTTTAAAATGCTGCATATTAAATTAACCTAAAGCTGAGAAAACTATTTCAGTGTCATCCCATTATTTTGAATTTAAATGGGTCCCAATATAAATCAGGCGAATGAAAGTAAATGCTTGTTCCAGAAGTGAAAAACCTGAAACACAAAATTATGAAAAATATATTTCAAATACATCAATCAGAAATAATAAAAGAGAACTGAATATTTTTTCCTCTTCAGCTATTTTGTTGCTAACACCACTACATTTACAGAATAGTCATTTAACAAACACCGAAATGCATTTAGAAGAAAAGCTGCACATGAATAATTGTTGTTCGCATATTTTGGCAATAATGAGACCGAGTCGAAGAAAACTGAGCAACAGTATCCCCCAATAAATTGTCATATTAAAAATGGAAATACGCCCAAATTTATCAGCAAAACGTTTAAATAATATAATTACAATTACGACGTTTCATCTATCCTTCTGTACTTCTTCAGGTAAATTTTTAAATACAAAAGTAACCATAACACAATGTGGAAAAGTTGTACTTCATGTCAGATAATTTATTTTGAAATTGCAACTTTAAAATTTTGTACTTAAATAAGGAAAAAACTATAAAAAATGTTTACTGAAAAGTAAGTATTCTGAAGAAGTGTATTTTACATTTCTTATTTAAAAAGAAAAATTATTTTGAATTTGAAACAGAAACTGTGTGCATTTTCTATTTAAAAATTTTGAATAAGCAATTTATACAGATCGTTTGATAGCCTAAGACATGAACTTATCATAATAATCTGTAACTTGAGTAAGACTTCCTCTGATCATAATAATAATAATAATTAATTAATTCATACAATCGTCAAAGTTATCTCTATATTGCTTCCTACGTAAATAAATACATATTTCTACTATACCGAAGTCAAAATTGATCTGCTTTTACAGTACATAACAAAGCCGTCGTATTTCAGTACCAAATCGTTCTTTCATATCTCTGTATAGATTCATCTTAAAATTACACTCATGAATCAAATCGGTAGAAATTTTCCTTCGACCAGGAAGCATTCAATAGGGTAATAAAAAACCAAGTGCAATAGTATTGTCTATTTTCTGTCAAAGTTCTTGACTGAAAACTAATTTTTTTTCTCTCTCACTGCTCACTTGGACGTCCGTTTATCTACACATCTAACCTTTCCAGGAAATAATTATCTTGTTTTATTTTTTACCTGTCATGTTTTACCCCAAAGAAACACACGAAATTTTTCTCTAATTATATGGATTCATATAATGCTATTGGCGAAATGCAGTGAAGCTTTTGTTCGAAGAACTGTTGGCTTAATCCGCAATGCCTCAAGGACGTGCCTTGGTACCAACGCTCCTTATTAAGCTACATCGTGCAGTATCCGTTTTATGTAAGCTGCATTACTGCCACGACTCTTCTATTCTTTTACCACGAGGCTTGTTAGCTATGGTTTTGTTGCAATAATCAGCAACAATTAACTACCATTTGATTGTTTCTGAATCATAGTGGCCAACCTTTTGATTAACAAGCGCCAATTTTTTGAGAGACGAGTCCAGGTGCGCCATATAACTCCAGAACATTTTATAGAGTCTTGTTGATGATTAGTGGTTGGTAAATAGATATGTCGATAGAATCTGCTATGCTTAGGGGATGAAGAGGAATAACTTTGACGCCGATAAGTTCATTAATTTACGCCAGTTTAATTATTCAGCAATCTCCAAAAGTTACGAATGATGTACCTGTACGAGAAGTGATGCTCGTTTGATGAATATAACTCTGGACGACAATTATTGGCACTGAGAGCGAGATCAGCTTTGAATTGTCTGTTCCCTCTGTTTACCAGACTTTTGGCCATTCATTGCATTTATTTATAATACATGTCTAATTGTACAATGCTTTTAACAACGTAAAGAAACTTCTCGTTCGAAATACATTCAAATACTCAAGTAACTTATGCAACATCATTTCATTTTCAAAATATTTAAATTTATTGTTATTTCTGTTACTCCTGGGTTGAGAAAATAGGTTACGTCAAGCACTACATCAAGTAACAAATAATTATAAGATAAAAATAAAATAAAATACAATTAACTGTCAAAAATCTTTTAATGTCGTAACTGGTGTAAACAATACATGCTATAAAACAACTGAAAACACTACACGCAAACTAAAAAGTACAAAACATACACACAGAAGCACAAATGTACGTGTAAGAAACGGAAATGTCACTTCTTGGAGCAGGACTCTGACCTTTCATAATAACTCCAGGCAGTACATGAAACAAACAAAAGAGAATAAAATTTTTTACAGAGAATGATAAAGTTATGTATGTAGTTTACACCTACTTACTAAATTATTAAGGGGTCATTTTAGTTCATTTTAATTAAATAAATTTATGTGAGCTGCGAATAGTCGAGGGGTAGCACTTTGAGGGATAGAGATGTCGCTGGCCTTAAAGTCATAAATATTTGTGTCGGGTGACTGCTCCGTTCTTTACATTTGGTCACGTCTCAGACTTTCCCACAGAAACTTTCTTAACCTCTCGTGCGTGACTTTTCGCGACATTTGGGCGTATTTGCGAACTCAAAATATAAAACGAATTTCTATTCTATTACGTTGTGAATATTTCGAGGGAAGAGGAGAAGAGAGGAGGTTTCGTGATTTTTAAAAGATTGAGGAGTTAGTTGGAAAGTGATGGAGTGGTAGAATGGTCGTTGAACGGGGAAGCTGGTGAGTGGTTGTTGGATGGAAATACTTGGGGAGTCGCAGGGACGAGGCGTTTGACAGACTTCAAAGGGCGGCGGTAGCAGCCAATTCCAGAAGCTCCCACTTAAATGTCTTCAATGGTTCCTAAGGATCTAGCCAGCCTACCAACGTAGTGGGTAAGTACAAATAAACCATAAATCTATCAATACTGTCTGCTGAAAGCCACAGTAGAAATTGACATCATCAATTAGTGTTTATAATATAAAGACCAGGTATAAGCCCACCATTCCTTGATAACTGAATCAATTTGCTTACTATTTTAATAATAAAAGAAATTCATTTTTTAAATATAAACTTTGTTTTCTTGCTAAATATGATTTCAAAAGGGTAAACTTTCTTATTATTTATTCTACCCGCTCACTTAAGTAAAATCAAAACCCATAAAACGTTACATGTAGTAGAATATTTTACAGAGAAATACATTCTACGTTATTGCAGAACATTAATTTCAGCTATTAAGGGAACGATTAAAAAAAACTTTTACGGAACAAAACGCACCATTTAATAGAATATTTTTTTCACTGATTCACAACCCTTTTGTAATTATCATTGTTCTTAACCTCTGAAGGAAGGATGTTGTATAATATCCCGGTATCTTGAATATTTTTCTTGTCTGATCTTAGGCCGCAAGATATTGGTTTGTAATTAATAAACGTTCAAAAATTATGTCTCTTTTAAAACACTGCGCTTAGTTAATCTCTTTTACAACGAATAGCTCGAAGAGAGAATGCCTTTGAAATTTAACTGAAATTATATTATATACTATCAATATTTGACTTATATTTATAGACGACTTTGGAAATTTATAAAATTGCAAGTTACGTCAAGTTCATACAATTTCTTGGCAGAAGTTGCTTCAAAATATTTTTTTATTTTAATTATATATGTATAACACTCAAAATCCATGTTGCACCTGAAGTCCTAAATTAAGGATGAAAGATTATCTACTTATATTTTAATCTGTTACTGTATTAATTTCTCGGACCTGTGGCTGATCTATTTATGTATTATAAGATTAAAGTGGGGTTGTTTTATGCTCAGATATTAAGCAGTAAATTAGTATGTAGAAATTCCGCATAATCGCATTCTCGGAAATTTCTGGCCTCTGTCCAGATGTTGGACAGTTCTGGAAAGAATTAGACCTTGAATCTGTCCCGATGTTAAATACCCGCTCGTGGACCTGAGTGGAGTGTGCGACCTGAGGACAGGACGGCCATTGTGCGATCAGTGGGCCACGGTCAACAGCTCCCAAATCCTTGCAGCTTCTGCGGAACTACCAGCGGACACACTCTCAAAGACTTCTTGTGTGACTCATTCCACGCGGAATAGATCTCCGTATGGGCTCTCCGACAATTTTATGCCCATTTCCCAGAATCCTCGTTAGAGCTACGGAAACAATGGCAGCTGTTCACACGTATTGGGAATTGCTTACTAAAATGGTTAGGAGATAATAAAAGTAATTAAATTGGTCTACAACTTCTGTAAACTTCACAGCCGGTTGAGAAAGATGTTAAAGCTTCCTCTCTTCTTCCATTTTCCGTGACATCGTCGAAGATGTGGGAACTCATCTAGTAAACATTTAAAATGGACTTAAGTCAATATTAATTATTTAAGTAATTGATAAAAACATAAATACTCAATGTTTCCTTCAATTCTTCGACATTTAAAATTTTACGCACAAGTGTAAGGTCTCTGAAATGAAATAACAATTTTTCATATAATATACATTTTTTTCAGATATTAATTGATGCACTTGCTAAAATTTATAAATTATTTATATAACACCAGCGCCAATGTACACCTGATGATGTCCTACATGAAGAACGAAGAGTTGTGGAATTATTTTTTTAAATCAATTTATCAAGATAGAAGCTACCTATTTAACAATGTTACTTCTTAATATTAATATTTAAGTGAGCGATACTTCAGAACAAGGATCAATGAAGAAACATCTGAATTATATCCGATCCTTTCTTGTATTTGCTGTTCACATCCGATTTTACAACGACGACAACCACGGTAATTGGAACTTTTGCTGATGATACAGTTACCCTAGCAAAACATACAGATCCATAAATTGCATCATCACACTCGCAACATCATCTAAACTTTATCCAAGAGTGGTAGAAAAGTGGAAAATCAAGTTAAAATGCAGCTAATACACAACACGTTACTTTCACTTTGAAAAAAAAAATTCTTCATCAACAATGAACGATTACCAGAAGCAACAACAATTCGATATCTAAGAATGCATCATGACAATAAATTAAACTGGAAAGATCATCAACATTGTTAAAAAAGAAAACAAATAGATTTAAAGAAAAGGGTGCTTCAATAGCTACTGGACAGAAAATCAAGACTATCACTTTATAATAAACTTGTAATCTATAAAACAACAATCATATCGATTTGGAGTTATAGAATATACCTAAGGGGATGAAAATCATTCAAAGGGTTCAATCAAAATCCTTAGAGATATCGTCGACGGCTCCTGGTACCTTTCAAATACAACAATACATGAAGATTTAGGCATAAAATTTATTGTATTTATTGTTAGTCTACAGTTGGGCGCAAGTTCGGTTTCTGATAAAAATGAAATTTCTTTAACATAAATAAATACTCCTAATCTAAAGAAAAAATAATCACAGTCCTTTAAAATTTCTGTAGCCCTGAAAGAAAAAAGAGAAACACTACAAGAATTATATTACCTTAACACTTCACTTTTATTTTTAAATTCGAATATACATTTATATTATTCAAAATACCCACTTCACTTAACATGTTTTTTGAGATTTGTCTTGTTTTCCTGAAGAGGATTTCCTCCAAACACTCCCACATGTAAATTAGTCCACTTGTTGATGGTCCTAATTAGGAATGAGAATTTACTAACATCTGTTTTTTGCTTTATACATTTCACTTTGAACTGGTGATCCCATCTACCTATATAACTGGGCTTTTGCATTTTGGAGCTAATTCCAATCCATTGTTTTTGCCCCGTATAAGCTTTGAATAGCAAATGCAACCTTGCTTTCACCCTCCTTTCTGACAATATCTCCCAACCTAGTAGTTCTACGTTTTCATTCCTATGACCCGGCCCTTCTCACACAAAATTAGCAGCCCTTTTCTTAACTTTCTCTAATGTTTCTATTTGATTTTCTCTATATGAATCCCAATAAGCCGCCCAAAATTGGTCTAACTAAGGAAAAATATGCCACCTCCTTTGATTTTGAACTTCCCTTTTTTAATTTACTCATAATGAAATGTAATAAATTATTCAAGAAAGAAGCAGTAAACACCACAACAAACTTGGAACATCATATGAACCCTCAACTGCAGCCACTCCTGTAGAATAGAACAAATAAAAGGCTAAAGAAATGTTGACCAATCGACGGAGACGGCGCTGCGGGAGTTTCTCGCAGGCGCTTCAGCCCAGAGTGACTGCGGGCTCACCTGATCATGTCGGGAATGCCTCGCACTCTCTCTGGGTACTTTTTATCAAAGTTCTCATATGCCGAGACACCTTCACCTATTTTAGGAGGTATATGTACCGGGGTCAAAGACCTTGGGCATATGGCAAGAGCTGTCCGCTGATCCCATTGGATCGGCCAACTGCCTCCTGAAACTGGTGGAGACACGGAGAAGGGAATGCTGCGACCCCACAGCAGACTCGTCTCCCGTCATTCGGAGGGGCGTGAGAATAGTACCCAATGCCCGACCTACCTGATGCAGGTTTTCTAGGGCTTTCCCTGCATCTCTTTAGGTGAAACACCGGGTAGGATCCTTAAACCATAGCCCGGGGGCCCTAGTTAACCCTTGGCTACCTTGCTCTACCTTCCGCATCCCCCTTTTCAATTCCCTTCCTATGCTATTAAAGGGGAGTTGCCTGTTTCAGGATCACCCTCATGTAGCCAGTTAACCAAAAAAAAAATGACCAATCGACAAGAAAGCAGATGGTTGAGGAGTGATTTTAAATCATTGACTTGAGGTCACATTAATGAAATGTATTTCTGATTGCTAATTGAAAAATTTTTTTAATAAAAGGATGTGCAACGATACAGAGATATATATTACATTGTTTTATACCTATAACTAATACATTATTAACTTCTTTACATAAGAATAATTTATAATAACAAAACATCCCAGTTTCTCCTTCGTTAAATTAAATTTTATATTATAAAATCAAAATTGTTATTATTTTAACTCTAAAATGACTAACAATAATCCATATTAACTATTTACTCTAATTAAAAAATATTTCAAGTTTATGAATGATTACAATTATTTTAGTAAATCTCAATTACTTAGTAAAAGGAGTGACTATGAGGAAAGTTTTTAAGCTCACTTTTAAATGCAATTGGATTGCTTTTTAATTCTTTGATCTAAAATGGCGATTCAAAATTTGGATAGATTTTTCAGTCATTGCCGCGAATTTTAATAAAATAGTACCGGCTACTCGTAAATCGATCTCAACGGTAAGCCTCTGTAATTAATCGAGTTGATTTAAGAAGTCTGTTCAAAGGTCTCTTCATTAACTTATATTAGCTAATTGACCTTGCATGCAAGCATAGGACTTCAATCATTCCTTTTATATGCACTGGTGTCGTTGTGATAATCATTTAGTAGCCGCTTCCATATATGGCGCTAGTGCCACTTCTGTCCTAATAGCTCCACCACGCCTTGCTTGTAACACGCTCTCTTCAGAGCATCGTAGCTGACTGACATACTAACATACTATATGCCCTCATTTTACCAAAGAAAACCACGACAATTACTTTCCTTGGTACTACAGTAATTGTTGTTAGCAGTTTTGCTCATCAATTTAGAGGATTCTCCATTTGGTCCTCCATGTTTTTAAACATTTTTGTCAGTTACAGTTTTGGACTATCCCAGTTATGCTTTTTATTGATTTTGCAAGTCCTCTAACACCACTAGAATTTCTACCCAACAAAATTTAATCCGAATTTTTTTTCTCTGGCTTATATCGATTCCAATATATAATCTTCATACTGTGCGGCCAAGAGGTTGGAAGTAATTAAATAATGTAATAATTAATTATCTGTAATTAACAAAATTATGTTTGTCAGTTAAAGTAGGGTCAACTTAATTGTGGGAAATGCTATATATGACATCCTAGACGTTCTCTTGGATCTATATAAAAAATGTTTAAAAATAAACAAAACCATTGAAGAATAGATTTGTTACTATACAAAAATTAGAGAAAAGACATAAATTTGATTAAAATAATGTTGAAATTTTAGATTTTGAACATCATTTTTTAATACGTAATATAAGGGAAACGTTATTTATTAAAACGACTGTTAAGACACTGAATTCACTCAATGTTGCTGTAATGGTAAAATAAATTAAATACGGAATATGGCCGTAGAAGAAGGCCGCAAACAGGGGGAAAGCAGAGACAGTTTGGCGAGACTCCATAATATCTGGCTGTGTCGTGTCCTGGTATTTTCCCCAAGCAACAGTGGTAGGTAGGATGAAAAACCCCTCTCAAATTCTAGAGGTAAAGCCTTTTTGATTGGAGGGAAACTTAAAATTGGAATGGAGAAAGTTATCAAAAAGGGACGCAAATTGATTTTAAGGAATTACCAATGAGCATGAGGATGATGGAGATACATGGCGGAATGAAAATTAAATTAGCAAGGTGTTCATTTTCCAACCAGAAAATCTGAAGGAAATTTAAAATTTTTAGTTTTTATTTTTCCTAATATTATTAAGATTCTGAAATATTAACAATTTCTCATGTAGCATTTCCTATTATTTTGTAAATTTTTGTAATAACATTTAAAGAAATTACCTTAGGAAATCCGAGTGATGCTGACGAAACGTCGGTTTTATTAAATAAAAACTTAATGTCTGTAATTTTGTTCTAAGCTTATAGGATTCAAAATTAAATTTAAATCCTATGAACAAAGATATTACATTTGTTACCTTGAAAAAATAACCCAAATAAAATTTAATGTTGTAAATACAATAAAATTGTATACGCAATTGCTGATAATCAGACATTATGAGCATTTAATTTGGAACAAATATTTCGCACCGAAAAATTGTGAAACTATGTAAAATTTCTAGACTTTTCCCCATGTTTCCGCTTACACTTGTCAGCTGCTGGTCACCGCATTCCTCAGGACGACGCCGTTGGCTCTGGTCGACAACCTCACACAAATAGAAGCCCGATCTTATCCAGCCAAGACGCTGGTGAGTGTGGACTCCAACCCCGATGAGCTGATGTGGTTGCTCGATGACGTTAGAATAGGCATGCGTCACTTCAGCTTAGATGACTTAGAATGAATAAATTCTCATTTATAATTCGCTTGATTTTATTATAAATTTGAAAGTCACCAAAAAAAGAATGTGAAATGAACCACCTAGAATCAAAATGAGTATGGTGGTAATGTTAAGTTTGAGCTAACGCAAGGAAAAGATAAGATTGAGTCGAAGTAGGTCAAGGAAAATAAATTGACGAGTCTTCTTCAGCGATCGAAAAGAAGCGAGTTTTGGAAATGAAACTGGAAATAATCGATAACGTGAGTTCTTGGGGTATCTGAGTACCATTCTGAGACTAGAGAAGTTTTAAATAAGTTTAATAAGACTGGCGGTCCAAGGAGTCAGTGACATGGTTAATGAAGGAAAGTCAAACACTGACTAAAGCTGTCTGAGTATGTTCACTCTACCACGGCGACGCAAATCCTCACGTACTAAAATATTCAGTAACGCGGTAGAGAAACGGATCCCTCAAAGTCAGATTGAACTAGGGAAACGGAAGCTTAATTAAGTAACCTGAAACTGGAGAAAATCTGTCGACATCACCTAGTAAATGCTTTTGTTTCTTCCTATTGGGTTTATTCTCAGCCATATCCCGCTGCAAAACCTAACAGTCCTGAATGATACTAACGATAAAATATTGGTCAATGAATGACAAATGTTTAGAAACACTTAGACTGTGCAAATAAAATTCTAAATAGCACATGTTTTTAATGAAGGTACGTCTTACCACATTCCTATTTTCCTACTTTTCTAATTAACCTCCCAGTCCATTTCTTTTTAACCAATCATTATTCTGTATTTTCTGAATTTATTCCCGTGTCTACGTCGATAATGAGCAACCGAATCTTCATAATTTTATACTCTTATCCATGTCTTACGGTATATTTTTTAAATTAATTTCTCAAGTGTTATTTTGCATACCTCAGCACACCTCAGCTACCACTTTCTCCTTCCCAAATCTGACAACAGAATATATTGTAGTGCATTTACTGATGTTTACAGATGTCTTAGACAACATTTCCTGAAACCCCTTCCAATGGTGGAAAAGTGTGGGCGCCAAAAAGACGAGCTGGTATGGAAGATGTGGTGACAGCAAGAATGATAGCCATTGGACTTCCGCAGATTTCGGGCTCAGAGAATAACTCTAAGTAAAGAAAAAAAGATAATAAATAGAATCTACCTGAAGATAAATGGCAGTAATGTCACAGAAAATAGAGGTGTAAAATTTTTCAGTTTTAATAATATTTAAACTGTTCTTTGTAGCTCAGTTAATGATAACGAAGCTCTTTCGATCATAGTTACTAATGGAAAGTGACGTTAGTTGTTGCTGAAAAAAACCAGTTGAGTCAATTTTTTTTGACACGTTGTAATTATTTATTGGTGAAGGTGGAAACACCAGATTACTTCATCGAATCATAACGAGAGAGGTTCTATCACACCTGGAATCAGTAATCACCAACTCATATTTTTGGTTAACAACACTGGCTCTAGGTCTCTTGACAAGTTATGCGCGATAAATAAAAATGTATGGGAATGTTTTTCTATAATAAGAAGTCGTCCTTCTCTTCATCGTAATAATAACAACCACTGTTAACTTACCTCAAGATCGGATGTTGCCTAAAATGGCGAATGTGGTCTGTTATTCCGAGAGCTGGTTCTGGAACCATAATCGATTCGTGTAAAAGTTTGATTTAATTAAGGGTACGCACCCATACTGCCACTCCCTAGCTCACGGCGACTGTAGACTACTTTCCTTCGCTTGATGAAAAAAGGAAACGACTATTCCTTGCCTTGCTTAGATTAATCCGTAGACTAACAGGAAATATATTATAATTTGTTTATACTAATTATGGTTTATTTGAGGATGCTTAGGTTTACTGCGTAAATTAATATATTATATTATTGTGTATCATCTGTAATAAAATTTAAAAAATCTTTGACTTTGAATACAGGTTTGAATTTTTGAAACCGATGAATTCTATATTTTTATCTGCATAGATATATATGAACTGAGGTAAGACGAGACAAATACCTACAAGCAAGTTGAAAAGCAAAAGTTTCAATCATTTATTTATTTCATCTGTTTCTGAGATAAAATCTTAATTACAGTAGCATCCTTCTTGTCCGACCGTCGTTTATCCGAAATAGGCTTCTAGTGAAGATATTTTTGCAACTAGCTGTAAAAGAAAGCGAAGAGTGTGCAACTCTTCTAGCGTGTGCAAATACATATAGGATACATAAATTAAAATTGGTGACGGTAAGTAAATCGAAAAAAAACTAAAAGCATTTAATAATGTTAAACTTCCTCCCGGTGTCTGAATGTTGGTTCGATATAATTATTTAAAATCTGTGTTTTCAACGAGTTTGCGTTGTCCGTGCAAATATTTCTAATTTTAGAGCAGTGCCCTTACCAACAAACGTCACATCTATTGTGTCAACCAATTGATCAAAGTGTCGTAGAGTCAATATGAAAGACATATAATCGTAATCTCTTAAGGTCTAAATTCAACATATGAAATGTGGGGAGACGAGGAGAGAGAGAGAGAGAGAGTTGCAAGCCATTGAGAAGATAAATCTGAAGGATGTAGTTTAATAGATTTATGAATCCTGGCAAGGAAATTCAAGAAAGTAGCTAAATCGGGTCCTGGAAAAAAGTACAAAATCCATCAACTACCATGCAAGAAACGTTCAGGGTTCTCTTATTCCTCTGATGAAACAGATTCCAGACGACAACGAGGACGATGGAGACTGGATGATCATGGAAACGGAACACTAACTAACGGATACAAGTGTTATGACAATTACAATGTGATTATGAATATAATGGATCAAAAACGTCCCACGCAGAAGCTGTAAAAATATTCGAAACTGCACTATACTACATAAAGCTATAATAAGAGGCAGAGGTACCTGATGTCGTTTTCTTGCGTCGTTGACAATGTGGAAATAAAAGTGTTATAACAAATTTCTTTAAACAGATTAGTATAATTAAATGTTATGAACAATAAATGGTTACTTTTATATCATTTAATTTTTTTTTCATTTATAAAGGTCGCATCGACTGCCTGGTTATTAGTGAGCACAGTGACAATTATTTACATATTATTATATAAGCATTTATTTACGTATTATTTACAATTATGAGTTTAAAAAACAAGATACTGCTAATGTCCATTGTTCCCTTAACCACTAATTAATTATTTGTCTTCATTAAATTTGATTTTTAAATGTAAAAATACAATATGTTATCCACTTAGGATTAACCCACATTTTCATTTATCCTAAATATAGCCAACCCCAATTATGCTGCATAAGAGGGTCTCCGCTGTAAATTCCTTACAGACAGAATAATAACTAAAAAAGGTTTTTATATTACGATTCCTACCAAATATTTTGGACCTTATCATACAACGACGTTAAATGTACAACGACAGTATAAAAAGAAAAAAATTACAAATAACTTAGGAAGAAATTATTGCATCACAGATACTGATGATTCGCACAACAAACATAACATTTGATACAAAATTTAGTGTTATTATGTCACGTCTTTTATATAGGACAAACTAAACGAGCCCATAGAATCAGAGTTACGAAACTAAGGTCAACTACCGACAGAGAAACAGTCAGTTTTAACTGTACATTGTATGCCTAACAGCAATACCTTAGATTTTTAAAATACAAGGTTTGTTGAAAATTCCTGAAATTATTCAAACTAAATTATGAAACCATACCATGAATGTAGAAAGTGATACAAAGGGCCTTTGAAACATCTATGGTGCATTACTTTCTTCCTAATCTTTTGAAAAAGTTTCGTCTTATTTTGACATCGTGTATTTGGGACTGTTAATTTCCGCCTGTTACGTCCAAAAATATCTGAGGAAACGATGTAATGTATGATTTTTACCTTTTAAATTATTTTACTGTCTGTATTCTCCATTAATTCAAGTTTCTAAAATATTATCAGTATTAATAGTTTGTAATTTAGGCCAAATATTTATTATATTGTTTAGTCTTTGACTATTTCAAACGCGTAATAAATTTGCAGTTAAATGTTTTCCCTGCGCAGAGAGTTTATAATTCATCAAGAAGAAGATTACTGTCGCAGACTGGGAATTCAATGAAAAATAAATTCAACCATATTGCTCAATATGCGACTGGTGTAGCCAGACGTAATCCCCTGAAATGGTAATTAAGCGTTGTCTAGTTACTTAAATTTGCAATTGTTAGAATTTATTGAATCGGCTGGCTCAGACAACGCTACAAATCACATGCTAATTTTCAAGCAGCAACTATTGTGGAATATCTACCATATGGTGTAATGGTTGGAACATATTTCTGTTCCGTTAAGAGGTCAAGTAGTAGCTATACAACATAATATTAGAGGCAGTGACAGAGCGACACACAAATATCTGAGTAAAACGTGTACGGAAAACCAAGTTCACGGGTTCAAACCGGTCTTATCCTTCAGCAGTCTAGAGAAAGGTAAACCATCCATAGTTAATCCTTGTTGGCGCTAAGAGCAGAGCACCGTGTCGAGGTCGTTCCACAAAAAAATACTCGGTAATTCTTGATGTGTTTTTAATCTTCACGTACATAAACAGATCTCTGAAACAATTGAACAGAATGAAAGTGAAATCAAGCGTGTTTGTGCGTGTGAATGGAAAGGTAATAAAGCGATGTAGTTGTTTCATGGTAGGAAGTCGTAAACAGCACGAGACTCCATTTCCTCAACGGCCTTGGTTGATCTACCTGGTGACTCATCAGCTGGTGTGACGCAAGTCAAGGTATCGACTGTCCTAATACAGCAGTTCGTGGCCCTGTCGGTGGTGGGCGTCGTACATCACTATTCATCTTCACTTGTAGCGTTCCTCACAATCGGATCGGAGCCAACGCGTTGATTCATACCGAGTCGAAATCAACGACAGTAGTTTCTTCATAAATCTTGTTTTATTTTAATTATGATAAGATGCGTTCAACAAGCCAGCCCTTTTCAAAAGCTATTAATGACAAAGTCATTGGGAACATTGGCGACGTCACATGAAGCGATAACACAACATGGCTAACCCGATAAGTTGATTTAACAAATGATACTCTGCTTCGTGTTAATATTAGTAATAATTGAATTATTATTATTATTGTATTCTATAAAATAATTATTTTCTAAGTGTTATGTATTGCTTAATGCACCCAACGTTAAAAATATGTGGATTTTAAATTTATTATAAGTGAATTCTATTGACATAGTATAAATTCACTGAGAAGACTATAATCGTGGCCATGGAATTTGACGAAAGAGAAAATATAATAGCAAACTAATAATTTATTATTATTAGCAGTGCATAGTTAAAATGCACTGTGATAAACACCAAAGACTTCGTCTAAAACTGCCAAATAAATCTGCGGAGATGACATGACACTTGATGAATACAAAGATTTTGATCCACACAAGAGGTGTTCTGACGGAAACTATAGAAAATTAGAGGCCTTAGAACCTAATCAACAGAGATTTTGGGATACCACGTCATATGACCTGATCGTTTCCGGTCATCACATCGGCGCGCGGAGGGTGAGCAGTTCAACCAAACACGACACGAAAAGTTCGGATAGGCCCCTTTGAAGGTGCTGACATAATAAATGATAGAGAGAAAAATAGTCTCGGTGCACCATGCAGCTGAAGACGTCGATGCTGAATTTCACTGAAACGTTGTGTTTCATTGAACGACTGACCCGGTTGATAAACCGAGAACAATTTATTGTAGAATCTTCCATGGGAATATATAATAATAATATTTTATTGAAGTCAGTCGACCTCCTGTGGTCTAGTGGTTAGCGTCGCTGCCTCACAAAACAGAGATCCCGGGTTTGAATCCTGGCATGGGCTTGGGTGTTTGAGCCGTCATGACCACGGAAACTTGGAGGATCGATACGATGATCACGAATCACTTCTAATTCGGAATGTGTCATGTGAGATGACGGTCCGCAGTCGACCTAGTAGGTCAAATGGCTGAAGAGTCAACGAAGAAGAAGAATCATAGAAAAATGAAAATATTTTCATTTTGCTAAATTGATTATAATGTTTCAACCATTTTGAAAATGACCTGGTGGACTGCAAATAGATGGCACAAAAAGTCTAAAAGGATTGTAATAATTATAGTGTGTAGGAATTCATATACATTATCTAAAGTTATAAAGGGACGGTTGAATACAATTTTGTTTCAATATTCCTCTGTTTAATAAATCTTTATAATTTTCAATAAGTATTGTATTGGGTGTACACGAGCCATTTTCTAATTGTCATCTGTTAAGATATTACTCATTTCATCCAATTAAATTGTTACATTGTTTTCATTAGGCTTCCTGAACATAAAATTTGGTTGATCTTTTATAAAGATAATACTCTGAATATGTTGTTGGAATATTATTTTCTAGGCAGGTCTATGAACAAGTTATCTAGACTTTATGCACTTCCTTAAGCCCACAAATATAATAATCTTTCGGGTCTAATAATAATATCTATTAGAATATTTCTTCTTAATTTTTCAAAATTGTTAAAAATAAACCGACATCACTATACAAAATAACTATGACTTAACAAATTAGCGTTATTAATAAATCAATTAACTTCTGTTTTCAAAATATTAATGAAATAAATTAACGACCAAATATCTTGTCTGTATCTGATCCCTTATTTAAATGTAATAACCGCCTAATGTGACCTCAATATTCACCAATTTCCCAATGATCTTGCCATTCACATCAATAAAATCTCGTTGGTCAAAAATAATTAAAAGTTCCTTTAAAATTCTTTGGAGTGTAGTAGAAGCTGCGATCTGTTAAATTAAAATTTTCTTGATTAATATATTTCTTTAAGAATATAAATTGTCGTTGAATAAATCTGATTCACCTAAATCCATTGTTATTTTAACATATAATTCCTTGAAGGTTATTGTTCATCTTCAAATCACGAGTTGGGCTTCTATTTTTTCGTTAATCTCTTTTATACATCCTTCATTTATTATTAAGGTGCTTAAACGATCTAGAAACTTCATTTGAAAATTTATTCAATTGTAAAAGTTATCAAATGTTTTTCATTAAAAGATGCTAGACGCAAATATACAATATTATTTATACTACTGTTATGACCTGATACAGGATAATTGTATCACAAATCATCTTCTTCAGCCAATTCAGAAATCAATTTCCTTCTGCATATAGCCTACTGTTAATTACAAACAAAACATACATGACAGTGAATAAATCGTAAAATTCAGCTTTGAAATATCTGTAAATACTAAGAAAATAGTGAAAATATAATTTTATTAAGGAATATTGAAAATTATTACGTTAGTAAGTCACGTTTCACGTATTAGAAAAACAGCATAAAATATGAGATATAATCAATAAATTCTATTCCCCTTTCTCAATAGTTGCAATTCTATACACTGTACTTCCTATAATTCCTCATTTAATGAATTAATTAATTTATTGATACTGCAATTGAATTACACTTGGTAACAGTTACAAAAAGTAATCATGAGAAAACCTTACAGTTTCGAGTAAATGTTTCAAAAACTTAAGAAGGTAAGGTGTTCCCTTATAGTCCGGTTTAGGAACGAATATCCTGATATTAGTCTTAAAGTTGCTTTTCCCTATCTTCAAATTCTAATCCCCTCTTTTGTAATAACTTTCTTCTTGCAAACCTTGACTCAACAACTTTCCAAGATTATTGGCAAGCATAGGCGATTAAAAAGCTCTTCTGAGACGTAAATTTTCCCGCGCATTTCTAACATTTCCCAACCTATTTTGACATTTTTCATTTCCGTGCCCAGAACTTCGCTTAACAAATTTTATCTGTTTTTAAAGCTTCTCTCAAACTGATGTTTTGAGAGGTGTATGTTCCGGGGTAAGAGCTGACCCTGTTGGACAGCTGCGTCCTAAACTGTTTGAGACACAGAAAAAGGAATGCTTTTACCCCACAGCAAACTCCTCTCTTGTCATTCGGAGGGCGTGAGTTAGAACCCAATAGTCCGACCTATCTGTTGCAGATTTCCTAGTAGTATGCATGAATTATAGTCCGGGGGCCTTAGTTAACCCTTCCTCTCCCTTCCGCACCCCAATTTAAAATTCTCTTCCTATGCTATTATGGGAGAGTTGCCTTCTTGTAACCTGTCACTCCAACAAATAAATATTATTTCAACGTGTCGCCTACAATTTATTTTCAGTTGGTTAGCCAATGCCCAATTTTTTACGTTATCAAAATCGAATGACAGAACTTTAAAAATCCTTCTTTTTAATGTTCGGTGTTTTATGCAATCGTCAGCCAAACGTCGCACCTGAGAATTAATCTAAGTAACTAAGTCATTTACGTAAACTGGAAACAATGAAGGACTAATTAGGAAACCCTTGGGGAACTCGCGATTTTGATTCCTACTTTAACTATTTGCCGTCGGTCTCATAAAAACTCCCTAATAAGTTGATAAAAATAAGCATAATAGACCGTCGATATGCCTGGCAGTTACGTGGGTGTATCGTCCGGTGCCTAGTTTATTCTCAAGTGCACTGTCACGAACATTAATCATCAATGAAGGTCTTCAATCAAGGAAGACGAAAGAACGAGTGTCGTAAATAATTTATGAGCACATAAATAATAATTATAAAACTCTTAACCGTAATGCGAATAAAATATGTTCAGGGAGAACTTAACGAATATTATTACAATTATAAACAGAAATCTCAAATATATACACCACTCTACCGGATATATTTCTATTTTGGTTAAATGTTTGGATATTTTAAATGTAATGACGCAAAATAGTATTACACCCGTTTCATATAACTGGTATTGTGAGAGAATTTCACTACTTGATATACCATTCACTATGTTGCTAAACGAAACATCAGATAACTGTTGCTACTATAATTATAACTGAAAACTGTTTCGATACATTTCAAATATCTACATACAAAATTTTAAAATCAGAACTTTAACAAAATCATTTTTTATTGAATATAAAGATAAAATTATTGTTCCATCAAACATAAAATAACGAAATAAATCTTCTTCGTCTTATGGCATTCTAGTCAGCATTCGGGCCTTTGCCTCCTCAGCTAAATAAATATAATAGTTAATAAGAAAATAAGCATGTGCTAAATCATACATGTACCTCTGGCTACATTCACAATGAAATCAATACAAATTTAACTACAGAAAAACACTAACATTTATTCCGTTAAGTTGTAAATTCAATAGGTAAACTTAATCTAAAGAAGGGGGTTTCATTCACTTCATATGAAAAAATTTATTGGGATTTCGTAATTTTTTTTATTTAGCTTCACGACAGGTCTTTCCAATCCTGGATTTTCCGCATTATCTCTGTCCGCCTGCGAATATTCTTATTAAATTTTCTGAGTTGAATTCGTCTTAAAATAACAATTAAATCGGGGACGGGTCTTCTCCGCTACAATAATAGTAGTTCTAAGAGATGAAACCTTGATAATTAATTTTCTTTGTAAGTATTCCACCAATATGATGAATTTCTGTATTCTAAAATTTAAAGATACAGTATTTTAACTTTTGTTTTAAAACTTTGTTACATAAAATAGTTACAAGCGTAAAATTTGATTGTGTAAAATACCAAGAGCTCCAATTAGGTTCCAAAAAACATAAATTTAATGATAAATAGTTCTGAATAATTTTTTTAATGCCTGGGCTGACTTACATGCTAGTTATAATAATGATAAGATGACAATTTTAAATCAGGGAATTACATTGTTAAAATTAACACAATAAACGCTAACTATTTAAGTAACTGATTATAATGGAATAAAGTAGTCATATGTATTAGACTCATTTAGTAACCTTTACTCAATTTTTACTCAAATTATTACTACAATTTTTATTTTGGCGGATCTAGTGTTTGTTCTAATAATACACCGAATATGACTTCTTTTGTAATTTAATTATATATGTATATATTTATATATATAACGTTACATTTTTAAGGTATGATTGCGAGAATAATTCAATATTTTGAATAAAATTTATTTTTAAAAAAGCAAAGTAATTTAAATTTTGCATCGTTGGACTTGTATCAAAATCTTGAATGATTATTTGTCCTGCGGATCTCAGGAAAAAATACAATTCAATCTGTATAAGTAAAATGTATTGCCTCGATAGAAAGAACGAAAATTTTTGAGATATTGGCCTTAGTAGGTTGCACAGTACGAGTATGTACGCATTCTTCATATCTGACACAAGTTTTATTGTCCTCTGATTATTTCTTTTCGAATTATTCAATATGTTATAAACTAAATTGCTATGTAGCAGGTTTCATTTATTGTTTACGTCATGAACCTGTTACCCAGTTCAAGGACAAAGCTACGGAAAATAATAGTGGAAACACTCCAGCGATGTGTTTGGCTGCAATGGATGTCGTCACGTTTCCCTTGGAGTAGTGATCCAACACTATTAAATGACGACATGGTAAAACCATGCCGAAAAAAAAAATCAGTGTGTACAGAAATAAAGCCCGAAAAACATTTCTGTGGGCACAATTCAATAGAAGCTCCCTTCAGAGAAAGCTGGATCTTGCTTCGTGCCGTAGATGTGGGCACATCAAGTGTTCCGGCCAAACATCCAGTCGCTAGGTTTTGGTCTACGTGTGACGAGACGTAGGTTTGCAATCAAAGCACCATGGAATAGTGACCGTTCATTTGAGTTCCAAGTAGTTGTGCCATACTTGGAAACAACTAACAGATTATTATTTTTATTTCTCACATTTCTCTTATTTTTATTTCAATTCCTGCAGGAGACGCAGTTTGCAGATGTAAGTCAAAAAAAAGAAATTATATTTATTACTATTCTTGTATCATTTTTATACTACCCCAGTCTAAAACTTGTTCATCACAGAGTCAGGAAGTAGCTAAATGTATGATATAATTTCATATTGTAACAATGAGTGATATGTGTCGCGTTAATGAAATCTATAAACCTAAATCCTATGTTATCAATTGTACACACGTAAAGTAGTCCCTGAGATGAAAGCTAAACCTAATGTTAAGAAAAAGAACTCAGTTCAATATTTTCATGAAAGTTTTTCCAAAAAACTAACTAGGGAATTACAGTTGTTGACGATTACAAACAATCATATGTAGGAATATCATTATATGATGGGAAAAAATCTGCTCCGCCTTAATATCTTTTGTCCTTCAAAAAAATGTTTGAAACATACAATTACATCTCAAAGTCTGCATGTAAACCAGGATACCAGCATAGTTTTCGCATATAATCTACCATTATTTTCGTGGAACGAAGATTATTCTCGAGGAGTAATAACTAAATGAGTTAAAAATAGGACGTAAATTGCAAATTATAAATAACATGCGTATTTACATTAATTCTCGTCAACCCAAACTCTGGAAATGTTTAATATTTCGAACCTAAGTCGATGAGCGTGATTACAGCGAAGCTGGTAATGATTTATTAATATATTTTTGAGAGCCGCGCATCTGCTGAGTGATGTCACGCAGACGGTTAGCTTGGTACGTTGCTTCTCCGGTCCGCCAGAGGCCAGTGACGGAATCCGATTGGTATCCAGCCCCTCGTCCTCCAGCCAGGAATGCCAACAGTCAGAGGTAACCCTGTCCGGTCTTTAAACCGCCTTCTCTGCTGACGATGTAATTAAACCTCACCGCGCCTCGGATTGTCTGCACCACGAAAGTGTTATGGCTGTCATGTTTATTCATCGAGACTCCTTAAATGTACGACATCTGAGGAAGCCTTTACAGCCTGTCCGCTACGAAGATGTATTTATGTAAATAGCTGTCCGACCAGTTGGGAGAGTGAGATTAATATTGATGTCGCTTAGTTTGCAAATCAAATTATGCGTAATATTCAGCTCACAGTGATTAGAACAAATTATATTTTTAATAATGTAACGGGTGGGTAGGATTAAGTTAGTGGACTTGGAGAACAGAAATTACAGAAATCGGTTTAATCCGTACTATAAGCGGAAAACTTTGTTTCCATCCATCGCAATGTTAGATCAAGAAATTTTAACGACATATTCCTGTAATGTACGACGTTATTGTAAGAAGAGGGACTCTAGACTACCTTTACTCTGCTCTGTATATATTTTGACAATTAATCACAACTAACTGCAGTGAGATTGAAATTAGTGTATAATCTCACGTTAAATTAAATATCTTGTTATTAACCAATTTTAACCCAGCCGCAAGGACTGAACTTCTCCGGAGTCAGCTAAACTCAACTGCATCAAATGCGTTGTATTCTACATTAATAATGACCATTTTTGACAATTGAGTCATTCCATTTCATGTAACCGAACCCACTTTCCCACTGCATGGAAAATGGTCTTCAACTTAACCGTTATGGTGAATGTCAGTGACTCACTACACTTTCACTTAAATAAAATTTACTCTTACTTATTCTTCTCTGGACACCCTTACAAAGCCTAGGAAATGTATCAAAATCACCTGCAGGTAAGTTGCTCCCTTGCAGTACGGTTTAAAAACAAATATTTTCCAACATCGATTTTAAAGCTACTTTGAAAGTTGTTTATTGTCTACGATAAACTTGAAGCTGTTTTTTGCAACTTCACCATAAAACGATGAATTGCGAGTAAAAGAACTTTCAAAATTCCTATCTATTTTAAGTTTCACATGTGTCCCAATGGAAATATTTGACTATTAAAAGTGTAAATAGGTAAGTATATATAAGTATGTATATATGCGTGAATAAATGCATTTGTAGTATATAGGCATACATATAAATGTGTGTTTATGTTGGTGTTTATGAAAGAATAACCGTGTGGGGATGCTAGTCCCCCATCCGACGTCTCCCCACGTTACGAAGTGGGGACGGCTATCCAGATAGTGGTGGTACCGATTTTTCGGGGTGAACAAATACTTGCATGGTGAGGAGCAATAGGCCTCACTATTACGACTTGAGGCACGAAGTTAGTTATGTAGGAATGGCTCAATGTTCGACAAGCATGGTTGGAACGGCTTTAATGGTTGTATTACTGTAATAGAAACATCCTAGTTGAAAAAATATTGGCAAGAACATCAGGACAGCAAATGGAAAGCAAATTCTAGATAAAGAAGAAAAGGCGGAAGGATTGAAGGAATATCTAGAAGAGCTGTAACACGGTGTAAATCTAGATTAGTCAGTAACAGAAGAAGAAGAGGACCTGGATAAAGAGATGGGGTACTAAATTAGTTCTGTATCCCGTGCGTGCAAAATAATAATGAAAATAGTATATAGGAGAATTGAACGTCAAATAGAATACTAATTACGAGACGATCAGTTTAGGTTTAGGAATAATGTACGGACAAGAGAAGCAAAATTGACTCGGCGTCTAATTTTAGAAGACAGGTTAAGAAACCACAGCCTACGTTCATGGCATTTGTAAATTTAGAAAAAGCTTTTATAATGTGAACTGGAACACACTATTAAGTATTTTGAAGGGCACAGTAATAAAATATCGAGAAGGAAGGCTTATCCATAACCTCTACAGAAGGCATTCAGCACTAATTCAAATTGAAGATCAAGAAAAGAAAGAAGAAGTCAAGAAAGGAGTAAGAAAAGGGTGCAGTTTGTCACCCGTGCTTTTTAACTTATATATAGAACAGGCGATGAAGAAAGTTAAAAAGGAAAATGAAAAATGAATCATACTACAAGGAGAAGATATAAAAACCTTACGCTTTGCCTACGATATTGTAGTATTAGGGGAGACAGAAGAAAACTTGGAAACCATAATAAATGGCATGAACGGAGTCCTGGAGAAAGAGTTCAATATGGGGATTCATAGAGGGAAAACCAAGTTTATGGAGTGTAGTATGGGAAACAGTGGAATAGCAAAGGGTTAAAAGAGATTTTTGGAGGGAAGTGAAGAATTATGCTACTTAGGAATCGTAATGACTAGGGATGGTAGAAGTATAATAGCCATAAAGAGTAGGATAGCACAGGCAAGGAAGGCTTCCGCAAGAAAGAGGAATTTACCTACGGTTAATATGAGAATGAAAATTAGGAAATCATTACTTAAGATGTTGGTATGGAGTGTAGCGTTATATGGGTGCGAAACGCAGACGATAGGAATTGCAAAATGGAAATAAGTAGAAGCTTTCGTAATTTGATACTATAGAAGAATGGTAAAAATAAAATGGGTGGATAGTTTCTAAACAGGAAGTTCTAATCAGAATAAGAGACGAGATAACATCATGGAGTACTTTAACCAAGAAAAGAGATAGATTGATAGACCTCGTTTTGAGACACGAGGGATATTTGTGTGGGCTAAGAACAGATGAGGGTGGCGAAAGATGGAATACGCTGAGCAGATTAGGGAGAAAGTAAGATGAGGTAATTATGTTGAAATGAAAGGCTTGTACAAAATAGGTAAGCATGGAGGGTTTCATCAGGACTGAAAACTACAACGACTAAAACTGTGATTTATTTGGGACGTTAGTTTAATTTATTCAGATTTTTTTATTTTGTGTTTATTTTATTGACGTATCATTTTCCCTCGCTTGAGGATAAATGAAAAAAGCAAATAAATTGAAACCGATGTTATATAGAAATAGAACTATAGTTTTATTCTGACATGAAAATAACCGGAAACTGTCGATGTCATGCTGGTCAGGTTTAAAACAATTTAATTGATATGTATAATGCGGGGGCGTTAAACAAGAGACGACACGTTAAGTTTATTTATGATGAATATAACTATTTATACCTAACTAAAGATATATGTACCACAATATTCCATTCTTAAAATTATATTCGAATGTTTATATCAGCTTGTAGAGATATTAAATGAAATAGAAGTGTGTAGACAATATGAAAGGAATTGAGACGCCAAGCGAGGTCCTCAGTTTCCCTCCTACGCACGATATTGTGCACGTGGGTGGATTAGCAGGCGCGCGTCTCGAGAAGAACTCAACCGAACGGGTTCGTTAATCCGCTAACGACTTCTCGTTCAAGCCCACCCATGTGCCTGCCTGTCACACAGCTCAGCTACCATCTCCCTCTATAGGAGAGATTACTCGCAAACGTGAAAACTAGGTAGCGTATAAGGAAGAAAACATCGACTTAACTGTCTTGTTTGAATCGACTCAGAAACATTTAAAACTCTAAAAATGCAGTATATGATGAACTTAATATCTACTTCATGTTTCCTCCATGCTAACTATCTTGCGTAAGCCTTTTCATTTCCTTATAACTAACACAACCCACATCCTCCCTAATCTGTTAGCGTATCTATCCTTGGCCTTCCTCTTCTGTTCTTACCCCACACACTTCCCTCTAATGCTTATTTTACAAGACCTTCGTGTCTCAAAATGTGGCCTATTAATTTATCCCTTCTCTTAGTCAAGGTCCTTCATATTGTTCCCTTTCCTCTATTCTGTTAAGAACTTCCTCGTTTGTGATTCTATCCACCCATCTCTTTTTCATCATTTGCCTATAGCACCACATTTCAAAGGCTTCTATTCGTTTCCTTTCCCCAATTCCTATCGTCCACATTTCCTATCCATATAACGCCAAGCTCCATACGAACATTATTAGCAACGATTTCCTAATGTTCACATTTATATTACCCGTAAGTAAATTCATCTTTTTCGCGAAATCCTTCCTTGCCTGTGATATCCTACTATTTATGTCTACTATGCTTTTTCCATCCCTAGTTATTACGTTTCCCTAGTAGCAGAATTCCTTAACTTCCGTCAAATATCCCTTCCCAATCTTTGTAATTCCCATACTACATAATTTTCCCTCTATTAATCCTCATATTAAACTCTTCCTCCAGTACCACGATCATACCATTTATTATGGTTTCCAAGTCATCCTCTGACTTATGTATTATTTGTCCATTTAAATAATGCTTCTCTGTGCCACACAGGAAATACAGTCGATAATCCCTCCGAACTCGATCGGCGAAAACCGAGACAATTATGTTAAAGGTTAAATTGAAACTAATTAATTCGCTCTTGATTATCAAAAATACAATTTATGGGGAATGCACACAGTTTAATGTTATTAAAAAAGGAAATGATTGTAAAGTTAATAAAATAAAAAGTAAGAAGCCTGTGTATATATGTTACTATGTGCCGTCATTTCTCTTTTTGCTCTTTTGACATAGCTCTAGGATCAGGTCCATAGTAAGTGGTGTCGTTGAAATTTACTTTTAATATTTTTGCTGTTTAACAATCTAGGAGGTTACAAATAGTTCCCCATTAAATGCATCATTTTAAAATCTCCGCTAGAATTGCAACAAAACAAAATGTTTAATCTACTTTCATAAGTTGATGCCCTCGATGTTCATTTTCTTCCTTTATTATATATGTATTTTCGGCATTTTTTTTCTGAAAAGAAAAGTATCGTCACAGTAGAATAATCGTGTGTTTGTTTTTTTCTGGGGGAGGGGAGAGGATTAATCCACCATTCTTTACGTAACCTTTAAATTTGGAGGCAATTTTTTGGTGCACAGACTTATCGCTCCTTCGCAATGTTGTGTATGCCAGTGCGTCTTCCAAACTTATCGAGCCAGCCTCTTCTGGTCTCATAATCAGTATGAACTTTATATCCAAGATCGGAATATAACTGGCCTTTTCCAATAAAATGGCCTCAGATATATAAATTTCGTCTGTTTCTGATTGACCAAAATTAAGAATAACTGGTGGTTTTAGAAGACAAGAATGGAAAATTGTCGAGCAGACCCAAGATCTGCCTCTTTTCAGGTGGGTACTCTATCTCTGAGCTAGACCGAGTCGACTTCTCGAGGACCGATCCAACATCCCTCCACTCCTGTAAAACTAAGCTAGACTCACCTACAATATTCTACTTACAATCTTGACAACCTAATTTCTAGGAATTCAGTGTAGAATGTATATTGTGTTAATTGATCAAAGGTGCAGTGGATTCAAGTCAAAGGGAGAAGAAATGCTTCAATTGAAGCTCAGATAAAAGTTTCGTATGTAACAGGCTAATGAGGGTGATCCTGAAACAGACAACTCCCTTTAAATAGCATAGGAAGGAAATTGAAAATGGGGGATTTGTAAAGGTGGAGAAATGTAGCTATTTTCGACTTTTTAATGTATGTATTCAATGCATTCGATATACAGCCTGCAGGAAATTCCAAAGTTGTGCGGGTGGCTGGGGTGAAGTATAGTTCGACGGCAATGTATATTTCCTTCCTTGGCTGTGCAGTCCATTCGAACCCAGAACCTCTGTGTTATGAGACAGCGACGCTAGCCGCTAGACCAAAGGAGGTCGCCATACCATATTTAGGAGCGCGAAATCTCCGAGCCTACAAGTTGTCTGTCACGCATCTCAGAGAAGGACTGAGGAATGGTTCGCGAGGATTAAAAGCTAATTGTCTTGGGAGACACCGAACTACAATCAGCTGGGACAAACCAGCAGCCAGAACACGGACGATCTGTGAACATTGTGTGATTTCTACCGACTGGGACATCTCCATGCCAACTGTTGCAGTCATTAAACAACAACTCTAAGTGATGCAAGTAACTCTTCGCACAGCCAAGGTCTGAGCCATGCCCAGAAATCGTTATGCAATTGTGCTGAGTCTTCCCCACATCATGACCGATGTTAAATAAATTTTAATTATAAGCTTAAATTAATTTCTATTTGCCACTCAAAAATTGTTAAATAAGAAATAAAAATTAAATAAACATTCAGAAAAAAATTAACGAATGGATGGTCGAAACGACTAATTTATGTTCAATTTTTTTTCAAAATTTATACTTATATAAATATTATACGGGTCGTTAATTAAATAATTATACATTTTGACGTCAAATAATTGGACAAAATAAAACATTACAGCTTTAACAATTGTTTACGTCCTTTGTTTCTGGCTACATTATCCTCTTTAAATTAGTTCAGTTTTTGCTACTATTGAAATTATCGTAAGGCTTTGAAAATTTTCTTTCGTCTCAACACGAAGCTAAAAGTAAAGGGCTAATTTATTATTTACAAATTACGTGCGCTAGATACACATTTAATTTCATAATTGCAAAATAAACTGAGTTCAATGAACACTGAATAATCAATTAAATAGTATTTATGCGTAAGCAGCAAAAAACGTACAAAAAGCATTGAGAAACAATTAATTTACCTAAACGCGCACACAACACTCACAAAATGAGAGTAAAAGAGACACTAAAAATAAGTACGACAGTGGATCCAAAAATAAACGTAAGCAGCAGGAATCGACGATAACCGAAGTCAACGAAAACCGAAGTTCGATTGTATAAAAGAGCATTTTTAATTAGGCTCCCAAAATTTCCAGGAATAGTTGTGAGCGACCTAGGTATGGAATTATATTTTATTTTGATAGACTGGTAGGTGAAAGAAAGTCCTTCCAAAACATTAGTTGTTGTAGTAGTAATCAGTCCTTAGACTAGTCTGATGCAACCCTCCACGCTAAACTATTCTGGGCAAGCCATTACATTTTAACATAACTACCACATCCTCCCTAATCTACGTAGCGTGTTTCATCCTTGGCCTCTCTCTTCTGTTCTTACCCTGCAGACTACCCGCTACTATTAATTTTACAAGAACCTCAGGTCTCAAAACGTGGCCTATTATCTACCCCTTCTCTTGATCCACGTCCTCCATATTGTTCTCTCTTCTCTTATTTTACTTATAATAATAGAGCGCACGATATTTTAGGTGAATTCTTTTTCATTTCAGTATGCCTTGATGGAAGAGCACTTTCTTCTTATAAAGTTTTTTTTTATTTCATGGCTTGAGTGGCCTACTAACGAAGCTTAATTTAGTTCGTCCTTTTTTCTGAATATTTTATGTGGGTAATTCCACGTGCATTCCAGAAGCCACTAGGACTTCAGCTAACTTCACTGTCATCTGCAGAAACCGCGGCTTTGAGCTTTGATTTTACTTTGGAGCACCGTAGAGTATTCCCGTAACCAATCATTTCCATCTCCGGTAGAAATCCAGAACCAAGTTCATCAGTTGCAGGTGTCTGACTTCATTTATACTCTTTCGCTCCACGTCTAACACATTTTGATTTCTATAAGATTTTTGAATTTTAATTGTATTGAAATGCAGATACTAGTTATTTCCTTTCTGTTACGATAAGACAAACGATCGTAATAAAGAAACGAAATCATGTCAAGAGTAAGATTGAAAATCAGCCAGCACAATACAGAAATATAGTATTTTTCACATACAAACTCGTAACCACACGACCAGCGTAATTGATCACATATTGAGCCGCCTTCGAGTCCGCCTATACAGTGTGAGGTCATTGATACCGAGGCAGGTTATTTCCTAGTAGCGTTCGCATGAGAGAAATAATCGTTTTTATATATTTATTGAAGATTACAAGAACACGAGAAGTTAAATGCATACACAACCCTAAGCGGAATTGGCAGTACTATGAAATCGGCAAAAGGTTACACAACAGAGGAAGTACAGATCCCAGCCTAATCATTTAACTTCCTTGTTGAACAATGAGACCAATGAGGCCCTTGCTCATTTACTTATCTTATTTTCCGTCACGAAAAATAACAAGCATTCCGTCAATTATCCAAATGTTCACAACCAACTGCAAATACAATCTCTTACTTTCCAACTTATTATTTAATGTGCACTGTTTACTGTCCACCCTTAAAGTCCACTCTTAATCAATGCTTAGTGTCCAGTCCTTAATACTTAATTCTTAATGACCACTCTTAAAGTTCACTGTTTAATCCTGAATGTCCTCAATTCTTACTGTTCCAAAATCCATTTTTCCTCGGTTTTTAACACCGCTCCATTATTATATTTCCTTCGGTGCGGGGACCCGAGCCTCTCTTCCGTCTTTGGGAGGAGCCATTCACCCCCTCTCCACCAATGTTTCGGGGAAAACACCATGATTCTTCAAATTCCTGGTTTTCTGGAATCTCAATAAGTTCAGAAAACCCAGACGGGCGCCAAATCAACTAGGTTTTATTATCCTATCTGTAGTCTCCTTTTCTCTCACGCCACCTGCCTTTGATTTTGTACCACCAAATTAAGTATGTAGTTGAGTTTTTCCATTACAGGCGAAATGAAAGAATCGAATATCCAACGTACGCTTTCCAGATTTATTCATTTAATATATGATTAAAGGTTTATGAATACGGTCAGTTGTTTTTTAAAACAAAATCTTTCATAAAAATTCATCTCTGCCGTGATGAACACTAAATTTATCCACATATTAAATAGTCCGAATTGCTACGAAAAAGCCCCAAACCATCCAACGAATCGGCCACACAATTGTTTATTTGCTAGAGCAATATAATGCGACATCAATTTTCATTGTCAATTTAAAGAATGAGATCTATGCATGGGGCCTCAATTTTTAGATATACAGGATTTTTTTCAGTAGGAAAGAATCTTATGCTGATGTGTGTTCACTCGATACTTTGAAGCCATCCAGCAGTAAATGAATATATCAGGTGATATAACAAACTTAAATAGTTTAGTTATTTTTGTGTTAATTTATTTAAAACACTCCAAGAAATGTCGCCTTTTTTACAGGTCTATATTTCGAAGAAAATCTTAAGTTGGATTATTTTATGACTTGAACTAGCTGTAGAAATATAACAAGAAAGTTACATTCCTGAAACTAGTTTACATCATTCATCAGTCTCATTCAAACATTCGTAATGCCGTGGTTTTATAGATATCAGTTTGCTAGGAACCGCAATGTTCCTATGAATTAAGGACATGAACGTGCCAGGTTCCATTTAGAAGTCGTATAAATTATAAACAACTGTCGTAAAGTTGTTCTAGAAATCTCCTTTCACTTCTAATTTAAAGCATCTTAAGTACACATCTGACCTGTTTTCCACAAGTGTGACTCTTGGTGCAAATGGTACAGAGAAAGACAATAGGCAATATACGGTTACTTTTCAGGTAATTACAAATATTTTGAATACTACGTGGTCTCTTACGTTAAAATCAGACCATTAAGTCAATTAACCATCAACTTACAGTACAATCTAATCTAAGAAATCACACTGGTAAGTTTCTAAAAAGGAGTTGATTCATTTTGCATAAAACATCTGCCGTGAGGTTAAGCCCAAGTCATTCCAATATTAATTGATAAAATCCGTAATTTTATCAAATTAATGAATAAAGTCGAAATTTATGTTTTAGTCCTCAATTTTGAAACTTAAATATTAAATTCTTAATTTATACATAGGGTTTAATGAAGTAGTACGTCAAAGTTGTTTAAGTAAAATATTTCTATGGGATACCGTTATGTTTATAAATTACCGCCCTATGGATTATAAGTATCAATTATAATACATACATAAAATTCAAATCGTTTAAATACTAATAAAATTTATAATGGCATATAAAAAAAGCAGAATTTTCAGCAACAAATGAACGCAATCGAAACGTCGTGGCCTAAGCAGATATTGATATTAGTTTTCCAAATATTTTCTCTGATGCTGTTCAGCTTATTTTGGTATAAATTAGGGTTTTTATCACATTTATACAATTTAATGAGTCGCATAGGATTAACGCATTTGGAACAGGATTTTCCAAGCAATGGTTTGCTCTCATGTATGGATGATATATAAGTCACTAGTAAAAAGATTAACAACTATTATCTATTAGATCACTAGTAATACCATAAATACAACTTTTAAGTTAGAGAAATATCACAGGACGTTCACTTCGTAAACCAGAGATATGATGACCATACCAATCATCTAAACAAATAAATAATTTGTCTCGAATAGGCTCCGAAACTGCTCAACGGATTTCATTGAAAATTTGAGGGTTTAAAAAAGGAGATTTAACTTAATTATTCATGCATGTGTCATTCGATATATTTCAGAAGATACTGTTCAAATATAATATAAATATTAATATAAAACATTCTACGCGAACGGTTTCTTGGCATACGCGCATCCGAATCTCCAAACGGTGAATGCGGGTTGACTATACTGTTGATCTACTCATGTTTCAAAACGGCTTAACAGATTTCAATGAGAATTTCAGGGAATGAAAATGAAATTTTAACTTAAATTTTCGTGTATGTTAGATTTCGATATTTTTTATAGTTAAGAAGATATTAATATAAATATTTATCAATCCATTGAGTTTCAGCGCAAAAGGCGGCGTGAATACCAACTGCGAGTTATAAGACCGATTAGGCGTCCCTATACCAATACGTACGGACGTACTGTGTTATTATAAGCATAATTTTGCAGCATGAGAGAGAGAGGGCGAGCATCCTCACTCCTTCTATTGTTGTTGTAGTATTTTCACCGTAACTATCCTATGCTTGGCAGAGAAATAATAAACTTCTGTGGATCGTCGATACGATATATATGCAGCGGACAGCTCTTGCCATATGCCCAAGGTCTTTGACCCCGGTACATATACCTCCTAAAATAGGTGAAGGTGTCTCGGCATATGAGAACTTTGATAAAAAGTACCCAGAGAGAGTGCGAGGCATTCCCGACATGATCAGGTGAGCCCCACAGTCACTCTGGGATGAAGCGCCTGCGAGAAAACTCCCGCAGCGCCCTCCTCGTCAAATTAAATAAATATAATTTAGCACAATAAATACTATTGACGTTTTTGTCTGACTGGGGGTTTGTATCGAATTGGCTCCGAAACTTGTGAAAGCGGGACCTATCCGAAACCAACTGCGAGATGTAAGGTTTGCCCTGAAATGATCATAAATAATTGATAACGTACTTTTTATACATTCAATGAATTCAACTTTATCAAAATTCTGTGCCTGTTGTTTCGTTTTCAGGGAAGGAAGTCTCGGCCATAGCTAGTTTTAAAATGACTTTAAATTGGCTCCATTACAATATTCATGTTTTAATTCAGTTTCTAATTATTAATTTACCTCAGCCCTATCAGTTGACTTTTAGTAAATACGAGTCATTAATTTAAATTTAATAAGTTACTCAACTATTTGTTTTTAAAAGGGATAGTGGCAATTTATATTCTATACGTTTCGACAGGAATTAATAAATAATGAATTACTGTAATAATGTCAAAACTCTGTTGAAAATAATCAAATAAGGACACACCTACTCCATAAATAGTTTGATCTACAGATGATTAAGCGAGAATGCTTTGTTCCTACGCAATTAGCATCAGCATAGTTGGGCTAAAATTGTACTTAAACATGTGAAGAGGAAAAACGCATATTTATTGTAACGAACAATTATCACATTCAAAAAACGATATGCTTAAACTTAATAAAACAATTATCATTGTATCACTGGAACTATAAATAATTCTACTCCTTGGCTTTGAATTCATTGCATACGGTGTGGGACTGACAAAGGAAAGATATTGTATCGTTCCCATTACCGAATTGAGTGTAAACGGCTGTCGCTTTAATTTGTCCGGTAGCGAGCTTGAGGTGCCGGAGGCGCAGGAAATGGCCTTTAAGGGCGTGTCCTGCAGAAGACTGCTTTCCTACGCGTCCCCGACACCCACGGCTACAACCTCGACAGGTTCTTCCACCAATGTTGCCAATTCCTTTCTACCCTTCAACACTCTCAGATAACTTTGTCCAAACGATCGTCATTAATATAATTCCAGTGATAGTTTGTCTTACTTGAGTAATAACGTTAAAACGAAGAATAATGTTATGAAAGTCTTTTATAAAACATTGTTACTGGACTGTCAACCGTCTATACAACTCAGGAACTTACATTTTGTAAGTAAAAACGAACGTATGTACTTAATTTGTACAGCCAGCTGTTTCGCCGTTTGTTTCAAGGTATTTAGCTTGAAGTGAACAAGGAAGCGGATATCATTATTTTATAATGAAATATTATCATAAGAATGAAATTCCATTTACCCAATGTTTAACATTTGATATACATATTACTATTTTTTCTCACTTTAAAGTTATAAGCCGTTAATTTCTTATGATAAAATAAATGAAAATGCGGCCACAAAGTCAGCATAGAAATTTATCACTGTTTATTCATAAATGCGACGTTTCGTCTCCCTTTTGAGACTTCCTCGGGCGTAAAATATATCAATACATCATATTTACTCCTTGACTCCCTCAGCCAAAAATATTATTGAATTTACATGTGAAAAATTTAGTGTCGCGCATGAACCATCTCCAGCGACGGTTACGACCGAAATGGTATTTTCATTTATTTTAAATTTTTAGTCAGAAAACTATGTTGTAATTTTTATGATAAACACTATATATATAAATTATACATAATAAATTCCTTACAACTAAATTCAAGAGTTGTACACCAAGAGTCGTTTTAAATGGGACTTCTCAATAGATCACAATAATCCTACTCGGAACTGGCAGTACCATGAAATCAGCGAAAGGTTACAAACAGTGGTATTTACCGTGTCGTCTCAGCTTGCTTGGACTTTCCAACTGCCGCTTTCTCGTTGCTCCGGACTGGATCACGCCTTACTGCCGTTGTGAATGTCCGTGGTCAGAACAATTTCCAATCTTTAACTGTCCAATATTAACCTCCGATATTATCTGCACGTTCTTAATCATCAAACAATCATCTCCTTAATCTTCAACTCCTCATCTCCTTAACTGTAATTAATTTCTTTTTTGCTATGTTTTATAATAATTGTTCCTCACTGCCTTATTTCGTATTCCGTTGGTGGCGGGGCTCAATAGTGTCCAATAAAAATTATTGTCTGCTGTCCTCTTCTGGAGGAGTCGTTTGACCTTGACTGCCCCCCCTCCCCACCTCACGACGATTTTGGGAGAAACACCAACCTCCTTACCATCCACTGTCGCCAAATTTCACGGGACGTGGGGAAAAAAAAGCAGTAGCACATTTCTGTCTGACTTGTATTACCCCTCTCTGTAACCTTAACGTAGCTTGCCTTTGATTCCGTTTCGCCATATTACGAGATGTGTTTTATCGTTACAAGATATGTAACCTTTCCATTTAATATCGTCAGGTGAGAAATTACTGCCAACCCTCTATTTGTCGTCTTCTTCTTTTTCCTTGTCTCCGCAGCCCGTCGAGGGCCCGGGCCCACCGAGTCGAGTGCGGACTGCCATCTTACGTGACACATTCAGAATTTGGAGTGATACGTGGTAATTGTATCGATTCTCCAGCAGTCTGTGACCATGACGGCACAAAAATCAAAGCACATGCCGGTATTCGACCCGTGACATCTGTGTTGTGAGGCAGCCACGCTAGCCACTAGTCTACAGGAGGTCGACCCTTTATATGTCGTATGGCATTTAAATATCTCGAAAACGATTCTTTGTAACAAAAAAAGTTACGTTTCAAATTTGCTCGCCTCGTCTTCCAACTTCCTCCTCACGAAGAAGAGAGATGAGATAAAATATGTAAAGGGAACACCAACGATCAATGCATGTAACGATTGTCCATTTATTGGACCATGTTATTGATGTAATTCATTTCTCATATGCCGCTGCAGTAGAAAGAAATAGGAAAACTGCACTTATTCGTTTATCAATAAATAAGAAACTAATTTTAGAATTTACAACGTCTTGTAGTTTTGTTCTCAACGGAGTGTTTCTTAGAAGAAAGTGCTGTTCTTCTTCTTCCAATGGCTCAACAGCCCTCTTGAGGGCCTAGGCCTACCGAGGCGACTGCGGACTGTCATCTGGCGCAACACATTCCGAATTTGGGGTGATACGTGGTCAGTGTATCAATTCCCTGTCAGCCTTAATCCCGGTCTTCGCGACCATGACGACACAAACAACCAAGCCCATGCCAGGATTCGAACCCGGGACCTATGGGTTGTGCGGCAGCAACTAGAGGCTAGCCACTACACCACAGGAGGTCGGCGAAGAAAGTTCTGTTGCCTCTCTCAAAATAAGGTACTTGTGATGTATCAGACCACATTGATCTGACATATTCTTTTAGAAGTATACATCATTGTATTCATATATTGTTTTGAACTTTCTTCAGATATCTCCATTTCTCGACGATTGTTTAACGATTTTAATTTTTGTCTATTAAAGCTCTGTCTGAGAAAGTCAATGTTACTGTTTCTGGAAGTCCAAATCGACTAAAGAATAGGGGTTCACATTTAAGAGTTTCGTTTCTCCCCACTCCTGGAAGGTATTATTGGATGTCCTCCTTCAAGGCGAACAAAGTCCATTACCAAGTTTTTTATACGGGAAGTTTATTAGATTTTTAATTCTTTCAGATAAATCGGCATTATAAATTGTGGACTACAAACCGATTAAGATACATTATAATACTTAAAATACATTTATAAAAATTTATGAGCTTCAAGATGCTAAAACGTTTACGTATAAATAATTTCCGCTAGGGAAATACATCCGAAAACGTGTAACCCGTTTTATGGGTGAAACGACTCTGTAGGCTTCTTTCAAATCAACTGGCAACACCTCACGCGATTTGCATCTGACAATCAGACCTCTCACTACAAAAGAAATGAAAATCAATAAAACACAAAGCAGGTGTTCGATTTTGTCGACACAATAGGTACGCCGCCGACTATGAAATAGCTTTTTTTCTCGGATTGGCGTTTCTTTAGTAATCAATAAGTAGTAGTTCACAAAGTAAATAAAATTTTTCCTTTCAGATTGGCAAATAATGGTAATGTATTGCGGGGTGCCGTATCACAGGGATAATATTGAGCACGTTTTTATATCCATATTAATGATTCCCGTTATGTAAAATTGGTATACAGACGCCATAAACCGGATGATTTAAGATTCTTCAATAATATTATTAAACTGTAAAAAATTCTTGTGACAGTTATTATGATTTCGAGGAGGGGATTTGTTTCATAAATATTTTAATTTCTAACATCATTAAATTTATTTATTACATACTCAAATTAAAACATGAAAGAAGTTTTTAAGTCGCGCCAACTGGTGATGTCCTTGGATATTTTCATAAAATTCTGAATTACAATTAAAGTTCCCTGAGGATAGTGTTGTTGTAGTATTCAGTCGTAAGACTGGTCTGATGCAACCATCCATGCTAACCTACCTTGCGCAAGCCTTTTCATTTCCTCATAACTAGCACAACCCACATCCTCCCTAATCTGCCAGGCGAATTCTATCCTTGGCCTCCCTATTCTGTTCTTACCCCACACACTTCCCTCTAATGCTAATTTTGCAAGGCCCTCATGCATTAAAACGTGGCCAATTAACTAACCCTTCTCTTGGTCAACGTCCTCCATATTGTTCGCTTTTCCCCTATTCTGTTTACAACTTCCTCGTTAGTTTCTCTATCCACCCATCTGTTTTTCAGCATTCGCCTATAGCACCACTTTTCATAGGCTTCTATTCTTTTCCTTTCCGGAGCTCCTATCGTCCACGTTTCGCACCCGTATAACGGCACACTCCATACGAACATTTTTAGCAAAGTTTTCCTATTATTCACACTTATATTACTGTTAAGTAAATTCCTCTTTTTCGCGAAATCATTCCTTGCCCGTCTTGTCTTACTCTTTATGTCTGCTATACTTCTACCATCCCTAGTTATTACGCTTCCCAAGTAGCAGAATTCCTTAACTTCCGTCAAAATATCCCTTCCCAATCTAACACCCTTTGTTATTCCACTATTTCCCTAACAAAACTCCATTACTTTGGTTTTCCCTCTATTAATCCTCATATTGAACTCCTTCTCCAGGACTCCGTTCATGCCATTTATTATGGTTTCCAAGTCTTCTTCTGACTCCTCTAATACTACAATATCGTCGGCAAAGCGTATGGTTTTTATATCTTCTCCTTGCAGTACGATTCCTTTTCCAAATTCCGTTTTAACATTCTTAATCGCCGGTTCTATTTATAAGTTAAACGGCATGGGTGACAGACTGCATCCTTTGTTGATTACGGCTTTCTTTTCTTGATCTTCTATTCTAAATACAACGATATATTTTAGTGCACTCAGACCTGCAAAATGAGGTGTCACATCAGACATCCTGGTGAAAATATAATATGTATATGAATACTAAAAATTTTGTATACAACAGTATTTCATCCGTGCTCCTTTCCGTTCCTATCATTTTCAGTTCTATCAGGTTTTTTTCTAAAATCAATCTCTACTTTTTCTGTACGGAGCCCAACAAAATTGAGGTGACGTTACCATTTCATAACTCACCCCAGCGATATTCTCATCAAAATTCACATATGTTTTGACCATAAACTTTTTTCATCCAATAGGAGTCACCAAGTTGAATTCGATAACAGGTAATTCTCCTTTTGCAAGCTTGTCAGACATAAATTCTAGTACAATTGTCTGCTTATACAGGAGTATCCAACACCGCTAGGTATCCTTGAGTTTCTCCTATTTTCTTCTTCGTTATTATGAACCAGAGTGTAATCCTAAATATAATAAATTTCTGTTATTTCGATTAATTTTTCATGTTAGCAGTGTCATAACCGAAATGATAGTAGAAGCCAGTTCTTGTGCAAAAGATGTATTATTGATGCAATATTTTCATATCAGGAAAAAACGGAACGAATGAAAAACAAGTTATGAAAATGTGACAATAAATTGTGTTCTTAAAACCGTAGTCTATGAATGAACCGTTATGGTTCTATGACATCGAACTCTGTAGGTACAGGAGCAAGTCTAATATGACAATAATACAAGGAAATCAACCAAAAGTAATACGATTGACCGTCAATTCCCCATGATATGTCTGTAACAATATAGTTCATAAAGGTATTATAATAAAACATTTAATAACTGGAAAAAATGTAATAATCACCAGATAAAAGTCGAAAACCACCGGAACCTACTACCGAAACACAAAATGGCCAAGTGATCTAAACAATTTCTAATGAGGACTTCTCATTGGAGAAGACCTCATCAACAAAGACGAAAAACCTCCTTCTTATATCACATTATAGAACTTTATCGTAATGTTATGATTACGAGAAATAAATTTAAAATAATATTCGAGTGTTTTGTTTCATTTACCATTGAGGGCTTCTTTGGTCTCCAGCATCCAAATTTGTAAATTCTTCAATTTGCGAATGTAGTTCCACCTAGCTTTACACTTTCTTCATAGTTCCAAAATAATTACTCAATTCAATTCTGGTCATATTCCTCAACAAACTTTTTTCAGAATGATGTAAAAGATACATTGTACTCGATGTTTTATTTATTTTACTAATGCAGTTCTCGTTTATCTTTAGAGTTGAAAGTTTTCTTTGACTGGTCATGTTACTGAAGAACCTGGTACACGTACACGATTGTATTTTGCGTCCTCCTTTGGGCATTTGTGCAGCTGGAGAAAGCTGTCCGTGATTCACCGTAAAGCAGAAGGTGGGCGAATTGCGTTGGTGGACACGGAGGAACGGGTTCCGTGCTCTGGCCTTCCACAGCGCTGGACCTTATCAATTAAATAAGGCAATTCACACATTACCATACAACGCAACGAAAATATGTGCCGGAATGAAAGTATCGACAAGGCCATCAGGCAACGAAAAGCCGGGAAACATTACGGGAGGAATATATATTTTAATTTTAGAGACGTCTGATTGATTGCCATTTATGAGAACAGGTGTGATCTAGGGAAGTTTTTTTTTGTAATTTAGTGCTCACTTAGTCCATAACAAACAAACTACCTCATTACTCAAAATGGCATCAGTTACAATTTGCCTTAATGTAGTGACTCGTCTCGTATTTTATAAATGTTGGACGGACTGTAGCAAAGAAGTCACGCTAGTGAAAGTATTATCAGTCACCGGCCAAATGAAAAAGTATTTTCATGAATAAAATTACCCATTCACAGGAAGGAGTTTATATTTTGTTATTACGTACTAACATTTATAACAAACTTCGTAATATAATTTTGGATCGCTAATAAACATTTTCCGTATATATTTTTATGTTGCGTTATAGTTAAGCACCAATCAGAAACCGACACGTCAGCGTGTAGTTTTTAATATACAATACTCAAAATTATCTCTCGATACGACCCTCAGCCATCCTGTCGCTGTCAAAATTAAAACAGATAAAGTTTATAGCTGGTCTTCCCAGAGTGACTGCATCCCCCCTTTTCAATTCCCTTCCTACGCTTTTAAAGGAGAGTTGCCCGTTTCAGTATCACCCTCATGTAGCTTGTTAACAAAAGAAATAACTGGCCTCTCAGGAACTACGTCATGCAGTTGGAACCTTACGGGAAGGTAAGAGGAGATATCTTCCGGCGAGGATATGGGGATGAGAGTCCCCATAAGCCGATACACGTAGGTCGGTTTTAAGATATAGATATAGATGCACCGGTGTCTTAGAATTTAATCGAACGTCAAGAGTTATTGAACAAAATATAAATATTAATTTAAATTTTTAAATAACTTGCACAAAACTCTGTGTGGTGATTCATGACCCTTACAGTCGGGTAAAGCAAAAATAATTTAGTTTTTGTTATATACGTATACAGGACGGAAGACGAGAATGGCTTGGTTGCGCTGAGTAGGCGGGAAATGTCGGCGGGAAAACGTCACCGTCTGCAACATTGTTGGCTGCAACATTGTTGATGGCCTGGAAGGATTAGATTGGACAGTTGTTGCAGGGAGGCTGCCTGAGAGAGACGCTAGAGAGACGAAGCAGTGGCAGAACAAGGCGACATGTATAAAATTTAGTTTCTGCACATTTAAGAAAGGAGATTCATTTGGTGGGAGTACAGAAAATAAAAAGACAACATTTGATCTGAAGGAGAGGCACTAGAGAATCTTAATATGAAGAAGACGTGACCCAGGAAAGGAACAACCGGCATACGAACAAAATCGAAGAACGACGTCAACAGGCGTTAACATCCGGTAACGGCAATTTACCTCGGTTTTTCCACACAAACCATTCTCGTCTGATTCGCGAATTTAATTTTCAACTGTATCGTTCGTCACCCGCGTTCCCGGGAGCAGCCATTTAAGAAGCTGCGTAGATTATTATTTTTGCTTTTACCGACTGAGCTAATGATTAAATTGATATCGTAAATTTATGTTTTTCCACTATAACTTAATTTGAGTTATATTTCTATTCAAATTAAATATATTATTATTATTATTGTTTGTTTGATTGTACAACAATATTTTTATGGTGTAACCAACGAACACCACATCTGATTCAAATAAAAAACCAAAATTTGATATAACACTGAATTTGAATTTATATTGTTAGTTAAAAACTTATATAAATAATAAATACAACTGATTTAAAGTTTGTACGCTGAGTTCATTAAGTTCAAAACTAATATATCGTAAATTTTGTTTAAATTATTCGGTACAATTTTAATATTAATACAGCATCTCAAGTAAAACCCCTCATCAATATATGGTAAACATAATTGCGTATATTATATAATTTTAAGAACATAAATTAAAGGGTTATTATAACAGACAATAAAATTCAAATAACATTTTATTAACCGACTATCTGGTGACTCGGCGTTGTCCGGGTATTTATGTATATCCCAGTACATTATTTAATTCTAGGTAATCACATTATAAAAACCTGCATCTAAAACGACATAATCTGAACCTCAAATATACTCCCAGTATCTCGAGAGAGTCAAAAATTCTCCCGGTACAGTAGCAAGACTAAATATTTTCAGTACTCTAACGGAATACAAATTGTCCCCGACTTACGGGATGAATTAAAGGGATGATATAATTTAATACAGCGACAAGCATTACACCGGTATCGACATCAAACTCGATAGATTCCTTGTTATTTCCATGTGACTCATTTCCACCTCCACCCCTCACATGCTGAAAGGAGTTGAAATTATACATCAATATTGTCGGGGAAACACTATAAAAGTAATTGACCTCTATAATTTTTTTCGACTCAAATATGAGCCTTTATTACATATAAAATTCCGTTTATTCCACTTCATCCCCCGGGGGAGTGGTAACCATGTCTTATCTCCAAAATGTTTGGTTTTGGGCCGCGAGGAATATGGAAACAAAATTTTATCAAAATTGTCCCGTCCTTTGAATGTATTACGCAGAAGTATGTTTTACCCCGCCCCACCCCCATGTTAGGAGATGAACTGCAATATAATTCGCATTCTAAATGGCAGAATGAAACTCGATGACTTACATAGCACCGATTTCGACTGTTCTATTTTCATATGACACCCCACACACTCAATGATGAATGGGGTTGAAATTATACGCAAAACTAAAATTGCCGAAAAACGCTATGAAATTAATTGACCTGATCAAATGTATATAAAGAAATAACACCAGTTATGGATTTTTAAAAATTACCGCCCGTCCACCCCCGCCCCAAGTGGTTGTAGCCGTGTATCAGTATAATTGTGTTGAGTTTGATTCGCCAGGAACACCAGGCCAAAATTTAATCAAAATTGTTCCATCCGTTAAAGACAGTATGAGGAAGTCTTCTAACTTCTCTTAGGGGATGAACAGTAACTTAAATTGCATTTTTATGTCTGAATTAAAGTCAGCAGCTCACATTGCACCTGTTTAGAGCCCAATCTTGATTGTTTTTTGGTTATTTTATTTTTGGCCCTCCACCCCACCCCCAAGAATACTCCCTTTCAATTATGAATTATACGCTAGCAGTATCGGAGACACACTTCAAATTAATTGATCATAAAATGTAAATTTACATCTCTCTTTCCATTCTCGTCCACGACTGTGCGCAACCTACAGAGGCCAAATCGATATGATAAAAATATTGGCCGTTTTTCTTTATTTAAAAATTTCCACTTTCTCCACCCCCACTCGTAGAGGTGGTAGCCGAGTCTTACCCCGACATTGCTGATATCCGGAACACAAAGAGCGCGTGTACCAAATTTAGTTGATATTGGTCCACTCGTTTAGATTTGTACACATAAATAGGCAGACAAATAACTTACAGGCAATCTTATTATAGAGATAATCATCTACAACGTTTCGGCAAATTTTTCTACTCTCATCAGAGTTGACAGAGGTACTCCAAACTGATTATAGTAAAGAACGGAGACTTGGTTGATAATAAACGATTAATAAAATAGTTTTTATTATAATCGTCGTTTAATTTGAGTTATTAACAAAAACAGACGTAAAGTAAAATACAGTTTGCATACTTTCACTAATATCTCAGATAGTAACAGAACCGGGTATTAAGAGAAGTTTTATTGCTGAGATATTTCTATCCTAATCCATTAATTTTATTAGTATATCACCTGAGGGAAGTTCCAATGACGGGAAGAAACGTTTTGTTTGTATTGTAGATTATACTTAATTTTCCTGGCTTAATCACTGTTTCATTTAATTAATAATAATTAAGTGTGTAACAATATCTAATCTAAAATACCATACTATAAAAATTTGAGATCGTGGGAAATAACCTTTATTGCGCACTGTATTGTGCCCTCGGCACCATTTATTTTGACGTTATAAGATAAGTAGTGAAATTCTCCATTTTATCTGAAGTTGTAGCGACGAGAAGTCTGATTTCCCTTATTTGGCACTGAGGGTCGGCGACGTGCACAAATTAGGCTCGAAAGATTTCGAAAGGAATATAACTGGCCTTTTTGTCAGATCCAATCAGTTTGAAGAAAGATAAAATTAACTAATTCGGTTAAGTCAAAATTTACATAGATTATAGTTATTAAATCAACCTCTTTTCTCATTACATCATTGGTTAATCCAAGCCTTAAGAAGTTGATCCCAGTGACGTTTCCTTGCTCATTCCACTCTGGCTAGAGAGGAATACACAAATCATCTATCTGGATTAGTATCCGTTGTGTTTCTTTGTTGAGCGTATTCAGGTCAGTGGACTCGAGTTTCTTCGTGCAGTAATTGCCATTCATTATCGTTGCTTGACACGCAGCCGTTAGGATTGATTTAAGGATTTACATCTTTCTTTCCATTGCCGTTCACGTCTGTGCGCAACCTACAGAGGCGAAATCGAATTCTTTTCTTTCTAGTCTCTGTACATATCGTTTTGAAATATCACCAGTGAACAGTAAACCTTTACGAATGTAGCATAAAATCAATAAAAATGAAATATTTTTATGCTATGAATAATAAAAATTCCTTTACATTTATTCATAATATACGACTAATATATAGGTCAGTTAATGGAAACATTATTTTGAAAAGTCTAATATAATTAAAAATTAATAACTAAAAGACTTAATTGTGTGCACTGACTGCATATTAATCCATACTCATTAAATTTTTCTTAGCGGAAATGTTTCACGGGTGTTAATTGTGGCTTCATCACAGAATAAATCGATTTTGAAACTTTGCCAGGAAATCATAAAATCACTTTTTAATCAATCATTTTCACTGAGTATTATTATGTGGCTCAATCAAAAATCACTATTATTAAATTACTTTTCCTATTGACGATCTCCGCCATGTAAGAAATTTTTATGCTACCAAACATGCTTGCTTAATCAATTAACATTTTTATACAGATTCTTCATTTAGCCTATTGAAAATTATTTATCATTCTTTTAGTACCAATTAATTTACTCTACATTCAATTATTTAATATTTTCGTATAGCAGATAAAAACATTAAGCACTTTTATATTGTTAAGTAATATATTAACAGTAAAACTAATTTAAATCTCAACCCAAAAAATATATATTATATTTTAAGTTATAATTTCCGCATTAAAACCGCATTCCGATAGTGGATGTAATTCATAATTCACTGATAAAAGTAATTGTGCTTTTCCAGACAACCAGGTATTTAAATCTTTAAATTCAATTCTGTTCGCATGTTCAAATTGTATATATTTTTTCCGGATTCTTTAATATTAGCTTAAGTAATTCCGCTTTTAAAAAAGACACGCACACTGATATTTCGATCTAAAAACCAATTTCCCACCTTCCAATTTACTCTATTGTAACAGATTTCACGGTAAAACAACGTACTTCATGACCTCACACATTAAGTATGGCCATTATTACTGACCCACAATGCTTTGCGTCGCTAAAATAGATTATAGATATCCGCTGGCAGAGGACAAATGTATTATGCATACGAAATCTGTGCAGTTCTCTTACGTAAGATAAATGTCGGCAGACCTACACTAACATGTAAACATCCTTCATATTTCACGGCCGATTTCTTAAATCTGCCAGATATCTGCAGTAGATATCAACCTAATGAATTTGTAAATCGACCAATCGAAAATACTGTTTAATTTATGTAATACTAATATAAATTTAATTTGATTTGTAGGTCAAACTGATCCATCCCAACATAACGATCTCATAAGATTTCAGCCTCATTTTCCCTGAAAATCCCAGTACTGAGAATAGCTGAAAGCTAAATTCATCTGGAGACGACAGGTAATGGGAGCAATATTCATTCTGAATATATTAAACTCTTTTATTTATTAAAGGCTCCTTTTACGACTAGAAAACAGACAGCTATTAGGAGCTTTCGGAACTATGGTTCCATAATCATCATGTTTGTTTCAAAATATGTCTTTTCGGCATTTTATGTGATTTAACAGTGCTTTCGTTATTTGTACTGGAACGTATTTCAGTTGTGTGGGCGGATAATCGTTTCTTGGGTCGATATATGTCTGTATCAAAAACAATTTTATGTAAAATGCTGGGTAATTTTTTGTTTTAGAATTCTATTTGTCCATTTTCTCTTCTCAAATTGCGCAGTAGCGAAGATCCTGTGATAAAAATGTTTGTGTTACATCCTGTATACGATGCCCGCGTGTGTGTGCATGTCAGTTGCTACAGTATTCCTGTTTTTAAAAAAAGGACTTGCGTGGACATGATTTATTCTGAGCAAGTGATGGATATTGCCTCATTAAATTCACATTCTATATTCACGTAGCGCCTCCATTCATAAGACAATATTTGCACCAGTTGCACGAAAACAATCGGGTGTTGCGTGCGCTGCCAGCCTGATCGAACCTACACCAAAATAGATCTCATTTACGTAACTACCACCAGACCCACTATTGTTAAATTGGCTATTTAAGGCCTTTTATACGAGGAACTGTCTGTCTATTTATAACAAAGGATATTTAATAATAATTTTTTTATCACGTTACTTAAACCAGTACAAATAGAATGCACGAGATGTAATAGTTAGTTAGTTAAATACAGTTTTATCATTACTAAAGTCCTTGACAGCGTGACTAATTTATTCACGTAGTAAAATAGGAATTTTTATTTCTTAGTACCATAAAACTATTCCTGTTCAATATATGACAACCCTTTTATATAACATGTCTGAATATGATTAATAAAAATAGTATATTTGGAATTTATAAGTGGTGCTGGGTCATTATTTACAACTGTGTTGATTTCACCAAAATAGAACTTGTATCTTTTCTCATAATCAATTAGGATCATGTATGATTCCCTTTTGAAATGTCATATTCAGAGTATGAAACAGCCATAGTGTCAAAAAGGACTGTTATATGCAGACAGCAAGTATGAGAAAGATTGTTGCGAACTTTCAACTTAAAACGGATGTTGCACTTTTATTTTATTCATATAAAAACTTATATCATAAAGATTATCAGTTTGTACGATAAATGATCTAGTACATACAATATTAAAATAATAAAAACAAAATTAAAAAATACATTATTGACATGTAGACATGGAGGGATGGGCAATCCATTTAATTAGCCTACTTTAGTAGATGGGTTAGGTTTTTTTGTGTGTACCTGAGAGGCATTCGACGTGAGTGGGTGAGGGTTGACAGGCAGTGAGCTGATTCTTGGAGGATGTATTAGGATGTGGTCTGCGGGCATGATGGTAAGGTGGGTTAGTATGTGACTGAATGTTCATGGGGAAGGATGAGGTCAATTTGGAGTTTTCTTTTGAGCCGATGGAAGCGTAGAGATGGAGGAGGATTGTCATGGAATTGCTGGATCGTGGGGTTTGGGTGGTTGAGGGCGCTTTCAATTAGGGAGGTTATGGATTTGGAGATTACGGAGTTAACTTTGGGAAGTTTTATGTTATGGTGGATGACGGAATTTATAAGGTACCAGGAGAGTTTGTAATGGTGCGTAGGATTATGTTTAGTTTAGTTTGAATTTTGGCTAAATGGTTTTCTCTGTTGTCCCCCATATGTACGAGGCATCGGACTAGGTGGGTTGTATTATGGAGAGGTATAGTAGGCGTTTTGTGCTGATTGTAACAGGGGATATAGGGTTCTGAATTTATGGTTGCATTGGAGAGTTGAAGATTAATATGACGTTTCCACGAGAGTTTTAAATCAAACATGATTCCGAGGTAGGTGGTTTCCTGTTTTTGTGGGCATTAATGAATTGTTTAGATAGAGGTGAATTTGGGGAGGAGGGTTTTTTGTTAGTGTGAATGGGGTTGATGCTTATTCGTCATTGTTTGGACCATTGTTCTAGGTTGTTGAGCGCTGATTGGAGTGGTTGGAAATTGGAAATGAGAGAGGAGGTTTCATTGGAGATGGCTATGTCGTCTGCGAAAAAGATTTTGCTAATGTTGGGATGTTGTGGGATATCGTGGGAGAAGATGTTGTAGAAGAAGGGGGCAATGACACTTCCTTGGGGGACGCCCGCCGCGATTGAGTGAGGTTGGGAGAGGTGGCTATTTATTTTAACAGAGAAGGTTCTGTTTGAAAGGTAGTTTAGGAGTATCTTGCAGTGGGTGTCGTTAAGGACGCCTTTAATTTTGGATAGTAGGGAAGGGTGGTGGATTTTATCAAAAGCTTTTTCGATATCAATAAAGGTGGTGGTGATGAGGATTTTGCATTGTTCGAAGGAATTGTTTATGAGGTTGGAGAGACGGTATATTTGATGGGGGCAGGAGTGTTTTGGTCGAAAATCATATTGTGTGTCTGTAATCAAGAAGGAGAGTTGATTGATTAGACGGGGCAGTTGTAGTTTTTCGATTAATGTAGATAATGGAGGAAGGAGACTTATTGGACGGTAATTTTCAGGGTGGTAGTTTGGTTTGTTTGGTTTAGGTATCATTATTATGGTGGCGTGTTTACATTTGGTTGGATAATAGGTAGTTCTGAGAATGGCGTTGAAGATATAGCTGATTAAGATTATTGTTTTCTTGTGGTGGTTGGTGGTGGGGTCGTGACCTAGGGAGGCTTTGTTTTTAATATTATTATTATTATTATTGCGGTTGATATTTGGGGAGGGGTAAAGAGTTTGGATGTTGCACACACGAGGCTTGTTCTATTAGTCTCGTAATAAATTTCCCGTCATTGTTGGCATACACGATCCTTTCAAAGATATTCCTTAAAGTTTTAAGCGTTTGCCAGTCATAGTTCATTGTTCTTCTGCACATCACCTTTTTCATTTGGGGCGTCGTAGAATAATTGTGATACATAAAGGTCATTGGGAACCAAATCAGTTTGGAAATCACTGGATCAGCCGACACAAATAGTTAAATGCTTATGATTAACACATTTAATTATTCAGTTTCACACAACACGACATTTAGTAATTAAGAAATGATACAACTTTAAATGATAAAATATTCCTACCGGAAACAACTTCCCTCAAAGATTCTCTTTCTCCACCTGCCACCCATAGTAAATGTTCCTCTTATTCTACGTGCATTACAAGGTAATCCTTCACCAAAAATGAACACAATCACTACAGACTGTTGAAGTGCGGTAGCGCAACTCAGTTTTTCGTCTTGTGAAGTAATTACAAATCACACGCGAACGATGGCAATAATAAAAATTATTTATTACATACTTGTGAATACTTAAATATATTCCCATGGGAATTTGAGAAAGTCGCAGATCCTCTAAAAGAGCAAATATGTTTCCGTCGCCTCAAAAGTTTTAGTATTTGCACAGCCGAGCTTTGGGTCAAGTCAAGAGGAAGTATGCAAATGAAGCGACTAGACTGCACCATAGTGTCAATAGCCAGGGTCAATAATACCCAAAGTGCTAAACGATTTGCATCTTCAAAACCGCAATACTCGTACGTTTAACTCGAAGTTACGGTAAATACCGCTGCGAGAACGTTGTTTTAACTTGTATTGTTATGAATTATAATATTATAAATTCAATAGAAGTTAAATAAATTAGTAACTAGGGTGGAGATATCTAAACCTATGGAAACTTTCATATACTCATTATTCCTTTTCTCTTTAAGCGCGAAAAACTCCAACAGGTATATTCTTAGTTTTGGTGGACTTCTAGTGGACCGTCTGATTCCGTTGGTTTTCTCATAGTGTCTGTTCTATTACCTAATCACAGGCAATGTTAACTTTCAATCTCGCAGCCTTGCAAACTCAGTCCTGCTTAACCTCGCCGGTCTACACACGCTTGCATACGATTTCATGGCTTGATATGACCACTACGACCGGTGAATGACATCATGGAATCGTGATCATTAATCGTGGCCTAAAGTTCTGTAAGACTGCCAATGTTCTTTAAGCATAAACGTAAATGAAATAATTCTGTCAATAAAAGCAGAGGAATTTGAATTCAATACAAATAAATTAGAGAATTAAGTACCCACGGAAAACAAATAAAGGAGTCCAACGTTTCGACATAAATTTGGGACCTTATTGGGCACTATAGAAACAATAGCGGATGCAGAACAGTATCTTGCAGCAAGAACATTTAATTAAAATTTATATTCGATTAGTAAATTAATTAATTATTCCAATTCTAAATCATTTTTTAATTTATACCTCTTATTTTGTATGACGTACTTAGTAGGCAATAATGGTACTTGAATATAGATTTATTAAGCAATTATTAGTATGACGTAATTAATGAACATCGCGTACACAATTCAAAATAATTGTTATCCAAAAATACAAACTTCTATTGTTCGGTAAAGGGTTGTTCTATGTCTGCGTGAGAGAAATGATATCTGTATTCTTTATCAATTTAATGGATTAAGATCCGAAAGGTTGTCCATTTAAGTGTAATATTGGGATTATACCAATGCAGAAAATTAGATGAGTGGATAGAGTAACCAACCAGGAAGTTCTAAGCAGAATAAGAGAAGAGAAAACATTTTGGGGGACTTTGACCAAGAGGAGGGATATTATTAATAGGCAACATTTTGAAACATGAAGGTTTTATAAAATTAGCATTAGAGGAAAGTGTGTGGGATAAGAACAGAAGAGGGGGGCGAAGGATTGAATACGCTAAACAATATGGAGGATGTGGTAGTTATGTATTAATGAAAAGGCTTTCTCAGAATAGGTTAGCATGGAGGGTTGCATGAGACCAGTCTATAAACAACGATCAACATATCGACATATAATTTTTGTGAGTTATACAAAGAAACGATACGCTACATATAGATTAATTGAAATTCTTACATTAAAGCCTCAACTTATAAGTTATGACTAAGATTGGAAAAACAAATTAATTTTGAAATCACGAAATGTGTTATTTTCCTTTTATCTCTCATAAATCATTACTTCTTAAAAATTACGTTCTTATCCTTGTGGGTGGAGGAATATTCTCCCTGGATTCGCCATTAATAAAAAAAATAAGGAGTCCTGCTATAAAACTATGATTTACATCAAAAACTCTCCATAATTTTCTTAAAGCCAAATTTTAAGTGCAAAGAGGTGTAGAATTTCAAGTTGAAAGCAAATCAAAGTATTTTTTAGATTTTTATCAGATTAATAAGTTAATGTTAATGTTAATTCGTTTCTTTTATTTAAAATAAAAGTAATGTAACCATTCAGTATTTTCTGCTCACAGAAAGGATGTAATACTCACCGTAAATTATCGAACATAATATGGATATGTATAAGCAAGTAATATGCAATTTATATTTACTTTTTGAAACACCGAACGCGTTAAAAAAATTGAGCCATTGATATACTACTATATTTGAAAATACACGTATTATTATAGTGATTAGTGAATTATGTATCAGAGCAATACATGTCAACGAATTTATATTTAATAGACATGTGCCTTCTCAATGAAACTGCTGAATCATTATACTTTCCCCACTTGCAGGTTACCAAAGGAAATTCATTTCCCTTCAGCATATTACATTCAATTGTTATGCAATTTAAGAGGATGATTTTTTTACTCTAGACAATTTTCTCGAAGTGTTGTAGTATTTCTTCTGGTTCCAACCAAATATGTGTTTTAGCTTTCACCTGATAATCAGAAATTATAAAAAAACAATATTCATCCTGATGCATTTTCACTACATTTTCACGTGTCTAACTTTGAATGAAAGTGGGCTCGTAGATGCAGTGGGAGTACACAGCGTCGTGACTCGTGAATCTGATTCCTAACCTCGATGACCTCGTAAATGTTGGTCATCAGACACGCTTTTGGGCACTGTAGTAGGCGAACTCATTCATTAACATTTACAAACCGTCGGTCTCAGCTAATAAATGCACTTCAAACATTGAACAAAATTCATGTTTATTAATAAAATTATGCATTTACATATCAGTAACAGTTCAAGTGAATTATATGTATTTACAATGACAGTTTCACTTTGACGCAAATAAATGTGTGACGTAACATGAGGAGTCACCTTGTTTGTTACTTACGAATCATAATTAGTTCGCTCGTAATATTATGTGTATTTGTTGATAAGTCTTCTTGGTGGAGTAGCATCTTTGAACGCGAACGTGAAAAATAGTTTTAAATTATTGTCAAGAATTGTCACATTTACAAATTTTCATATGTGTGCGTTGCTGAATGAATTAAGACCAAATAAATCTGCTTTTTGGCTACCGTGAAAAAAACAAATGAGTATTTGTTATTAATTTATTATTATTATAGAGTAGACTCACCAAACTTTTGGCGAACATAAGAACGGATATAGCTGGAGGCTCGGCGGAAATTATTCCACTATTGCATTAGTGAAATTTGTTATGGAGAAAAAAGTATTATTTAAAGTAACATCCAATATCGGAAATTTGCTAAGAGTATTCAATTGTGTTACAATATGTAGACAGAAACGAGTACTTTCGTTTGTTAATAAGTTAATTTTAATGTTAATTCATTTCTTTCACTTAAAATAAAAGTAATGTAACTGTTCATTATTTTCTACTCACAGAAACGATACGCACCGTAAATTATCAGACATGATATTGATATGTAGAAGAAACTAATATGCAATTTATGTTTACTTTTGCCTGCTCCCGTTTCGCAGACAATTGCCACCCCTGCGCTTACAACTTAGCTTAAGCGAACAGTGTCGACGTCAAACAAATTTTAAATTAGTTTAAATTTAACGCCAGCCCATATACTGTGTCCATGTTTGAGTGCGTTTTGCTGCGTTTAAACGTATTAGAAAACGTGTTTGTTTACATTTGTAATGATTTGTGTGAATATAATAAACAAATTATTACATCTGTGAACATTATTTAAGTACGTCGCAAATGTATTGATAAGTAGTATCGAACCAAAAACTGCTATTCAAATATAATTCTTTTATATTTCGTTTTCCAGTAATGATTTGTTACAGGAAAATATTATTGTATCAGCTATTTCGAAAAATCTTGTGATTGTCAGAACCGAGCCGCTTGTGCCGTGCATTGTCATGTTGCAGAAGAACACCTGTTGATAGCTTTACATGTCTTTTCACTCTAATTGTAAGCTGAGGTGATTTTTGAGGAAGCATGTGTATGTGTTACTTGTAACAGTACTCCTTCACGACGCTTAGTGCTTCAAAATGATGATTTTTTCGTCAGAATAACTTTCCTTGCATTGGTTACATTACAAAGTCGAAGTCCTGCACCATTCACACGCATTTTTTATTTAATAAAAGCTTTATCTGTACGATGTACAATTTAGTTATGATAATATTCTTAGTAACATAACTTGCCACATGTAATAGGAAAACTGCTCAATAGCAGGCCCCAGCATATGATTGTTAACAAGAGATTGAGCACATTGATTTAAATGTAGAACTATTATACAAATTTTTAGTTAATGAGATGATTATTGTAAGAATAAATGACTATTTGAAGTTCTGGTTTCACTACTCCAGAAAGTCTGTAGGACGTTTTCTTTTTAGTCTTCTATGGTGCTTGGGTTGAGGAAGATTGTTTGCAGTATGTTGTCATGTACACGAGTCTATTTAATTTGATTGGTAGTGTTGAGTTTCCTGATTGTCAAAATTTTAGTGATTTCAATCTGTTCCTAACTTTTTGAATCACTAATGCGATGTGTGGGGCCCATGTTAATGTAGTATATATTCATACACCCTCTGCTCTGAATCTGTGATAAATTCATAATGACCTCACACCTTCACTTTGCAAAACTCTAATCACCGAACGCTCTTACAAGTGGAGCAGCCACTTTTATACTATTCCTGCGCCGGTGTTTGCGCATCTTCACTGTGGGTTAACAAAGAGACATCCGGAACATTATTTAAAACACGGTTACCATCTTACAGACCACTAGCGCCCACTTTCGATTTTGTCATACTTTTAATGTTTTCATTTGACTCTCCCTTGTAGTTATATTTATGTTAAGTTAACATCAATTATAATTAGGGACCGACTATTTTGATGCATTACTTTATAACAATTCCCCATAATTATTTTCCAGATCTTTGTCTTTCTAATGGCTTTATTTCACCATTTCTGTGCTAGGATGTTACGTGATGGTCATGCAGTTTGTGCAGTATAGGAAGGGACAAAATGTCAGGATACGGAAAAATAAGCATGGAGAGAAGGATTAACTATATTCGTTTGCAAATGTCAACCATTCTGATTGGCGAATGACAGTAGACAAATAGACAAAAGTTGTCACAAGTGACAAGTCATAGGAAAAACAATAAGAACCGTAGAGGAAAGAATAAAGGAGCACAATAGACATCTACGGTTAAAACAACCTAATTAGTCAGATATTGTCGAACATGCCTTGTTCACGGGTCATAAAATAGCTTCCGATAAGACTCGTATCCTGGACAGAGCTAATTGCTACTGGGATAGCATTATTTTGGAGGCAATCAACATCAGGTCCAGTGAAAATTTACTGCATAGAGATTCTGGATTCCAATTGAGCCTAGCTTGGAACCCATTGTTTCACCGGAGGAACGCGGGGCTGAGTCACGGGACCCCAGATGCAACGGAGACTAGAGCATGATAAGCAAGTGGACCAATGGGAGACGCCCTCGCGCTCCCGCGTCAACATCTAGCCAATTACAGGCGGTCTGTGCTTGCACAAACTTGCCTCGGACTATACAAATGCTTCCACTTACCGAATTTGATACTTCAGTCTGAATATGATGGCAGAGCAAGCCATTGAAACGTCACTGATAATCTCTTTGACCCGGTTGGAAACCCGAGAGGAATTTATACAATAATAAATTACATTTATGTAGCGCAGCTGAATGTTCAATAATATGTGGCACTCCTCAATGGAGAGTTTCAAGTTCGAATCGGCTGTTATTTGAAAATAACTATAGTTCCCTCTACCTATAGTTTAAGTATCCTCCTCGGCTTTTGTATAAATATGATAAAGACAAAATCCTACAGAAACCTTATCAGGTAAGTCCTTATCTTACTAGTTTAATCGGATTTACTGTTTGGTGTGCAGTATTCTCGAAACCATGCCTCGATCAGATGTGATGTACTGTTCAACGAAGATAGGAAACAACTCTTCGTGGATGCCTAACGTCTAATCCCCCGTAGATACACTTCTCCAAACTGACATTGGAGTCTCGACTTAGTTAAAGTTTAATTTTGAACTAGAGAGAGAAGAGGGACATTCCCGTAGGTAGCGTTCGCTCGTCATTCTCTTGTCACCATTCACTTCTCTGAGGTCCTCAAACTGAGCACTAAACACACACTGTCTGTAGAATATTAAACGGAGGTGAAGGGAAGGTGGATAAGTACCTCTGACATTACGACTACCAACACATGACATGTACTTACGAAGCTTATTGAGAAAGGTGCTACGTAACTGCGTAGGAGGATGACTGAGAACTGCACCGAAGGACGCATAAGAAGGAACTTCCTTTAGGGCAGCTACTGTGATTAAGTTGTTATAAAGTAGAAGGGATGTCTTTTGTTCACCTGATATACTCTTAGACGGGCATAGCCCGACTCCTTCCCAGAACTACTTGGGGGGTGTAATGATCGCCCGACCATATAGTGTGGTAAAGTAAAATGAAGTGGAGTGTAGTTTCATGGTAAAGTGCACAAATTCTAAGGCAACCTGTAATTCTATGTATGCTTCTTTAATGTGATGATTAGATTCATTAAGTGTCTCAAATGAAGAAAAGTACTCTAAATTTCTGCAAAAAAATATAAAACAGTCTTAGACAAATAACGAAAATAAAAATATTAAAATGATTTGAAAACCCAAAAAAGCCTCACGAAAGTGTTTCTTAATTTCCAAGTTCTCGGATTTATTTCTTAGTCTCATCCAAATTATAGGGGAATAATAAAAAACATTAAAATAAATCTAGACCGTTTATGACGTCACAGACAGTTTTCTTAGCGTGAATAATGTACAAATACGTACCAAAAAGTTGTTTTTTATTTAATTAAATAAACTGTCTAAAACTGAGAAAATATTTCGCCATTAAATTCAAAGTTAAATTAGAGTTTTGGAAATATTATTAATTTTTGTGATTCCTAATGCTACGTTGATGGAATCACTGGACGCAGTTTAAAAATGCGTTAGAGTGCGGGTCGAAACATACCGTAACCTCCTTGGGCAACCAACAGCAAGGGTTGTTTTCCTTCATAGACTTGGAAGGAGAAATACACCCTTGTAAACCCTGTTTTGATACATACAGGGTAACGTAAATCCTATAAAAAAAGGTTTCATCAATACGACAGGAAGGAATCTGGATTCGTTGATGTTATCAGTGCGAAGGAATCGAACTGTCATTAATATACCAGAAAGTAGCCGCGATAAACCAGTAAGGGCCTGGCCGCTTTGGACTAAACACCCACACGTCAATTTAACTTTCTACCGATTCTCTGCATTGAACAATGAATCAAAATCTGTCACTAGCTGCCTATAGACACATATTTCCTCGAATAAGTATTTATACACTAAATAATGAGTATGGTCGTAGAATGCCTATAGTCGTGGCGAATAAATTAGGCTGACAAGAAGTCTAGTTAGTTTTACAGTTCATGGTCTGAGGTAGTCAAATTTACTACATCTTCTCCTACCCTCCTTAAATATCACCACTTCCCCTTTCTCCAAGCATGTCCTAATAATGATTTTCTTCAAATTTGCCAGCTAGGTCCTCTGTTTGGGTCAAACCACGTTTGATTTTTACACGGCGGCTGAAAGCTTCGGGTCTAATCTCCCAATCTCATTACCTTTTAATTCATTTCTTCTAGCGCTCAGTTACAAATACAGTTTCAACATGACGTATAAATTACAGATTGAAACATAAAAATTAATTGAGAAAATCATTATTTGTTGAAATTTTAAGTTTAGAATCCGTATCATAACGAATTGTAATATCTGCAGTTTTTGAAACGTTGTTTTATAAGTCAACACTTATTGACATTAAGGATCAGTGTTAGTAAATTTATATACAGTGCACTACATTTAAGTAGTTTTTTTTATTCATATAAAAACTTTTATCGAAATTATTGTTAGTTGGTACAATAATTGATACAGTAAATACAGTATTAAATAGTGAATACAATATTAAAATAATGTATATAATTGGCATGTCGACATGGAGGTAGGTAGATCCATTGATTAACCTACTTTAGCAGAATGGTTTAGGTTTATTTATTTATTTTTGTTTGTGAGTACCTGAGAGGCATATGACGTGGTTGGGTGAGGGTTGACAGACGGTGAACTGATTATTGGAGGATATATGAGGATGTGGTCTGCGGGCATGATGTTAAGGTGGGTTAGGATGTGCCTGAATGTTCATGGGGAAGGATGAGGTCAATTTGGAGTTTTCTTTTTAGCCGACGTAAGCTTGGAGATGGAAGAGGATTGGCATGGAATTGCTGGATCGTGGGGTTTGACGGCGCTTCCAATTAGGGAGGTTATGGATTTGGAGATTACGGAGTTAACTTTGGGAAGTTTGATGTTGTAGTGGATGACGGACCAGGGAGAGTTTGTAATGGTGCGTAGGATTATGTTTAGTTTGAATTTTGGCTGAATGGATTTTGACTGCATTTCAGCAGTAAGGAGGGTGGACTTTATTGTTTATGTCAATCTTTTGCGTCGGTACAGAAACCCATGCCGGTCGTCATTGAGTTAGCACTACTGATTGATCAAAACAGGAGCTGATGTCGATTTAACATTTCCAAATTTAAATATATTTGCTGGATACAAATTCTTCCGATAAATTTCACTATTCGAGTTTTATCCAGGATCTAGTACTGCAGAAGTCACGAGAAGATTTGTGATGTGTACAGGAGGGAAGCATGGTTGTCGCGTTTTCGAGAAAGGAAATTCAACTTGTGTAATCAGGGTTTTATTTACAAATTAGCTTCACAAATTATAGCGTAGGTTAAAGTACAACATCTTATGCTTTTTTGCATGTTTATTCCTTTATTTTCTTACTGATTTTACTTTGGAATCCTGAAAAAATTGTCACTGATTTAAAAGCAAGGGTCTTCCAACACAAACAGTTTATCTCCTAACTTGGAAAATATTTCAGAGCACGCGCCTTTTCTTGGTCTGCTGATTGACAATAATTTGAAATAGAATCACCACATTAAAAACTATCGGGAAAACTCAGCAAAATTTGCTTTACATTACGAGTGTTAGCTCGGGAAACCGACATAGCTACATCAAAAATGATATACCATGCATTTTTTCATTGTTATGTGTTATGGTATTGGAAACTGGGGTCATTCGCATCACGCACTTCACATTTTTAAACTACAAAAGCGGGCCGTACGAATAGTATCTGTATCTGGTGCGGAGAGGAATACCACTTGCAAGCCCTTGTTTTGCAAACTTAGAATTTTAATCTTGCCTTGTACGTATATTCTAGAAATTTTAAAATTTGTATGTGGCAATATCAATCTATATGCTCTAAACGGTTCAAGCCATTCGTACAACACAAGAAATCACTCTCAGCTCCGTGTTGAAAAACATCGTCTAAGCCTTTCTGAAAAAAGCATTCACTATTCCGGTATAAATCTATACAACAGTCTCCCGGACGAAAGGAAAGTTTTAAAAGTTCAAAAATTATTTATAAAGAGTTGTAAATCTCTGTTAATGGAATGGACCGTATCATTCACTGAAGTAGATCGTAGATAGGAAGAACTAAAACAGTTTTCTACTATAATTTATCTGCTGGCTTATTTTCTTTTTCATGTTCGACGGGAACCTACGCACGATCTTCGGCTGCCTCCTTTGTCGACTGAAAATTGAAGATTGAATTTTGTCTGTCCTCTTTTTGTCCTTCAATTCTTAATTGTAAAATTTTGTATATTTCTTGTAATTTTATATTTGACGTATCCTATTTCCTCAACCGAGGACTAATGTATTGAATAATAATAATAAATCTCATCATTATACACCTAAACATGTTCTCTTTCCGGCTCGTTGCCGTTTAGATTGTCTGAGACGCAATACGTTTCTTGGAAGCATTGTTTCAGAAATGGTTTCCTGTACGTGATCGTAAAATAGATTAAAGAATATCTCAGTCCATCGAAAAACGTAACACCCTGTGCGAGAGACGAAGCACACCATTATAAATTATGTTACCGTTTGGTGGAACGACACTAGCATCCCTCAGTTACTACCAAAAAAAATGAAACGATGACAGCTGCTTCGTGTAGTGAAAAGCTAAGACGAAACACCTGGTAAACGTGTGTTGTTACTGTATGGTAATGCACACCCCCATACGACTAGATTCTCCATAATTCAGATTGATGGACTCCTTTGGGAACGAATTACTCATCCTCAATATTCACCATCCTCTGCAGAATTTCATATTTTATGGTCTCTCTCTCTTTCTAAATCATTCAGTGACATTTGATTCATGATGAAGCAACTCATAGTAAATATTTTAGACATTTCTTCTAAACGAAACCAGAAAAGAGAGGAATAGAAATCCTGCAACAAAGCTGGCATGTGTTTGTTTACTAAAATGGTGAATGTGCGAGTGATTATTTGGATATAAGTTTTGTATTGTAATGCAATGTAGTGTATTTTTACTAATAAAATGTCACGGATCTTTGCAATGATCCAATATTCCTTTTTTCTTGTATTTTAGCTTCGTATTTTCATACTTTTACTCAGTTTATTAAAATAAGACGAGTATAATGAATAATAGTTTTACTGACATAATCAAGATGATGATCTGTGTCAGTCACTCTTAAAATTTGACATACATTAGATTCATCAGTTGAAAATAATAGTTTTTAAGAGATAAACTGCCAAAATGCAACCGCGTGTTAAGTCGTGCTCGTTACTGTTGAGAATTGATTATTCAGCTGTACATCATTGAAATGTTTTCCGAAGGCAGTAGTGTATTATTAAGGAGAAGCGTGAAAAGTGGAACGCGAGGGGTCAACGAACAATGGCTCGTTCTTGTTTATTATCCTGTCGGCAGTGTTCTCCTAATATGGGATCCTCGTTCGGCTTCCTCCATTCCTGCCGTATCCCGGACTCTTACGGTCGCATATTCAATCCTGGAAAGGCCCACGTCGTTAATGATAGCTGTTATGACGCTCGTCAGCGTCGTATTTGTCAACTCCACAATGTTCATTCTCGCATCAGAGATGTTACTGAGAATATGAATGCAGCTTGTGTTTCTTCCTCAGCCATTAATCGTGGCCAAATCGCCGCCATGCTCTAAAATACTGTTATAACTATTGTATATCATCATAAAACGAAATAAGGTAGCACCGTTCAACTGTTTTCCCCCAAAAATAAATTCAATAAAACTTACTGATATAAATGTTTTAGAGTTGTTTGGAAAGTTCTCAAAATGAGAAAGAAAATTATTATTTTTAAACGTCGTCCGAGTTTCTTAATGTGTGCATTATTCATAAATTCCTAAAGCACATAAAAGTATTGGAATCAGTTCCATGTCCACCATACTATTTCGTCAGATTTTCTACCAAGAAATAATCGATAAATGAATGAAGGCTTTCCCGGTAAACTTTTGAATAAATGATTGTAATTTCATCAAGCGGGTCATCAACCAAAACGTTTCTACGGAACTGTCGTGTTATGACGAAAATTTAACCGACTTGAAACATTTTTTTATCTTATTTATTTAAAGTCGCATCAAGTGATAATGGTTATTACCGACTACGGTAGAGGGAACTCGTTTAACATCAGTTTCACAACTTGAAAACTCACACACAGCATCCATGCCTATGCCAGGATTCGAACCCGGGACCTCTGGGATGCGAGGCAGCAACACTAACCCAAACATTTATTAAAAGCCAATAAACATTTGAGCGTGAAATATGCGGAAGCAATTAGGAGCGCAATTCGTACGTGTTTAGCAACAACAAATCACGTTTGGCCGAGTTCACTGTCATGATGAAACGACATTTTCTATGACTAATGGGACTGTTTGGTCTTAACGACTTGCTTCAATTGCTCAATAGTGTTTCGGTTAGGATTTTACCTTCTGTAGAGGATATAAGAGAACCTCGCCGTATGCATCTCCACATTACTGTGACCATGGCTTTTTATGTTGATGGAACAGTTTCCGCCGATCAATGTTTGGACTGTCCGTTCAACGACCACGCCAATGTAAAACAATAATGCTGATGATAAATGTTCATATGACTGCATTTCCGGGCAGCGATTAACGAATGTGAGAACCAAAGCAATGATTTTTTATTCATATATAAATGTTATTTACATAATTTGTTTCTGTTTAGATTCATATTAATTACTTCCGCTATTAAAATTTTAATTTATGAGTGTTGGAATGTAAATTTTAAAATTGTCAAAATCAAATTCAATCGGCTAAATTCTAACTGTACATATTACATATTATATTCACTTTTAGCTGTTCCTCGTCACACAAAATTGATTATTGTTCAATTTATCACCTCGTTTAGAGCCTTCAGGGTTCAACCTCTTATAACGAAGTACTTATTAATTATTCCAAAATCAATTTTATTCAATTTCCAAGGAACATATCATCTCGTGTCAATTCTCTTTATTAAACTAATAAAACAATTGAATGAACATAGTTGAATTTTTACAGTATATCGTCCAACTGATGGAAATTGAACTATAAATTACTTCTTAAGGTTACTAAGCCATGACAGTCCGATCTATAAAGATCTGTAACTTGCTATTATATTAAATTTGAATGCCAATGAGCATTATATATATATATGTCATAAATATTATAACTATGTTCAATTGTCAAAATATGTTTAAAAATAACTACTTTGTAATATAGCTTACGAATCATAATTTAAGTTATTTACTATTTATGTTGTATATATTATATCTTTATATACAATATTTAGACAATTAGAAGAAATTATCCTTCGCGTGTGATCTCAGCAGCCGGATAACAGTGGGTTTTCACTGTCCGGCGTCGACGAAAACCAGTTTCTCTCTTTCACTAAGATAATAATATCTCAACCCAGAATTTTGGCTATGGTGGTAGAGTTTCTGGTGGCTTGTCTCTCTTGTTATCAATAAGTTACTACAGAGCGGCTGTGGAATTTCTAGGATAAGTCTGTCACCGTGAAGTCGCCTAGAAACTAAGCTAGAGGATTACGTCTGGTCAGCCATCAGAGGACGATGACCTGTGGAAACTTCCCCAGTGCCATTCCTCAAGTCGCCGAGCTCAGAACGCTTTTTCGGCTTAGATTATTAGCGAAATCTCTCCTACCCGTTTGTTTCTTTGCCCTCAGATATGATACTGTTAGTTTGAGTCTCATGAAAATAAATACCGTGTTTAGCCATCATAATTTTCCCTACTCAAGTAAACATTTGAATTAGAAATTAAATAAACTATAAAATTAATTAGCTAAATTTGATCATTTTTTGATATTATCCGCCCTTTACAACATGTTATACCACAACATATATTAAAAATAGTATGTTTCAGACACGACAACCAAGAACCAGAAACAACACCGCGAAGTTCACCCACTCAAAGTTGTCTAACCATGAATTTGATTTTAACAATGTTAAAATTTTACATACTAACACACATAAAGGAACAGCGGAAGCAATTTAAATGAACCTAAACAGAAAGAAAAATGTTAATATTAGATAGAAAAACAGTAGGCTGATACATTAAATTTATTAAAAGGTAGAATTTTCTTTATTCAAAAATTTAAATGTAGTATTTTTTATAATATTAAATCACTCTCATCATCTACATTCCCTTGAACAATGAATTATAATTTATAACAATATTAAAAAAGTAATTATTTTTACCTAATATCATGAGATGTGTTTTTTTAAAATAATCATTTAACCAATGGCACAATTAATCAGTATTGCTAACATCGATTTTTGCCGTGGATAACATATATTAAACGACCAAGTATCAGTTAAGTGACAGACTTTAAAGTGAACACTGTAATGTTTTGTAACATGTGCGGAAGTGCTTGTGTGTACAAAATGTTTACAAATTAAGGTTAATGTCTTATTTATAAACAGAGAAGAAATAAGGTATGTTATTCTGCAATATTTCAACTTATGATTATATAAAATGATTAAATATAATAGTGTTCACGCTGGAAGAATATAATAAAATATTTGAAAATTGACTAAACGAATTGTGCAAATAAAAACTTCATTCACGTCTACATAAATATGTTCATATCACCCGTCCCGGGGAAAACTTTCATAGTCCTGTTTGTTTCCACCTTACGAGGTACGAAACGTGAATTGACGATGACGATTGGTATTATGAAGGACAGTGTGCGAATACATGCACGTATGGCTGCATTGTCTTGGAAGTTCTCTGGGTATTCTCCATGGTGAGTATTTTGAATATTGATGGCGAAATTATACATTTCGATCAAAGAAAACTCCACAGACAGAGAATTTTGAGGCGTGGCTTTCGCTTTTCCCAGGTTTTAAAAGAAAGTGTTGTAAGAGAAGTGGTTTTGTTTCCAATGCAAGATTTTTAACTGTCGTAGCCCACCACAATCTGAATACTGAACTATACGAACTTATAAAACACCTGTCAAGGTTTTCCTTAAAAATACCACGCTTTATTAACAGTTGATGTAAATTTTCCAATATTCAGATGCCATCCATCCTATTGGATTAATTGGAACTGACATCTAATTACTTTAAATTTACTTAGGCATACATGATATTAATACTGAAATTCTTGCGGTCTAAGGGTAAGCATATAATAATAATAAATCCAATTTCATAAACATTTCTTAACTGTTGATTTTTTTACCTCAATTAAAATTATGATTACAAACTTTTTCATTATAAATACTGCATTTTATTTGATTAAATAACTCCTTAAAAATTAATATCGGACAACTTACAGTTTTAGATGACACGGGAAGTTATTTTCACTTAAATATATGGCTATAAATGCAACTATTTGACGGAAAACAATCCTGGACGTTTATAATTTTTTGTTATGGCTTGTCTCTGTGTGAGATTCCTTTAAGAAATAGGATAACAATTGCTTTCGGAAAACAACTGCTTCATTACTTTGTAATCATCATTACTCGAACATGTTTAAACTACAATCAAAGTTAAACAGTAGGAGTCCAGACCTATTAACACTTTAACCACTCTTCATTACTGATGAATGAAGTTTTTGTATAACTACTGAAGTTATTACTTCAGACAAAACTAAAGTAACATTTCCGCTCACGTGATTTGACGTGGACCTTGTCACGATGACGAAGCAGGTTGAAGCAACAGTTAACGGTTGCTACAAATGTAGTTAATGGTAAAATTAAACCTGGTTTCCATCTGTCATTTGAAAGTAAACCATAGTGCGTGTTTATAGACAGAAAGGAAATGACTGAAACTGATGAAAACATGAAAGAAATCCACGTAGACATTGCACTATTTAAATACATAAATAGAAGAAATCACCGGCAGAAACCAAATTACAAGACTCATACAAAATATTCTTGCAAAGAATCAAATAGAAATAGACAATAATGTTTCGAAAAACGGGGCCGATAGAACAGTCAAACGGAGTGCTTCAGGGGGATCCACTGAGTCCTCTGTTATTCATAATAGCCACAGCTGAAATACCGAAACAAATTGCCACAGAAAACGTCAAAATATACGCATACGCCGACGATATGGTAATCGTATCGCAGACCCTAGAAAGCGCCCAGGCCGCTTTTAACAAACTTGCAAAATGGGCCAACGAAAATGACCTAGAGCTAAACGAGAAAAAAACTGTAAAAATGACTTTCAGGAGAGAAGGCAAGCTAGCAGCAAATGACGTCATCATATATAAAAACAAACCACTGCAATCAGTATCGAACTTTAAATACTTGGGTATCACGCTGCAAAGCAAAGGAAACGTATATGACCTTCACCTAAAAGAAAGAATAATAGCGGCAAAAGCGATTACAAACAGCATCAAAAACTTAAGAAATTTATCAATAAACACAGCCATCACCTTATTCCGACTCAAAATTGCTCCAATTATAACTTATGGAATAGAGATAATATGGGAGCAACTAAAAATGAATAATTTAGAAGACATAGAAAAAACGAAATCGAACTTCCTAAAAAAGGCTCTAAGCGTATCTAAGTATACTCCCTCGAGACTCACGTATGAACTCACTAAGGAACAATTCTTCGTGGAAGAACTCCGTCAAGACCTGCTCCTACCGAATACCGAAGCATATAAAGAACTAAACAAGAAGAAACGACAGATACAAATAGACTTCTACTCCACCGATGCAATGATATGCAGAGACTGGACGAAAGCCGGATACAGCCTACGACACACAGTGACGAGATTCGCGGTGCACGGGTTCCACCACCGTATATGCCAGAGAGAGACGTTTCACGAACCAGAAGAAAAATGCAGGTGCAAGATCTGCGGCAAAACATGCGACAGATATCATCTCATGTGGTGTAAAAACAGGACAATATCCATGACAGAAATCTGTAAATAGGACACAAAAAAAAAAATATGCACATTGTGCGCTATTCTTAACTTAAATACATTATTTTCTAGATTTAAAATTCTTTCTCCGACAACATCGAAACTCGTGTTTCATAAAGATACCAAATTTAGTGTTAAAAGATGCTTCACAAAACTAAAAAGTATTAAATTACGTTAACATAAAATATAAACTAAAACGTTGACCAAAAATCACCCTTCACCAATAATAAACTATATGTATACGATTCCCTATTTACGGGTCAACATCTTCTGGCCTGGTGATGAGAAAGAGAGAAATAACGGATGTATTAGATATTTCTGTACGTAAAGCTTGATATATTATTGTAGTAGACTAACTTCCGAGGACATCAATTTTACGAATTTATTTTAGCGTTGCAATATTGTCAATTATCGAAAGAAAAATACTCAGGAAATTGGAATCAGACTTTCCCGTACTTTTAGTATTGAAGAAAAAATAATGACAATAATGTGCAGGAATGTGACCGAAGTAACTTGTGAAGTGAAAGAAGTAACAAACAGAATATATGGAAAGCACTGGAATGAAAGTTAAATTAGAAGAACAATAAACACGAACAGAAAGAAAATTCTGTTCGTTTTCCGTGGTCTATGTTTCCTTTCATGCACCTACTTTCTGATGAAAAAACATAAGAAGACTTACCTGTAATAAAATAAAAATAAAATACTACCCCAATATAATCCCGACCATATAATTTCCTAAATCTGACGATTTATGTTCCGTCAGCCTCAATATTCTACAAGTCTTCCATATAAGACAAGCTTTCTCTTGAATGTTCAACTATTTGATTTACAAACTATGTCAAACGCTAAAGCCGTAATTCTAGTCTCAGCCATATTTGGTTTAACAGGCATTTAATTAACAAAATGGCATGTCGGATATTTATTAATATACAAACATATATTTAAATTTCGCAGATTTATTTTGCAAAAAGTTGCAAGTAGAATGACTAATAGGCTACTTGGTCGAGTTCTTACCGATAACCCACTAATTTAATCTTGTGGACATTTCACTTATCCATTAAGAAACTATTATTATTCAATTTTGTCAACTTAATGATCCCTATAATTTTTACAGAATTATCGCTCTGAGAAAATGTTTCGTTCTCCATCATTTTTCCGTCCTCAATTGATTATTTAACTATATTCACGTGTGCATTATGATGCTTAGTGTCAGGAGATTTTCTCTTACAAAAATTATATGACTCGTACCTTAAACACTTTTTCCACCTTTTTCCACACGAAACATACTGGAATGTCTGGTGCAAATTGTTCATTTGTGTGTTTTCCGTATGTTTTATTGAGTTTCTCTTACTGTACTCATAGACTTGTAATGCTAAAAAGCAATTCACATGGAATTTGGTGGTACAAAATCAAAGCCAGGTGGCTTCAGAAGTTGAGGGTTACAGACAGGGAAATAAAGCCTAGCCAATTTCATGCCACCCGGGATTTTCTGAATTATTAAGATCCCGGGAAACATGGAATCTGGCGAGACGTGGATTTTACCCCCAAAGCATCGGTGGAAATGGGGTCAATGGCTCCTCTCAAAGACGGAAAATATACTTTTTATTGGAGATCAGGTCCACGCATCGAAAAAAATTAAATAACGGAATGGGGAAAAATTGACTTCCGGTCGCTAAGGATGTGGACATTCAGGATTAAGTAGTTAACTAAGCATTCATTAATAGTTGACATTGAGAGTGGACAGTCACCTGAGGATATTAAGAAGTGGACAATAAATAATAATAAGTTGGAAAGTAAGAGATTTGTGTTTGCAATTGGCTGTGGACATTCGGATAACGGGCGGAATGCATGCTCTTGTCCGTAGTGGCAAAGAAGAAAACTTGTTCAACAAGGAAGTTAAAGGATTAGGTTGGAACCGGAACAACATCTGCGGACGTTTTCCAGGCTGAGCCGAAAAACGGAATTTACTCTGTGTGTAACCTTTTACCGATTACCCCGTACTGCCAATTACGGGTATACTTTTATGAGAAGGCCCGCTAAGACGCCCCTAGAATAGTTTTCATGTCTCTAGTTTTTAAGATATTTAATGATTGTAAATAATTGTTAAGTATTTAGTGTTAATCAAAAAAGGCTGGCTTGTAAATTAAATTGGATTCAATTATTATTTTATTGTAAATTAATGAATGTTTAGAAAATGCATTTTTAATTATTAAATAATTATTTATTTTAAATATTAAAACCCCTCCTATTCACTTCAGGCTTCCTCCATTAGTTTCAAGACGTCAGTACTCTTCCAGCCAAATAAAATCCGGATAACGTCGCCATATATCATGTACCGCGATAGATCTCTCCCTGACACAAACGATAAGCTAAAACCTGTAAAGTTGCCGAGCTTTTGTTATGTTCGTAAACTTCGTAAAAAAAGAACACTGGAAAATATTTATTTATTTAAGGAAAATGGATATTAAATGGCTACTAGAGTAATCATACTAAGAATGGACGGGAAAAAATTTATCATATTTTTAGTTTGTTACCCTTTTTAGAAAAAAATAAACAAATAGTAGAACAGAAAGAGCTTCAAACATGACACATGGTTCACTGCAAAAAAAAATAATATAAAAAATGAAACCTACCAACTGTTCAGTAAAACAAATAAAAAGTAACATTTAAAGTGATTATTTCTTTACAATTTGTACTCGAAATTATTTCACCGCCTTCTGCAAACTCCTACAAATCTATTAAATTGTAATTTTAAAAAAAATATTGCTTATACTTTTTATCACCCTGTGATTTTACTAAGCATTTCGTTCCAAAAGGGGGTTGTAAATAAAATGGAAATAAGCAACATACGTATTATTTTTTTAAAAAAATAATTAGTTTTATTTTCATACTTCCATGTGCTTCTGCTGCCAGTAAAGCAGCTTATAATTAATCAAATATGAGAAAACAGAATGTTTACGAACAGTAAAGGAATATTATGAGCAATTTAATATGGCATATTTATCAGTATTGTCTGTCTGACGTCACAAATTAACGCTTGCTAACACATTCTCATATATATTTAATATAATTTTTCTAGGTTTGTGCTACTATTTCTCCCCCTCTCCGTCTGAATTTTTAAGAATGATTGTTCCTATTTTGTGGTAATATATCCACGCGATTAAATTTGTACAAATAATATATAAACATACGTACTTATGAACAATCATAGATCATTTGTATAGAGATAAGATTTGAACATTAGTATTAATTATCTACGTATTTGATAACAACGTTTCATTATGTAAATTACCTATATATACAAAATAATCCTCATTATTTATGTTGCATATATGTATAATAATTTAAGGCAATTTAAGTAATTAAATGTTATTAAATGATAAGATATTCCGATTATTAATACAAATGTGTAACAAATATGATCTGAAAGATAGTAAGTTTCATAATAAAATAAACAACTCAGAGTGATAATTCTGTTGTTGGCATTTCAATGAGCTATTTCTTGTATAATTAATGCATTTTTAAATTTAAAATCTAACTTCATCAATGTGCCATATAATAAAAGTATTTTTGTTAGTAATTCTAATTCAAATTTCAATGTCATATACCAATATGCATTGAAATATAATGAATCGTTTATTGGTATTTAAATCTCATGTAGTATGTTTCTTGCAGATTTTTTCCTTTTCTTTTGAAAATTTCTTCGTTTTTTACTTTTTGAGGTATTTATTCCTTAACAAATCTTTTAAAGTTTTTCTTTTTATACTGTAGCATATTAACACAGAAATTATTATAAATATATTCCGCATTTCTAATTCAATGTTTGGAGATCGTGCCTTTTAGAAGAGTGACCTCTTAAAGTTCATTCTAAATTTAGCTGTCAGGTACTTTGAATCAGGTAAACATAAGGCTGTCTTTTATGGAAAAGACGCGTGTTTCTAGATGATGTATGGAAGCGCTTAAATTAGCGTCGCGGATCGAAGGAAGACGCCGTCACAGCGCCGCGACGCCTGGTACCGGAAGTCTGCGCACGAAAATACCTAGCTGCCACAGTATTTAGGAATTTTCTAAAGGTTTCCTCTCGTAAATTCTTGTACTTTAAAATTTTTTTGCACTAAATGTTGTTTTCAGAACAAATATCGAAACAACAACTTAGTAAATTTATTTAGTCAATTTTATAACACAGATAATTTCTTCTGAACATTTCTGTTATAAAGTTTCATGTTAAATGTTAGAACAGAACGTTGCGGTGTCCATAACCCAGAAATACTAAGAATATAAGATTTATTTAGATTTATTAAATATCATCCCAATTAAGTTTCATGTTGAATGTCAGAATTGAACTCAGTGCCTTCCATAACACCGGTTTCAACACCAATTTCGATTGTTTACTTATTTTTATGAGAGGTCCTTCAAACCCTACCGCTCTAAGCTAAATTGGGCTGAATTCAATCAACAAAGGGGAAAATTAACAATGAAATACATTTATTCTACGCTGATGGCAGTTGTTTATGCATGTATTAAAATGACGGGTGGCAGTTGTATCTTACCCCCACAATGTTTCCTTTTCTGCGTGACGTGGAACATGCGCTCAAATGTGATCGAAACCACTCCACCGTTTAATATTTTACGCTTATCATTGTTTTACCTCCTTCTAATCCCGTCTTAGGAGTTGAACCTAAACTTAATCGCACGTTTAACAGAATTTAACTCCGATTATGGTGTGCGTTTGCTTCCACATATTTATTAAATACAATTATCCTCATTATATCCTGCTTACAAAGCCAACAGCAGAACAATAATGAACGCGATTAGTTAATTTTAACATTCAATTGAGATGATACTTATTGACAGACGAGAGACGAGAGTCCAGTACCATTACAGCTATTGGCAAAACTATTTGGAGATGAAGTTTGACAGAGAAGTCATTGGAAACCAAAAAAAACCGTGACAGTTGTAAATTAAAGGCAGCTGGCACGTGCACATCTCTTGCGACAATAAACAGGAAGGGACAGGACGTGGAAAGAGCCTGAGCCAAATAGCCGGAGTAAACTCTTTTCCCGGGACACTTTTGTAAGCTGAACGACTAACCTGCAGCCAGAGTAAGGCCCTGACTGGCAAGATAACCAAGAGAAAAGCAATAAGTTTTTCTCCCACTTTTCAACCCCGCCTGTCAGACGAAGGTGGAGTAAAAATAATAAAAGGCGGAGCTGAGGAGATTTCCGACAATTATTTATTCATTAATAATTTGAATAACTACCGTTAGATTATCGATTCTGCAGCATTCGGCAAATTATCTGGAGAATTCTCTTCTTGTTGGCGTTAAAACAACTAGTAGCTGTTTCAGCGACCGCAGCTGACCAAAGGACGAGTTGGACCTTCATACCGAAAATCACGATCTGCTCCTAGATATTTTGACTGTAATTAAAAATTTTGATGACAAGTTTTGTTTATCCCTGAATAAAACTCTTGCTATCCGTTGAGTTTAGCAACTAGCCGGCCCACAAATTAAATGAATTAACAATTTTTTGTAACCTTTTATTTGTTAATTGTTTAAATTTTAATTGAATAATTTTTTATTTCATTATTTAATTTTTTAAAACCATTAATAATTACAACCCCCTGAATAAAACTCTTGCTATCCGTTGAGTTTAGCAACTAGCCGGCCCACAAATTAAATGAATTAACAATTTTTTGTAACCTTTTATTTGTTAATTGTTTAAATTTTAATTGAATAATTTTTTATTTCATTATTTAATTTTTTAAAACCATTAATAATTACAACCCCCACTGCAAGGTATTCCTATAACTCCTGTTTCGACACCAATCGCTATGGTTTTCACGTTATTTTTATCTTACATCTCTTACTCTCCTCCCATATTGAATGGGGTTTAAATTATACACAATCAATGTCTGGGAAAACAATATCAACAGAACTGATGCGGAAAAATATTCATTCAACACAAATACCAGCTGCTTTTGTATATTCAAAATGTTCCGTCACTTCCACCAACGTTCATGGGTGTGGCCATCGCGTTCTCCCTACGGTGTTTGTTTCCTGGTTCTGTACAAAATTGTATGCGGAACAAATACATAATATCAATTTTATTCTAGAGATGATTTCCCGTGAACATAACTATCCCCCTCACCCTACAAAACGGGTAAAATGTTACTTTTATATTTTTAAAACCTCCACAACCCCGATTGTACTCAATTGTAATTTGAACCTTTTCCCCAAATTTTGGAAGACGAAATATTTTGGAGTTCCATAGACTATAATGTTTTATTATTTATTATAATTGTTGGAATCCACATTTATTCATTAATACCGTGTGTTAACAAGCGGACGATTTATTTTCTAGTTATAGATTTACAATTTTTAGTTGTAATACGGTTTTTTATACATTAATAAAAACGATTTTTTTAATTAAAATTATTTTATACTGTTTATTCACAGTGTTGTTGATTAATATTCTTTGAGTAAGATGAGAATTCTATGCTCAATATCTACTATTTTACTGGCTTAAATATAATTGCAAACAGTTTTCTAGAATATTGGACGGCGATGTGTAATCTGAATTCGGTTCAGGGGTGTCGAAATTCGTCAGACATTATCATTTCGTTCTCGTAACAATATTTTCGTTGTGCTGTTCTTTGAGCAATCCTTCTCCAACATTCTTGACAACAATGGACTCTTCCCCTCCGCTTCACAGTAATTGTTCTCGGGTCAGAAATAAATTTCACACCGGTTCTGATCTACCGAGCTAGTTAATGATTATATTTGATTGTATTATATTTATAATTGTTATTTAACACTACATGATGCCGAATCCTATGGCAAAAACAAATGGAATTCAAAATTCCCGGGGAACTTTTGAAGGAACAAGAGATAAGAGTATTTAGAAAATATTTTATTTAAATCGAAAATTTTACAACCAAATTAAATCAACGTTTCGTAAATATGTTTAGGACTTCCACATTGCGTTTGAAGCCTGCCCTTGTTGGCAGTTCAGTTTGAATTTTTATATATTTCGACTTCTATTTGTTCATCAAAATTTTCGAATAAGTGTTACTAAATTTAACATTTGAAGAAATTACCTCAGGAAATAAGAAACATGGCGACTAATGCGATTTAGGAAACGATCAATTTGGTTTTAGGAAGAATGTAGGGACAAGAGAAGCAATATTAACTTTGTGACTAATCTTAGAAGACAGGATGAGAATAAACCGTCCTACGTTCGTGGCATTTGTAGATTAAGAAAAAGCGTCTGATAATGTGAACTTGAACAAACTATTAAGGATTTTGAACAGCACTGGAATAAAATATCCAGAAATGAGGCTTATACATAGCCTCTACAGACGACAGTAATTATAATAGAACATGAAGAAAAGAAAGCTGTAATCAACAAAGAAGTAAGACACGGATGCAGTCTGTCGCCCATGCTGTTTAACTTATATATAGAACAAGCGATGAAGAATGTTAAAACGGAATATGGAAAACGAATCAGACTGCAAGGAGAAGAAATAAAAACCTTACGCTTTGCCGACGATATTGTAGTATTAGGGGAATCAGGAGAATATTTGGAAACCCTACTAAAGGGCATGAACGGAGTCCTGGATAAAGAGTTCAATGTGAGGATTAGTAGAGGGAAAACCAAAGTAATGAAGTGTAGTTTGGGAAACATGGGAATAACAAAGGGTGTTAGAATTGGGATGGGATATTTTGACGGAAGTTAAGGAATTTTATTGTCGTTGTAGTACATATATTCAGGCATTAAATCTTTCCAAAATTGTAAGAAAGGCCAGACTAGAATTTTGATCTGAATTTTAGTAGCATTCTCTGTTGAGACCGGTTGAGCAGGCGGCACGTTGAGTCGTTGGCGGTGAATCTGAGACTCCGAATGCGGAGACTGAAATATGGCTGTCCCACGCAAATTACCGGTAATGTGGGACACCGGCTAAAAAAGAGAAGTCTACAAACCAGTTGGGAGCCACGACCGATCCGATCAGATTTAAGGCTAACCTCTCGGAATGATCAGCGACCCCCATTAATCTTGGTTCGTAGAATCGCAACTAAACATATCAATTATGTGGACATTTACTGTTGACAGTCTCCGGAACCATTTATCTACATATAATTTCCAACTCTTGATATCATATAGTCTCTTATTGGTTGATTCATCCTTCAGCTTTTCAAAAATACCTTTTCGAATTTGGAGACATTATGCCCCATGTGTCTCATCTTATGCTTAAAACATATCCTTCAATCCAGGTTAAGCAAAAACTATATTTCGAAAAGCGATGTTAATGGTAAGTCACTTACATGTTTACAGATCGATTTGTTAGTACCAGAAATTATTCACTTCTATTTTGTAAGTGACGGGGCACGAAGGGAGGATGACACTGCATCAGGGTAGTGAAGTTTTCGGCAACTTCCTATTAACAGCATGATAAAGGATGGAAAAGTGGGAACTCGGAAAAGGGCGGGGTAGTAATATTAACTACGGCTCTTCTAGCTATAGTTTAAGTAATTTAATCGCGCACGTGTTGCAAAAAAAAATCTCAACAGAAACCTGCAGCACGTAGGTCAGACTCTCGGTGCTGGTCGAATGTCCTTCCGATGACTAGAAGTGAAGTTATCTGTGGAGCTCAGCATTCCCGATTCAATGCCTCAGCAATATTTCGAAGCAGCTAGCCGATTGATACAATCTCTTGCTATACTCGTATACCAAGCGTCTGAGACCCCGGTGCAATAAAGTACTTATATCTTCGTAGGAAGTCACGACTTATGGGAAATGTACTTAGAAGCAGTGGCGGCTGGTGTATATTTTCTCACGAGCTTCAGCACATTAACTAATTTAGGAAGAATTTTTTGGTTCGTAATTTTAAGTATCTTTATAATAATAGTATTTTATGAGTGAGAATTTCTGGTTTAATTTTTAAGACTTTAAACTGTCCGCCTGCCGGCGCGATCCTTCTCGCTATCCTGCAGTGCAGCTCAACATTAGTCTAAAGTGTGAAATGCGCATGCGCAGTATAATGTTTCAGTTCACTGCGTGTCCACAAACTAATTATTATGAGAACACAGCGCAACGCCTGGCCGTGAGTACTGACACAGCTGTAGGCGGCATCATCAGGCTAAAGTTATAAATGAATTAATAAAAAATCCTATTTATGAACTAGTGGTTTATTTGAATCAATCAAAGGTTATTTAAAACAATTAACATTTTAGGGGTGGCATTTTGAAGACTTTCATAACTCTGAGAAAATTACCTCACGATCATGCATACAATATTGCCATATAAGTGGCTACTTCATAAAATTAACTTTTGGAGGAACATATTTATTTGTTACAACATAGTTATCTGACTTTAAAATTTACAATAAATTATTAATGGCCGTCTTTTTATTTATTTATTTGTTAATTGACTCTGTACCATTAATATCCTTTTAGCCGTTTGTGTTGAAAGGCGATATGCTGCATTGCACGGCCCTAGACTCTTAGACATTTTGTGTACAATCTCCGTAACAATTACAAGGTCTCTTCTTCGAAAAAACGTCAAAATGTTTGATTTTACTCCTTATTTTCGTAAATATTAATATTTTGCTGCAAAAAAACTGAAGTGGAGAGTTTGTTCCCATGTGCAATGATTAAATATAACCTATATAATGAAGTATGGTGAGGGAAAATGAAATTTATATATATACGGCTCAGTGACCACAACCTCATACAATTCGAAATATATAACAACGTAAATCAGGTAAATAAAGTGATACCTGATAGTACTTTCTACATCAGAAACGTAGACTGGAGCGCTTTCCTCCAGATATGCCACAATTAAATAATAATGTAAACGAGAAAGCGAAGGGACCTGGAAGAAGCAATTCACCACAGCGGAAAACGGAAATCATATAAGAAAGAAGGATCGGAAAAGCGTGACTAGGATTTTGGTGTGATGAACTACTGAACATAAGAAAGCAAGTCAGGAATATCGGAAAAATTTATCAGAGGTCAAACGGGATCAAGCTCATAGGAACAAGGTTACTAGATAATTTCATGAGAAATAAAACAATGTAATAAAAACAGACTGGAGGAAATTAGGCAATACAATAGGAAAGATATGTGGAGTCAATGGCGGAGTGATCGTCCTTGGGGCAACCGTATAAAATACTCGAGGAAAAATATCTAACCAGGGTCCCTATCCACAATATAGAGAATGTAACCAAATGACACTGACTGGAAGTAGTCCGTAGAATTCCCAATGACTAAACCTTCTGCCGATGACAGCATTGTAAATGAAATCACAAGAACAGCAAGAATCAGAAGAATTATGTGGAGCAGATACAACAACGGAGGAATTATGTCACCTTATGATTGAGAGAGAAGTTAAAAATAATAATAACCGAACTAAAATTAGGCACATAGCTCCCGGTAAGGACTGGAATTCAAAACGTGATGCTGATGGCACTTTCTGACAAACTGGCCCCCTTCGTATGCGGATTGGATGAATACATGTCTAGCACAGGAAGGTTTACGAAACGCTGGATAGGTGTCCGATTAGTAATTCTACTAAAAGATAAAAGATTAAGGATATTACAGACCCCAAAATTTACAGACCAATATGTTTAATAAAAACGATCGGGAATAATAGTGGAAGAAAACTCTTGTGTAAGATAATTTGGCTGGTAACCCTGAGAGGAGATTAATGACTGCCACATACGGCTCGACAAGGGAAGATCAACTGAAGACGCAATAAACAGAGTTACAGTAACAAAAAATCCGACCAAAAAATATATAATAGGAAATTGAGTCGATATAAGAGGTGCTTCGACACCTGTTGGAGGCCTTCTACTGTGCATAACGATTAGAGAATAGACTGTCGACGACACTATACTGGGACTGATTAAAGACTTCGTAAAGACAGAGAGGTATACGTGACAATGTCCACACGACCTGGATAAAAGAGACGACCACCAAAGGGATGTACCACAAGGTTCAGTTTGCGGTCAGTTTTCTGGAATTTATGTATGGAACCCTTTCTGGACCCACTTGGACTCAGTCAACTTCTGTTGGGGAAATTGTAGCATATGGAGATGACATTATGATAGCAGTAGAAGGAACCTCCAGTCAGAACTCGAGGCCAACGACGAAAAACAGACCCTACAAGTAGTACAAAATGTGCACAAAATAAAATGAGCATAGCCTTATAATGAAAAACTAGGTTACCTGTGATGAAAGGAAAATTTATCCCTCAACCCAGTGGTCAAAAATATGTGACAACACTATAAAAGACAAAAAAGTCTTAAGGTATCTTGGAATGGCTGGACGACAAAACTACATTTTCGAGCATATAGATACATAAAACCGGAAAGCCATAAAAGTAATGAATCAAATTACAAGAGTGGCAACAATTAATTACAAATAACTTAAAATATTTTCAAATTATACCACAACTCAATATTAGCAGCATTCCACGTTACGCAAGAGCACATGGGGCAATAGTTTGGAGAACTAGGTAAACCATTGCTAAAAATCCAACAAATTAGCCGGAAAACTTTGTTAAGAATATCAGGGTGGCTTCAGTTCAACCCTTCAGAAGCCACTAACAGTTCTCCTAGCTATTGTCCCAGTTGGATCTAGAAATCAGGAAAAAGGAGCGCGCACCCCCCCAGTATGGCTCATAAAAGAGAACCAGTGCAAAGTCGTAGAAATTTTAGGCAAGGAAGCAAATACCAAATTAGAAAATTAAAGAAGAAATATAAACATTGGCAAGAAGATGGAATTCATCGAATAAAGGGACGAAGGGTGTTTCGAAATTCTACCTAAACATAGAGAAGACAGATTCAGCTTAGTCACCTCACCCTAACCAAGGGTCTTATACATTTTCTACGGTCATCGGTCCATACGGACAATATCTGGGGAGAATAATAGCAGACAAAGACAACCTATGTGCCTGTGGAGTGATAGGAAAACGAACTCGCCTACTGGAATGCCCCAATATGAGGTTGACAAGACAATAAGAGAAACTTAGAAAGAAAGACTAAGGGAAATAATAGAAACCCACCACCTCACCGCGGGCTCTAGAAAATTTGCAACCTGATATCCGCTTTAGAACTGCCCAAATACAGGACTAAAAATATAGAATTAATTTACATCATAAGGACCTAATATAATCATCCATCGGACCGGATCAATCCGGAACGGTAAGTAAAGGACCAAAATAATAGACTCATAACATAATACATAGAATATAAATTATAGTAATAGTAAGATTATTCAAGTAATTAATCTTAAACTCAATTATCATAAGCTCTGCTAATTCAATTACATCATAAATAATTAGAGTATAAATAATTAGATAAAAAAATTTGAACCTACAACTACTCGTCCAATGCGTAATGGAGATCGGGGAACGTGGGTCGAGGCGGAAAACGGAGTTGTTCACAAACAAAAAATGTATAATATGTTGAAAGATGTGGAGACAAAAGAAATTAAGAATTCTCTCCTTCAGTCTTCCACGAAAACGTAATATAATAATTAAAACTTGTGTAAAGATGATGTTTTAAGCATGAGAGGCGCTGCGGGAGTTTCTCGCAGCGCTTCAAGCCAGAGTGACTGTGGGGCATACCTGATACATGTCTCGCACTCTCTCTGGGTATTTTTTATAAAAGTTCTCATATGCCGAGACACCTTACCCTATTTTAGGAGGTATATGTACTGGGTCAAGGAATTGGGCATATGGCAAGTGAGTTGTTCCGCTGATCATTTGATCGTCGGCCAATTGCCTCCTGAAACTGGTGGAGACACGGAGAAGGGAATGCTGCGTCCCCACAGCAAACTCGTCTCCCGTCATTCGGAAGGGCGTGAGAATAGTACCCAATGCCCGACCTACCTGATGCAGGTTTTCTAGGGTTTTTCCTGCATCTCTTTAGGTGAAACACCGGGTAGGATCCTTAAACCATAGCCCGGGGGCCCTAGTTAACCCTTGGCTACCTTGCTCTACCTTCCGCATCGCCCCTATTCAATTCCCTTCCTATGCTATTAAAGGGGAGTTGCCTGTTTCAGGATCACCTCAATGTGAGGCCTGTTACCCCCCCCCCAAAAAAAAGTGATGATCGTACATGCTAAAACCAAATTGAAATTTACGCTATAATTTATTATTGTAGTCATTACATATTTTCATCTATGTAAAAAATGTACCAACAAAAGAAAAAATATGTTAAAACAGACCTGTTATTGAATCTAGAAAACAGGTCTAGTAAATTATTATCAATAAAAAAAAAGTACATTTCGTGGTATCAAGTTTTCCCGAATATCAATTTTTCACCTGTAAGTTTTTTCAGTCCACCTACGAAAACACGAAACGAGAATAATATAGGGACAAAGTGTATTGCTGTAATATGAATTCAAAAATTACAGGTTTATACTCGTTACTACCAACAAAAAAGGGATAGTGCCTACTGGATGTACATGTCAACCAAGGTAGCAAATAGTTTTTGGAAGTATAAATGCTACAACTGTAAAAGACTCAATGAAATGAAAGCAGCCTTAACGCCAACCTTTAAATCTTTTACAGTTTAGTTCATAAATCTGTCAATATTATAATAGAAACTAACTGTTTCTGTTGAATGTCATCCAATAATATACAACATCTAAGTATAATAATATTGGTCATAAATAATAAGAATGAAATATAAATATTAATGGCCATATGAATCAAAATGGAATTAATTTACAAGAACTTCAGACACAAACAATAATTTCTTTATTTTATTGGACCTGTCTAGCCATTACTATTTATATTATAACTTCAAAGAATTTCAATTAACTTTCCATTTAATTGGTAATAACAGTAAATCAGATCATTTGGTCTTCTTCATATTTACTAAAGGAGAAAATACTTTGTGAAGAGAAGCGGTTATAAAGATATAAACTGTTCATGTATATACGTCAATCTAATTTACAATATCATTATATTATACGTATATAGAGCTCGTTTTAATCATTAACGGAATTAATCACGGCATTTCACAAGGACATTGCTATGAAGGGCTGTTCGACCCGGAAGAAATCAAAGAACCAGTTCCACTGGGTGGCAACACTTTAACTGAGACCGATCTTTAATTAGATGAATTCTAAATGTAGATCGTTATTATGTGAACGAAATAAATAGCCTTTTACCTTAGGCTGGTCACTTCCTTGTGAATGTGCTTTTGAATAATGTTAATTTTTTCTCGAGTTTAGCGACGTTTACATTTCTAGGTTGTTAGAGCATTTACTCTTTAGTGTCAGTATTGTTCTTAAAAAGTTTAAGAAATTATCAAAATATCATTTTTTTTAATTATTCAATTCATTTGCAAGCGGCTTAATAGACTCGTAAGGCGAAACAAATAAACATTTGCCCACAGCAGAATCATCTCCCGTCATTCAGATGGACGTGGGAACACTACCCAATAGCCTGACCCGCCTGAAGCAGTTTTCCTAGTTGTTTCCCTGAATCTCTTTTAGGTGAAACACAGTAGCCTATCACCATAGAAAAAACTTAGATCTCTCAAGGGATACCTGTGTGAGAGTTCTCTCGCAGCTATTTCTCCCCACATTGATTATGGGGCTAACCTTTGGGATTGCCTCGCACTCACTCTGGTTTTTTCAAGGTTCTCGCATGCCTTGACTCCTTCACCTTTTTTACTGGGGTCGAAGACCTTGGGCATACGTTAAGAGTTGTCCATCGATCCAATTGGATTAGTCGACCTACCTGATGCAGGGTTTCTAGTGTTTATTCTGCATCTCTTTCAGGTTAATACTGGGAAAACTCGGAGACCGTAGTTAACCCCTGGTTTCTTTCTGTCCCTGGAGAGGTGCCATTTATTGGATCACTCTCATGTAGCCGTTCTTTCTAAGAAAAAAGAGAGGAAAGTTTATACCGTAAAATGTTGTACCAAAGAAGTATAAACTTGTTTGACGCTAACATTAAACACCCCAGGAAAACGTTTGGAGAAAAAGTAAGAAATCAAAAGCAGTAGAAGATTACACGTCCAGATATAGTTTCAGGTATTTCACCGGGTAGGATTCTTAAACTATAGCCATAGCCAACCCGTGGCTACTTAAAAGTCAGTATGCAGTTTATAATTAAGTTTGATGTGAGTTAGTGATGAGAGTCAGTTCGTGGAGTGCGAAGTCATATGGAATTGCGTGAATTATACGAGAAAACGCAGCAACCTGTACGAAATATTCAGAATTCTAGGAATTCTTTAAATCTTTATGTTAAGCATCTTGTAAATTTGAATAAGCTTTAAAATATAAAAATAGAATTACATATTTTTCAATTATTATTTATGCAATTAAACTAGTTTTTCAAGGTCATTATTAAAAAACCTCGATCAAACAGGGAACTTAACCCATGAAGTCTTAACCACTGTGCTAGTCCGAGTCGTTCCCAGGACCGATGCGAGAACCCTCCACCCCTGTAAACACCTACGATTTACTAATTACAGTTTTCAGAAATTTATTGTGTAAATTGATAAACAGTGGATGATTTCAGTTCAAAGAGAAAAAAATTGCTTCAAATTGGAGCTTAACTAAAGGCCATGAAATAGAATTTAAAAGGACAGAACGGAAAAATGTCGACCAACAGGTCGTATTGAGTCACTTTGACCGAGCACGTAAGTATGTATTTTGAAGTAATAAGTAACAATCTGAGCAGCATTGATCCGGCCGGAAAAATTAAATATTATAAAAGTACATATTAATGTTAAGCATCCTGTATATAATGAGCTGTCATATCAGTAAATCAATTATACTCTTCTTAATTAATATTTATGTAATTTAATTATTTTTTCATGAAGTAGTATATTTATCGATCATTTGAAAAATAAACCCACTTTTTAATTAAAATAAGTTAAAATAACATAAAATGTTTCCTTTCTTACTTTTAACTTCTACAGGAATAAGTATAGATGTATTTATAATCATTGCAAGTATAATTTAATTATATTTTCAAAACATTAATGATATTTTACTTTATTTTCTTTGTTTGGAGGGATTTAATCTAACCTCATAATTGAAATTTATTGCCTAGCTTCATAGATGAGCTTTAGGATTAAAGCTTTTAATATTACAATCGATTTATAATTTAAAATCTTTCATAATTTATAAGCATCATATTTCCAAACACCTGAAGAAATTTCAAATATGAAACAAATCGTATTATTAATTTATTAGTCTTAATTTAAATGCATGGTTTTGAAATGAATTAATTATGTAAATTTTAATAAATATTCTTAAAAACTCAACTAGTTGACATAAATAGTATCTATTATTTATTATAATGCTGAAGAGAGCCATCAATAATCCATTTCAAATGTAAGACTAAATTACGATATTTTTATTTTAAAATAAAGAAAGTAATCACAGATACATTTCTTACTCTGATAATTTTTTTACAGCTATGGGTAATGCTAGTTGTTGATTGTTACCTACGGCAGTAATTATATTCTGCCAATAAATGACTAGGAAATATGATGAATGACTATTTGAACCTGTCTTCCATCAATTAAACATAAATCCTATTTCAATATGCATGGGTTATTTTTTTAATACTGAACACATTATCTGCATCGAACTAGAAGGCAGCAAAAGTGTGATGAGAAACGCAATTAAATACAGAAATTGATCATTTAAATTTTAAAGAATGAGGTAACACATGCAACATTAAATGTCTCCGAGGTATTTTATGACGATTAGAAATGGCATATATTAGACTTGCACATAAAATACCCAGAACTAAGTTTTATTGTTCAAAATTTTTCGAAAGAATAACGTTTTTCATCGCAGATTTTAATGATGTAATGTGAACAAAGTCTGGTGGGAAGTAGAAGCGACCCTGTGACTCACGAATCTAAATCCGCTGTAGGTTTGAACATGGGTGGCATATATTACGTTAAGACAATAACAAGCAGAGGCAGCTAACACTACCTTCTTCGCAGTTGTCGGATAATTCAATTACGTATGCTTCCGCTTATGTAATTCAGATTAAAATATTCGTAATTTTAATGTGGATCCAAATCACTTTCCTTCTGTAAAGATATATTAAGCATTCAGCTAGTTAATAATACTCAGACTAAAGGATATTTTTACGTTCTTGTTAGAATTTAATCTTAACAGTTTTAAGATACCTTTTCGAGGCTGAACGTCAATTGTTAAAACGTATCAACTATGAGGTGGCCCAACCTGCTGCAGGTCGTGCACTTCTGAAATCACCTAGCTGTTTAAAACACGCAGATGGCTTTCAGGTTTGTCAGCGACTGAGGGATATTAGGGAAAATGGTTCAACCAATTTGCTCCAGCTAAGACAAACCCTCACGATTTTGGTGCGTGAACAAGTATAAATTCGCTGCAGGTTAGTCGGAATCACAAAATGTGGGTGGGCGCCAGAGAATCCTTTGAAGAACGTATGTTTTTCGGATCAGACACAAAAATTATGTTGCATAGTACAAAAATACTCCATGAATATTGTCAAGTTTCAGAAGGCTCGTGAAATACAGTAACACACACTGCTAGAGGTTGTAGACGTTTATTTAACACGAAGTGCTGTACAAAGGTTCGCATTGCGAAAGACTGACTCCACTTCGGGGTCCAGTACAATTTATACATTCACAGAATATTCCAGAAACAGAACATTCTCAAAACAGGAAACACTATAAATGAAAGGTAAAGGAAGTAAGTAAAATAAACAAATAAAAATGGTTGCGTTGAGTGGGATTCGAACCCGAGTCCACAGTTCTGCAGTGCCGCTCTATACCCCGCAACCGCGCTCATAAAAAAACGGAAAGGTATTACAGTATGACAAGAATTGTAATCCTTAAAAAGTTTCACGAGAGAAATGACTTAATTCCACTTAAACCTAGTTGGAAATTTTATTGAACAGAATTGCAACAATTAGAAAATTTACTCATTTCAAACACGATTTACGATAATAAAAATTCCAATGACAAATGAAATTATTAATAGTTTCTGAGTTATTAGTGGTACACAGAAAGAGACACAAACAAAATATAATTAAAACTACGGGAAAAATGTTTTACAAATTAATGAAGTTACATACAATTTGAAAATACAAGCTGTATATCACAAATATAAAAGTATGTGTTAGGATAAATTTAAAAACATACGGCAGCCGACGACAGTTATTCAAGTTTGTATGTCCACAAGTGCCGCAGAGGAAGAAGAAATTGAGAAAATCTGAGAAGAAATTGAATAAATAATTAAGTGTGTCTAGGGAAACAATAGTTTGATGGTAATGGATGACTGGAACGCATTAATAGGAAATGGAAGAGAAATGGATGTAGTTAGGGACCCTATGGACTTGATGAAAGGAATAAAAGGGGAGATAGGCTAGTAGAATTTTGCTTTGAGCACAGATTAGTCGTGATACATGATTCAGAAATCGTGAAAGAAGACTACATGTGGAAGAAACCGGACGACACGGGCAGGTACCAATTCGATTATATAATAATTAGACAGAGGTAAAGAAATCAGGTACTTGATTCCAAGACGCACCCAGTTGCAGATATAAATTCCTACCATAATCTGCTTGTTATGAATTGCTGAATATGAAGAAACTCAAGAAACAAACTGGAACAAAAAGATGGGATGTAGAAAAACTGCAACAACAGGGGGTTCTTCAGAGCTACAAAGAAGATATCAAGAGTAGATTGATTGAGAAAGGAGAAAGAATCAATATAAAAGAGAAATGGGCACTCTTGAAGGAAGAAATGACTAGGGAACAGAAGAAAAAATAGGAAGAATAATTCAGACCAATAGAAAAGCATGGATAGCACAAGAAATATTAAAAATGATTGATGAAAGTTGTAAGTATAAAAACGCGAAAGATGCAAATGGAATAGAGCAGTATAGATGCTTGAAGGAAGATTCGGGATTGATGGACGGGGTAGATTTTCTCCATCACGTAGGATGAAAAATTCTTTCGCGGAAATCGGTTTGAACTAATTCACCTGTCCGCTTATTAATGGAAATATTTATAAGTCCGCGAATCGAACAGACAAGAAACGGCACAGGTTGATTTTGCGTGCGCATAGTACACAGACGACTCAAAAAGTGTTCCCTGGTCACAGAAAAAACTGCGTACCATGGAATGGGAAGTAGAAAGTGTGGTTGACTCAACAGATTAAGAATCGATAAATCGACATTAGAAATGTGTAAATTCTAAAGAAAGAGCAAAGACATTTCTGACAGAAAAATAATAAATCTTTCTGCATAAACTCGTAAAAAGAAATGTTTTTTTAAAAATTCGAAAAATCGTGAATCGGAAGTGGCATAAAATTAAGGCGTGGCTTAGATAGATTAACTTGAAGCTTCTGAGAGCTTCTATTAATAACATCGGCCGGGTGTGACAATAATAAGAGACAATCTGCAAAGCGTATTTGAAGTTAACTTGGGCATCTGTTTATCGCGCTACATTTAATGGATAAATCTATGGAAAATGGGACAAACATTTAAGGTAAAAGACTTCGATAAACAGGAAAAAATAAAGAAACGGAAAAATTTTGTTTATATATTTGGGAAAATAGAAGGAAAATTGCCAAATTTTTATAAGAGGCAAGGTAATATCAAAGTTAAATAATTAAATTAACAAAATTATATAGGAGAACTTGTGAGGCCGTTGTTATCAACACAGATGTTACAGTATCAATAAAAAACAATAAAATAGCATGAAACATCTAAATCGACTTGTTTGAACAGTAATGCGAACCTAACAAATGTACCGGGTGTTCGACTGGAAACCAAACACTGAGACAGCTGTGAATTTGGCAGTGCCAACATAATAAAACATGGAAGTAATAATTTTACACGTGGAATGCACACGATTCCAGAATGTATCTGCACTTGTCCAGCTTCGGAATTCACATCTTTATTTACTCAAACCACATTCGGCGGCAATCCAAATTGAATTATGATTTTATATTTAGTCTCTAAGTGCAAATGATGGTACGTCGCATTTTTTAAATATCACTAAAAAAGTCGACGGTTTACATCAAAATAAAATAAACTTATCGAATCCTCGGAAGCGAGATTTGAAAAGTAACAATAACAACCATTCACTTAACTAAAAATGTTATTTATTCAACATTGTTTACAAATGTCACCAGCCTCGTTTCTCTATTAGAGTACCGGGAATATTTTTAAGTTTTTATAGGTTCCGAAAGTATATTTCAGTCTCTCAAAGTACTAGGAGTATATTTGACTTTATTTGATATCGAGAGTATTGTCACCCTTCATAACGAACCGAGGAATTAATTTTACATTTTTCAGGCTCTTTGAACTTATTGTGTATATTTTAGATTTGTGTATATTATACATTTATTGCCTAGATTTAGATGCTGAGAGTAATCCCGCTGGTCTTACCATTTCGTCAGCTCTCATAGGAGATGAAAAAATAAATTTTCAAAACTTTACCGTTCTCACTAATGGCTTAATCGCGTGTTGACAAAAAAGATTACCGTCGAATTAAATACCTAATATAAAAATAAATGAAATCCCGAGCAACGTCGGGCACCGAGCTAGTTAAGAAAAAAGATGGCGTTGCAAGATGTGAAAAATAATGAGATAAGTTTTCGTGCAACATCACAACGTTTCATATCACGCGTACGATGCTTTATAGCCTTGGAACCATATTACAAAATCTTTTCCCAACGTCCCTTGAGATGTCTATCGTTTTAATTTTTTATGGTAAACAGTGTTGTATCTAATGACTGATCTGCCTAATTTGCAATTTAAAAGCATTTATTAAACAAGGGAAGGCGTAGGATAATTACACGATTATAAACGTCGATTTCCCTGCCCACTCGATTCGCCGATAGCAAAAGCACACTTCACTGGGAGAATGAACACACCTTAAATTGTCCAAGTTCTGACACATGGGCCTTCCTTATTGTTTCTGTGATCAAGTTTCATTCTCACTTTACGTTTCTCAAACATTAATTTTTTTCTTGGAATGTAACAACTTCTCGTACTACCTTCATTTTACTATTTCTCCAGACTCTTTGAATACTCATATTCCATTCCGACTGCATGAAAAACGTAATTCTGTTACTGTTCTTAATATTCCTTGCATTTATTGCGACAACAATAGGTAAAATTATAGTTTTGTTTAAACCCCAAGGGGTCGTCTAAAAACTGATTTCAATTTTTTTTTTCAGAAATTCCTTCGTGTACAGTAACTTGGCACATACTATAGCGGCATTCGTACAACATGTTAGTTAATATTAAAACATTTGTTTTATAAAGTTATCCTGTATAAATATTTGTATCAAACTGCTAAATAAATTTTCCCATAAAAAAGTACCTACTTTAAAATCTCCACTGTTTGTAAAATTTATACATGAGGCGAATGTGCATGATGGCTATAGTAGATACTACATTCAAAAATCAGTCAAGACCTATAGTTTCACGTAGCTCTTTGTAAATTAATTTTGCAAAAATAGTAACTTGCTAAGAAAACTGTCTGCGGCGTTTTGTTTTAATAAATTACAAGTATACGTTTCGATTAGGGTAGAAATTTAATCTTAATTATCTCAATTTAAAATGTGATAGTGGCGAAACTGTGTTCAGAGTTTCAGATTGTTTAACATTCTCTTATTTTCGAAGCATGCTCATTTTCTTTTAAACAGACACGTTAGTAAATAAAATTTTCCAGTAAATTGGTAGATAAAAACTTGTAATATTCTCTAAATATTATTCTCAGTAGGTTATTGGCCGCTGTTTTTTTCTAAAATCAGCGATAAAATGCTGTAACCTTAAATTATGACCTGGTTCAGAACAACGTAACATAATTATCCACTTCTAAACCTGCAACAATATTACGTGATGTCAACAAGATGGCGTCACATTCAAGAAACCTTTTCTGACGGAAACAAAAAGTTTGTAGAAAAAATCCTTTCCATTACCTACCATAAACTCCAGGTTTCGCTCTTCTTGCCCTTTTCTCCTAGAATATTTTAGAAGTCAGGTTAGTAACAAAACATTGCCAATTTTAAAAGAATATTCAACAATAAATAGTTGATCCTGAATGAAAAATTTACATGCGATTTTTCATATATTTGCAGTTTAGAACAGTATTTTAAAACGGATAACGTTATTTTTACGAAATTCTTTCCATGAATTAATAAAATATTAATTAATATTTATACACTTTTAAATACTTTAACGTATTTATGTCCCCTTTATTTTGAGATCTATTACTATATCAATAATAAGAAATATATAGGATATTACAGTACTCATTTTCTTTTCTTTTATTATTTGCCATTGCTGTTCTAGTAAATTTAATTCGTATAATTAACTTTGTTCTACTTACATTATTCTTTAATAAAATTTTACTAAACTGTAATCGAGAGCGAGGCTAGGGAAAAAAGTTGAGCAAATGTTCTTACATTACATTACATTAAAATAAGAGTGAAAATAAATATGGAGTAATTAATGCGAAAAAATGATAATAAGGAATATAGCCTATTTATCGCGATACTGCGATTCATAGTCAATGATTGTTTCGTACTCATTTCAAATAAGACAGATGATATCCCTTTTTTTGGAACAGCACATACGCTTTTGGAGCTCAACTCGAAGAAATTTTCTGTATTGTATCCAAGTACATTGATAAATGTAAATCGAAACGAGTAGAGTAATTATGGTAGATTCTATAGCATATATATATCCTTCGTGCAAACGTGCCGGCAGTCTGCCCACAAAATAGAAAACAATTAAACAAAATATTAAGGCTCATTATAGTGATTAATTACAAAACAATTAATGAAATTCAGTGAAGTGTAATATAAAATCATTCATTAATATTTAAATATAATAGCAGTCATTTCAGTGAAGTAAAATGGAATGTAAAAAGAAAAAGTATCTGTGATGTCATTATGCTTATCTCACGTTATGTTTCATTATCAAAGTTGTGTTCACACAAATATGTATTTCCTACTTCCAGGATGTAAAACTAAAAATGTTTCTTGCATACAAGTTTCCAATATAATAATATTACAGCTATTTTGAAAAGCGTTATTATTTAATTTAAAATAAGCACTCGTATTTCAAACGCGTATAATTAAATTAATCTACTTAGCGCAGTTGGACCCTCCCCAATTTAATTCGTTTTTAGGATGAATTAAATTTAGATAATTAAATAAGAATATTCCGAAACAGAGAATATGTAAGAATTCCAGGATATAGAGGCGCCAGACTTCGAGAAGAATTGGGCTTTCTAGCTAGCTAGCTAGTGGCACCACAAAGGTGCTTTGACCCATGGAAGTTTCCCAAATGCATCCCATCCTTGGTAAGTGCGGATCCCGCGCTTAGCGAAAAAATTAATGACTATTGGTGAAGACACGTTTCATGAAGAGAAGTTTTTCAGAAGAGAATTAGAAAAGAGGGATTGACTGGAATGTGACAAGCGGTAAAACGGGTAGTGTGTGTTTTAAGTTGAAACGAAGATGAAGTAGGAGAGAGATAAGGAGCTGTGTTGCTCGAAAGTCGGGAGGAAGAGGACTTAGGGGAGGTCAGTATACGTTGGAAGTTGAAATGAAGCTGTATAAAGAAGATAAATTACGAAATCCCTGCCAAAACTCTGCTGAGACGTCAACGACCTCGCAGAAGTGGTAGATAGGCCACATATCTAGTAAAATCTCAAATGGGGCATAAAGTAAGCTTTTAAATTAGATTCAAAGTCCAAAAACCTAGCTACGGCGACAGATGGATTCATCAATTAAAAGTAAAATGTAGAAAACAAAAATCAGACGTTGACAAATTTTCATTCTTATGAAGGTTGTTCGAGAAGTCTGGTAATTTTTTATGAAAGATCCTGGGTATTTTGCATAGGTTTACAAAATATATTTTTAAGTAGGGTTGAAAAATTGGATACTCGCTAGGCTAATTGTATAGTCAAGGAATGAGACTATGTTGATAAATAAAGTAAGTTATCTAAAAAAATATTTTTGCTACAATTTTAACAGAATTATCAGAGAACACTCTTACATAGGACCATCAACGACTGTGAAAGTATCTGGGCGAAATCCTTTTCAGGAAAATAAATTTCAGTTAAATCTAAGAAAATGTGTAAAGTGAATTGCTTTTCCTTCACAATAAAAATTAATTTTAATGCATAGTTCCATTAAATGTTTAAGCCACTGTGAAGCGAAGTATTAATATGTTCCTTGTAATGTTTCTTTATGTGTCAGGGCTATAAAAATTTCAAATGACAATGATTTATTTTGATTCGGAGTGTCATGTTGAGATCAATATGGTGTATTATAAACTTTTTGAAATCAAAAATTATTATATAAAAATGAAAAATCCATTTACTCTATATTTATCAATTAACAATGTACTACAATTTGATGCCTTTGAAGTTACAAATCAGGTGTTTCTTGATAATAATCACTATATATTTACAATATTTATACACATTAAATATATTATAAACTAAATACTTTAGACTATACTAAGAGTAGTCCAAACGGGCCTTCTCATGGAGCAAAATCGTTAACACAATTCCTACTCATAATTGGCAGTACAGGAAATCAGAAAAAGGTTACAAGAAATGTAATTACATTCTCCTCTCAGCTTAACCTGGAACTTGTGGCTGGGCAAATCCGAACATCCGCGTTGAACCGTAATGAGCGTCTAGGAGCCCCGGACTGGAGCACGCCTTCCTCACGTTGTTCAAATGTCCGTGACTAGGACAATCTCCTATTTCTAACTGTCCACTCTAAACGTTCAGTTTAGATATCCCTCTAATCATTCGATATTAATATCTCTAACGTCCAAAAATTAATGTTCTGCCTTATCTCTACTCTTAAAGGCCCGATCATAATATTCTTTCAAGTCCTGTCTTAATCATAATGTCTCAAAATCCACTTTTCGTGGGTTTACATTGCCTTTTCCCCACTTCCTTACTTCATATTCCGTCGGGGGCCCGATCTTGTTTAATAAAAGTTATTATCTGTCCTCTCTGGGAGGAGCCATCCGCCCCACTCCACCGACGTTTTTCTGGGAAAACACTATCTTCGTTCACCACTCGATGCCACCAAATCTCAAAGACTTGGCAAAAAAGAAAGTAACGCCATCGTGTCGAGGTTTTATTACCTCTGTCTGTAAACTGCAACTTCCCTCACACCGCCTGCTTTTGATTTCGTACCGCCAAATTCCGAATGTTGTTGTTTGTTGTGTTTTACTATTACAATGTACATAGGAAAATTACCTCCTTTAGGAAAGTTATGAAATAAATACAAAGACATACTGAAAACAAATATATAAATATGAAATAAAATAAGTCGAACGTTGAGTAATGAATAACATTATTATTGAGTTTCACCGTACCGGTTATTATGTTGTACCAGAAATATTGTGTTGCACTTTTTTATTGCTTAATTATTTTTTATGTAAATTGTCTACTTACAATAGTTTTTTAATCTTCGTCTAATTCAAACATTTTAATATTTTTATCGTCACCCAGACTTTTTGATTTCTATGTTAGAATTCTTATTAATATTTGAATTCTATAGTTTCTTTGATTGCATGGTACTATATCCTAAATTGGTAATCATTCAAACTGGCGATATGAGGAAGTAAAAAGTAAATCCTGGTGTTAGAAGTGATTTTCCTGCCCAGAGCCAGCCGCCTTTCGTTGTCCCCGCGGCTGTACTTATTTGCAGAATACGCATACGCATGCATGTCCGTGACGTCACGGGCCCGCAACATGGCGGGGGCTTGGCGCCTGGTATTTGTTGGCAGATGCTGGGCGGCGCTGCATCAGTCGCGGACAGTGCGCACTCGCGGAAGCATCTCCACTAGGATACAGCTAACAGGTGAGCGCAGTGCATCAACTACATCTCTCTTCATCTACGCGGATGAATCGTTGTCAAATACAATGTGTCTATACAAACTTAAACACTGAAAACGCAGCGCTTCTGACCTTAAAATTTATTATAAACGAACAATTCTGCTTAGTTCTTGATTTGTGGTTCTAGCCGATAACATATACAATTTTCTGAAACTATAATCTGACCTTCATACAGTTTACGTATTATCCTATGCATCCGTACCGAGGACCTAAGAACTCATCAACTTAACTTTAGGGACAATTACTACATTCAAATCTTAAGTAATATGTGCTACTTATAAAAAATTTAATATTATAATAATATATATCGCTTTAACGTACATTTTGCAAAAGAGTTATATGCAATAAGATTAAACGCCCAATCACAGACGAACCAAGTTTTTATTCAATTCATCCAACGTTTCCTCGTGTCATTTGGGACTTCATCGCGTAAATTATTTCAAAATTTTTCAACAAAATCTTGTGCAAAAAGTTAGAAAATATAAAGTAAGAATATCAAGTTAAAAAATTAAGTATTCCAGTCTCCATATTATTTATATTCGTTAAAATAAATAAATAATATTACTTATAATTTTTCAGCATGTAGTTAAACATTAATTTATTTATGTGGAACTCTGTTTCTAACTACATACTTAAAAATTTCAGGTAATATAAATTATATGTATTTTTTAAAAATTAGTTTATTAGCTGTAAATTTGATTAATTTATTGGTTTAAAAAATATTGTTTCACTATATTTCATAATTCTTTTGTAGAAAAATTCGTAAGAAATTTCCCTTATGAACTCTGGAATAAGAAGACGAATCGTTGTATAAATTGAATAAATACTTGGTTTTCAGTAATTGGTCATTTAAATAAATGCTATACTTATAATAATATCTGTCTAATCATCAATCTAAAAACATCGAAAGCACGATAAAATTAAGAACAAAACTTGCTGTGGTAAATTGAATTGAATTATATAAAGTCTGTAAAATTAAAACAGACAGGTTACAACACTTTATTTCTGACGTTGTCGTATACCAATAGTATTTCCTGTCTTTGAAACACTATTTTTTGGTTACGTTCCCCCTTTATATGAGTACAATCGAAATGTAGACGCGAGTCCTTGTGACCATTATTTTCTCGCGTTTTCCAGTAACTTCGACCTCAGCCCATGACCTACGAACTGAAGGTTCCAACAAGGAAATCTCATTTTAACACCGTGTCGTTTAGAGCTTTGTGATTATAAATCGCTTTGCGTACGAAACACATTTTTTTAATTTATTTGAAATTCCGTCACATTTAAACCCCTGTTCGTGTTGGAGCCCTGTTCTTACGCACATTTCTATAGCTTTGTATTAAAAAATCTGTTTATAAATGTAATATTAAATAAAAAATCTACCACACATAATATAATAAGCGACTGATATTCCGTGATACGTGGCGAATTCAATTATTTTACAGTAATATAAATAATGCCTTAACAAATTCAAATAAATTGGTGCATGCCGCCATTAGGACCCAAACTACCTCAGATGTGAATATATTCATATTTTCATATTTTACAATTGAGCAGCTACGAGTCGGTTTTCTAATGTTATTTTCTAACAATAAGAATTCGCTGTTCTTATTCAATCTGTACCCTGAAAGCATAGAATATATTAGCTTAATCACGGTTTAACTATGTCCTTTTGGGAATTAATATTTACACTTTACTATCAGCTATAATTATTAATTTGGTTTAGAGCTAAGATCCAACCTAAATTAATTTTTTTCTGGATTCATAGGATTTATAAACTTCATGTGGAAGGTTTGTAGTATTTTTGCTCTTGACCTATTTTTTTAAAATAATAAATTAATTTAGGAGATATATTGTTATTAATTTTTATATTAAATTGGCTGTATGGAGCCTCGTGTGAGGAGTATGTGATTTATAAAAATTAATTTGCATAATGATCAATTATATAGAATTTATTATTACTTCAATGAAACGTTGTTTGAATTTTCAAGTCATTTCAGGCTAATCAGACCAAAAAGTTGTCTTTCGTCTCCTTGCACATAAAATCAATTGTTTATATGTAAAAATCAAGTATAAGAAAGTTCCGAATACAAATTTAAAGGCGGGAATCAATTCTACTAAATTATATACACGTGGTCCTTGCGACCCGAAAACAAACACTGCGGGAAAGTGACTAGGGGAGAGAGTCGTCTCATTTTTCCTTCAATACTATTCAATATTTTGTTTACTAATGAACAGAAGCATTTCCAAACAGTTTTTTCATAAGTCACGCTTCAAAAAAGTAAATCAGTTATCATGAAATATTCGTTAAGAGGGTAATTACATTACTTATCACATAATTTTTTATTACTTAAACACATCTAACAATTAATATAAATAAAGGATTGGCATCCAATCAGAAAAAGGTTCATTTAAAGAAGTACAAAGACGTTTCGTCTTCTTATTGGAACTCTTCGGGTATACAATATTTTCCTTGATTATTAATTTTAACATGTAAAATTTAGAGGGCACTTAGTTTTGGTTAAAAAATTTAACTGTCGAAATTATTAGATTAAAAAATATTGTACACAATATTATTAAAATTAATATACGTGAAGAGGTCCCAGATAAGAACGAAACGTCTTTATTAAATAAATAGTTTAATAAAATATTTCCGACTCAAGGTCATTAATTTATTTACAAACTGATTTGCTTCAATTGAAGCTCAGCCAAATGTTGATTCTTTTTACCTGATGAAATTAGCCGGTGCGAGATAGGAACAAATAATCGTGGAGATTGTAAGATTCTAAGTTTTCTCATATGTTCTTAAGATAAAATCTAGAATAATTATCACAGTTGTAGCAAGGTGACACGCTTGACTTTCCATTCCGCCTTACGTGTAGCCATATAAGGATGCGGTATTACGTAAAGAGAATAATTGGATTACCAGAGAAAGGTCAAAAGTGTAGCGAGATACCTGAGCTCGAGGACGGTTTTTTATTTCCTAATCTCCCACTCCAACCACACGACACGACTTTTACGGTAAGGGATCGTATACGAATATCCCTTTCATTAAACGTCTCTTTAACTGTATTTATTAAAAGAGCTGCGAGAGAATTTGGTTCTTTTTTATGAGTCATTTTATGTCGGATCATTGTTCCTTATTATATTACTAGCTATGCCCGCGACTTCGTTCTCGCGGAATAGTTTTTTTGCCCTAAAAACGAAACAATAACTTAATATTAAAAATAACCTGACGCAACAAAGAAAACTAATTTACGTTTACATCGTATCGACGATCCAAAGAAGTTTACTATTTCTCAGCCTCTGCCAACAATAGGGTAATTACGGCGCGAATCCCACTGCAATAATAGTTATCATCCTTCTTCCCTTCCTCCCCCTCTCTCTCTTTCTTATGCTGCCAAAATTACGCTTATAAGTGGTATGACTGGTATAGAATCGCCAATAAGACTTATAACTCGCAGTTGTTTTTCACGCCATCTTCGCACGGCAATTAAATAGAATTATAAATATTGACATTAATATCTGATAAATAAAATATACACGAAAATTTAACTTAATACCCCTGTTTCGATACCTGAAATTTTAATTGAAATCCGTTAAGCCGTTCCGGAGCATAAACAGAGAAAGAGTATAGGTAACCCGCATTCTCTTTGGAGACGCAGATAAGAATACATATTTATATTATTATTATATTAATATATTCTCCAATGTATTGAAAAGAAATATGCACGAATATTTAAGTTAAATCTCCTGTTTTTAAACTTTAATATTTTCATTGAAATCCGTTGTGTCGTTTTGGAGCCTATTTGAGACAAACAGAGAGACAGACAGACACAGCAATTTTATTTATTGGCATAGATTTAAGACGTCCGTGTAGTTCGGCAACCACTTATACAAGGAAGTAGCGCAGGGTGCACGCAGTGAAACGTTTTCGGTGTCACGAGACGCCATCTTTTGCAATATTTCAGATTCTTAATTAAACAAAGAAGTAGCTAAATTACTGACAAAATTAAGTTATTATGACTTTTTGAATTACCTATAGCTAACACATTCGTTTTAGATTTTCAATCTTCAAGTCAAAACGGGGTTTCAGACCTATTAATTTCTTCTTCGACATTTAAACTAATCTGACATTTAAAAATTAATAAATGAACATTAAAACAGACAATAAATCAGAAAATAAGTATATTACACAACACAATAAATACGTTGCAGCGTTTCGTCAACAATTTAAGCACTTCTTCATGTACCAAAATACATAATCAAATTTCTTCTAGTGTTGGACATTTTTAATGAATGCAAATACGTAGTACTTTAATTAGAAAATAAAGGTCCAAAAGTAAAATTTTTCATTCAATGACGGTTGTAAACTATTCGGTTGTAACTAATTTAATGTGTTGAATAATATATTAGTTTCAAGGCATACTAAATGTTCTGATGTTTATTTGTTCATTGTTTATATAAAAGATTTTTATATTTCCGTAAATAATGCATTCATTATCTTATGTTCCCTTTATTATTATCTTTTTGTAACTAATGCATAATATGTAGGATATTCCCATACAAATTCCCATATTAATTAAAGAAGTATCCACATATGTGTATATATATATGTGTGTGTGTGTGTGTGTGTGTGAAAATTAAAATTTAGTCTGTTCGGTCTTGATATTTCTTTATACAATATTCCTGAATCATCTGCACTGTGACTTAAAAACTTTATGTATATTTATCAACTAATAAATAGAATACTTAAGTTTAAGCATTATTTCACGCGTAACAGATACATAACAATATCGCTTGACAGATTACGTGAGTGTTAAACTACCAGCTGCTAGTCACGAGATCCCTGCTGGAAGACACTTCGAGGGAATTGCGTGACATCAGTTGAGCCGTTTTTGAAACTTTATTGAGGGTGGGACCTTTTCTGATCTTAGAGAGGACGAATGAAATATCATAAATCTTCGAAAGATCGACAGAAATATTCTCAGGGGTGATCACTACAACCCAGCACATTTTCTTGCAATCGGATCAATGGTATAAGAACGTATACATATATATTTTAGTATGTATAACTTGCTTTTAATGATTGTTATTAACATATTTTATACTATTACGATGTAACAAAGTACTACAATGGATACACAAACAAATAATTTTGTGTAAAAAAACACAAGTAGATTATGAAATTTCATTTTCATATAACTTCCTCATAAAAAGTATTATTTACTGAACCACATTAGAAATGATTTGATTACTTATACGTAGGTTAATCGGTTTTTAGTTCCTATGATTTTATGGACTTAAATGCAGTTAATTTGCGTCGAAGAAAGATTTGTTGGGATCATTTGTAATACTCAGCTCCTCTTTCAGAAATTAATTATTTACCTGTCGTAAAACATTTGCCATATTTGAATTGACATCCGGCCCCTGATATATGTTCAGATTGGTTCCATACATTTAATCTCCAGTCGTGAAGCGTAAATTGTTATCACATCATTCACCACAATTAAATTTCAAAATATTTATGGTGAGCTTTTAGGATCGGAATGAATTGTCAGTTCCAAGTTAATTTTAGCAGATATCAGGTCTCTGTAGCAAGTAATCGGTTGCGACAGACTGAGCACAGCTTTGCCAGGTAGGAGTTGGAGCGTTGCAGTAAAATCTGTGTCCCTTTATGCCGGAAATGTCCTGAGGTCACATCCGGTGGCTGCACTTCACGCTGCCTGGTCATCGCAGGTACGCACATCATCGCAGACACTCGTCACAACCCTAAACACAACTTATAAACGTCCCCAATCCAATTAACAGACATATACGCATACAAATAAAAGAAATATCAAACTTGACGAATTAAAAAAAGATGGTAGAATCGTAGTGCGGAGTTTATTTTATCGGTTAATTTGGCAAGTTCATTAAGTAATTGGTATATATATACAATACTGATGTTTTTTATATTTTATCAATTACTAATTTATATATTTTGCAATAGACATGTCGGCCGCCAGCTGGACAAAAAAATTAAAAAGTAACAGATAAAATTAAGCTACAAAATGTTTCGTGCTTAAGTTAGGGCTTATTTCGGTGTATAACGTTTTTATGGTCTTATATATTAAAAATTCAAATAAAATATATATCACTGAGTATTTAAAAAATAAAAATGTGTCAAGTAAATATAATTATTATAGCTCTTTTAATAAATTAGTAAACCAGCCAACGTTTTAGAAGAAATTTATTAAAAAAAACTTTTGTTTCGTTCCCTTTTTTGTGGCCTCCGCAAGAGAAAAAGTATAACAAATTTAATTAGATGATTTTAAAAATAAGAATGTCTGACAACTGTCAGTGAACAATTTTTAAAAACAGGAATTTTGTAATACAAATATTTGTTTATAAAACAAAAACGTACTTACAACTTCCAATAATAATTTTTAGAGGTATTCTAAAGGTGTGACCTTTCCACACATTATGTTGAACGTAATTTTTAGTATTGTTGATAGTTATATTAAAAACGAAGCTCCTTGGTAAATTAAATAATAAAAGAAACAGCTTCTGTCATGTCACCTGTTTTATTTATGTACTAAATTGATGTCAGATATGTGTATATATTATTTCGGTTTTATTTGCGTGGTTTTTCAACATTACCAGAAATTGTCGGATTTTTAACACCGTGGTTTGTCTAGAAAAAAGTTATAAAGTGTAAACATGTTTCATGGGTTGCATTTTTAAAATGGCAATTTTAATTAGGACAATTTTTTAATTTCATACAAAAACAAATTAATTAATTAAGACAAATTTGTGAAAATACAAATTGTGCGGTCCTTAAAATTACCACAGCTAGCTCAAAGTTAGCAGCAGCAGTGAAATAGTCATTATGCGTTATTTGATATTACCACTGACAACCCTGAGTCGTCCGTGAGGCGGCTGACTTCACTAATCCTATGGCCAGACTCTATTTATTAGCCGCCATGGTCCAACTGGCTTTCTTCTCCTTCCAAGATTCTTTCCAAACTGCACCCCCATCTCTCTCTCTCCCTTTTTTTCCTCCTCGCCACCTTCCTAATTCCAAATTCCATTCCCAACTGCCTAATTTCTGTATCTCCACCTCTCCAGGTCAACTCTCTCACACCCCACCAAGGGGGTTGATGGCGGATCACATGCCCCCAGCCACAATCAAATGTCCAGCTTAGCCCGCAGGTTTCTACACACTCTGTAAGGCCTTCAAAGTTCCCGCTGTGAATGACCTGGGCTCAGGTAACGTCTGAAAATCCCCAAAGCTGTGAATTCCGCCTTGCTTGTTATTTCCGTCGTGCTTAGTTGTTATTCCCGCTTGGTTGTCACCAATGTGGAATTTTTTATAATCATATTGTGTCGAATGTTTCCACAGATGAAAATAAAATGGCAATCGCCACCCTAATTCATTACAATTAGTGTTTTAATTTCTTTGAAAAATATGAGAATATCAAGCAGAAGTTGTTAATTTTCAGATTATTAATATCAACGATAACGGGTTTTAGCACTTTTCTTAAAACAGATTAATTGAACGATGCGACACTTCGAGAAAGTTATCTAACTCCAGAAACAATTTTATTTTCATTCTGACGGCTGTTTAACAACGACCATTGCGTTATATTTACGTATTAACTGTAATTAGTAAAATTGTTCGGATAGGTAAAAATACAAAACTTATTGGCTTAATTATAATTATCGAACATATTTTAATTGTTATTAAATAAATAATTTGGCCAGATGTCACAAATAAACAGTGTATGCCTTTGAAATTTTACTCAACATCTTTTTATATAATATTAATTTTGTTTGATATTGTGTAAATATTTTGGCAATGTACATAAATTATTTATAATATTCCAAATTCAATGTAATCCCGATGACCACTTAAATTAATTATATTTTTCAATTGCTTTAATATATTATTCTGACGAAGGCCAACTTATTGTATAAATTATTGACATTATGAAATGAGAATGTACGTAAAAATTGCGTGCGATATGAACAATATGAATAATCTTCTTCGAAAAGGGAATTTTTACAATTCAAAGTTTTAAGTTAAACGGTTTATTTTTATTTTTCGATAAACAGGAGACGAGAAGAGATAAATAAGTTGTGAATGTCTGATAAGGACGGAGTTTCCGGCAGCGGTTAAAGGCAGGCAACACGTGCAGTTTCTATTCTTGAAGCGCTACACGGCTTATTATCGAACGAGCCGAGACCACGTGCAGTAGTACGCTAGACATCGATTATTGCAGTCGACCCGGCTCCGGCAGGCACTGAGAACTTTCTTAGGAATGTCACATTTCACAGCGGTCCAAAGCTGCGCCACGATATTCAAACAAACTGTTACGCCAGATTGGAGCTGCAATTTAGAGGAAAAATAAGACATACAAAAGCCTAGTAGTTTGGATATTTGAGGAAATCGTTCGAAAACGTAGAACTGCAATAATGTTAGCTAAGTAACCAATAGTTTAGAGAGAGGACTTTTTATGAGATAAATTATTACTACTACTACTGTAAAATTCGCATTTTTAATAAAGATATCAATATCTAAAAAAAATATGTAGAACTGAAATCGGGCGATTATAAGATGCAACTCAGTGACGGAAGTCGTCAGACAATTGACAATTTATTACTTTTGATATCCATCTACCATCCGATTTTCAGAAAAAAGAAAATTACTTTTCACGCCCATCTTCTTTCTTAGTCTTTATACTGTTATTTTTGTAATTAAAACAATATCACTTTTCTTATTCATTTTACTCTTCCAGTCGCTCTTGTTTTATTATTTTTGAAATAAAAAAATATTACTGTTCTTATCCTTCTGCTAGTCAACATATTTTTTAGTGTTATTTTTCGCCCTAACAGAAATATTGTTTATTTATTCATCCAACCATTAGTCTCAGTTTTTATTTTCTGCAGTAAAAGCAATTTTACTTTGAAATCCATCTGCCATTTGATTTTTTTATCCAGCTACCGTCCGACTTTCTTTGCCTTTTACGTTTTCAATATCTCATTTCTAATCAGCCTTTCATCCGCCTTTATTAGCCTTCTTTTGTTATTTCATACAGTAAAAAAATATGGCTATCTTTATCCAACTACCATCACAGATTCATAACTTCTTTATTTCTTTGCAGTAACAGATATTTCACTTTTCTTGCTTTCTTACGCAACTTTTTGCTAGTCTTTGCAGAGAAGACAATATCGAAGATACGTAGTTTCATTTTTTATTGAAACATAAGAATATTAATTATTTTATCCATCTAATATCCGACTTTCTTAGTATCTTTCTTTGTATTACCTGTGTTAAAAGCAATTTTACTGTTTTATGCATCTTCCCTCAGGCTTTATTGCAATATTTTTTTGCAGAGAAAGCAATTTAACATTTGTATTCATCTACCATCAAATTTACTCGTAAAATCGACGAATTTATCATCTTCTTATTTTACTGTTCGAATCATAAGTCACTTTAAATAATGCATATATATATATATATATATATATATATATATATATGCAATGTTCAATTTATCGAAAGACATAGAAATATCTCGAGAACCACACGTCGGATCAAAAAAAGTCTGTAATAAAAAATGTTCGTCTCAAAGGGGGGCATCTAATGATATGAAACTCAACCCAATCCCCACCTCCCGGTGGTGGGGAAGTGAAAAATTAAAATCTGAAATGGGAACCCCATTTAAAATTGCATATTCGGATTCTCCAGAAAAAAACTCTAATTTGACCTACGATTCGAGTCATTTTGGTCACAGATTGCGTTTCAATCGACAAAAATCAAAATGTCTAAAAAAATCGTTGATAAATGGCAATTTCTCAAGACATAAGCACCAGACCAGCAAAATAAAATGAAATGTGTGTGTGTGATATTATTACAATTACTACTTAATTTCACCATAATTGTCCACCCACCCCCTTCCCGAGGGATTTTGAAGCGAATTATGTCAAAATTTTCAGTGGGAAACCATTTTTTATAGGAAACCTTGGTTTTCTAATGTCGAATACCAAGTTTCGTATCATTGCGAACATTTTTCATAACACGCTTTTTTTTATTTGATGTGTGGTTCTCGAGATATTTCAATGTCTTCAAATAAAATTAACACCCTGTATATATATAATGCAGATATCACATATTTTCAAGTTTGTCGAATTATGCCTAAATACATTTCATCCCATTTTTAACCTCTTTATGTATTTATATTTCACACATTTCTATGTTGAGCATTATGTGAGAGGCAGACCCCCTTGGAAACTACCACCGTGAGAAGAACACGAAAAATACTAACTGAAACTCTGCGGTTATGAGTGACCTACAGCAGGAACATTACACGGATTATGCTGAGACTTTAAAAAATCCTCACGTAATGAATGTAAGCATCCTATTTGGAGAAGCTTAATGAGTAGCAGATAATGACGACGAGGGTCAGAAGTGGACAGGAGGAAGAGGTTGTGTGACTTATTATGGCCACTTTGCGATCAATTAATATTCTTTTTGTTTTCAGAATGGGCGGTATTCAGCAGCAGCCTTGGACCCCGACGAAGAGGCGCGGCCCCATAGCGGCGGAATATTCCAGCCCTGGACCCGCTTGCGTTTCCCTGCCCAACCTTATAGGTAAGATATCATCCCTTACTCAGAACTCTCACTTCTTACATATATGGAGAAACTATCTGAAATGCCTGGAAAGATGGTCATATAGGTTTTCATTCTTATGTAGTTGTCAACAAGTCAGCGAGAGCGTCACATATTTGAAAATATACCTGTTCACGCCACCTCTTCATAAGAGCTAAATTTCATCAAAAGCACCATGATACTCAGTACTTTAATCGAGTCAAGAAATGAACATGTACAGTGACTTAAAAAAGTCTTAAAATGGTCAACACCGAAAGAGTGTGACCCTTCCCGCTTCTCCATCCTCACTGCATCAAGCTTGCTATAGATCACTGCTCTTAGTCCTCCAAAATGAACCACTTAATCCTCTCAGACTCACTCTCCCCTTAGAAAACCATCGCCAACGAAGGCAACTCCCAAGAGCTATCCTCAATCATCACTGAAGATTTACACAAGCCTGGATCCCGGCACACCAGGAAATAAAATGGAACATCTCCATCGACCAGCTATCAAAAACCACCACTCGTCACCTCCTCTCTTATCTTCCTAATTACATCTAACACATTCTCGGATATTTGGAATCATGCCCTTCCAAAACTATTCCACCTATGGAAGCAAAATTGGCCGCTTCTAAAATCAAGCCCAACCCACAACTTCCTCACCATTCTCCTGCCTGCAAAGGTAACCAGAAGAGATCAAGTAATCCTTTCTACAGTAAGATCCGGTCAGTCCAAATATATTTATAAATTATTCTCCTCCAATTTGCGATCTCCGCAACACCTTAATTACCATTGAGAACCTTATCAACTCCTGCAGTAAATTTCTCGGAGAGGATAACCCGGACCATGTCAACCACTCACCGGACTCAAGAAAGAGTGATCAAGTTCTTAAAAACGATTAGTTGTCTTGATGTAATATAACATGCTCAATTTTTACTTTTTGTAACCCTTAAGTCAGTTCGGTCGCTAATGACCTCGTACTTTATGCGACCTTAAATAAAGCAAAAAAATACCGGGAGAGCCACTATCAGTCTCACTAATCGTGAACTTCCGTATCCTCCACCCCGGCCCCCGAATTGGTAGTAGTATTTTACCCCTACAGTCTTTGCTTGTTTCCTGGTCGCAAGGGACCTGTGTACTAAAATTGTGTCGAAATTGCTCCTCGCTTTTGTATTTATATGCGGCACATACATACGCATAAATACACTGGAGGAGTCAATTATATTTATAAAGACAAAATACTTTAACTACCTCTTCGGTCTGATTACCGTGAAATAATGTAAGAAAATTTTATTATAAATAGAAGAAAGCTACTCGTTCTGTATTTTTTTGCACTCGTGGCGTGGTTTTATTATGACTTTTCCTGGAAACTGAAAAGAACACAAATTTCTTACGATTATTGTTTTCTTCCTGCATAATGTAAATTAATACAGCACACAAATGACGAATCGACTACACGGAAGCTGTGTGTCTGTTGATAAAAATTGTTACAAGATTGGTGATGATTCTTAAGCAGAGTTTTATTGAAATTCTCTTTTGGTCATTAATCATGGTACTACAACAAATAAGTTGGTTCGTAAATCTAAACTATGACTTTTCTTCAAATGTCTGTGGACCATTCTTTGCATAGTTCAGTTAATTTGCAGACTAGATCAGAATCCTTAATATTACCTTTTGATGGTGATAAACACTATGAACAATCAGAATTCAAGTATTTTAAAATTAACTGTTAGGATAAAAGGTTTCGATTGCACCACGATCGGTTACATGTCCGGTCGATATTTTCTATACTAATCCATATAATTCAATACAACAGCTTTGATCGAACGCAGTCCTTTCACTTTTGAATTAAACACATGAAATGTTGGGTTGAATTTACATACCTCTGTGGTCAAAGGGAACTTACAGTTAGTGGCCTAGTAAATGAAATTCGTATTCGAAGGACAGGAGCAGCCTCCGGTGTCCTACAAATGTTTTCGCCAACAAAGTCCGATGACCAGCCAAGGAGTTGTTCCTATTTGGCCTGCTGATACAGAATTCCAGTGTCGATCGGAAATACGAGTCCTAATTTCAATGAAGATCGAGGATGAAATATTTAATATGATAATGGCAGGGTGTAAGTTACTGTGCTTTTGCATAAATACTTCTCGGGTTAACACTCGGGTACAGCTGCGATTACCAGGATCTGCAAGGGGAGAGGTGATATACAAAATTCACGTTCTCACACCCTGGCTATTTTGAGTGTTTGTAAAAATTCAGATTCCAAGTATTGTTTTTTTATACCCCACTAGATCCCTCGAGAAAAATATTACTCTCCGTTGAGTTTAGGAAGCAGTAGGCGCAATTGAAATTTTAAATACATTAATTACTTTATTGTACTCTTCTTATTTAATTTTTATAACCCCCAATTGGAGTTTTAAATGAATTAATTATTTTTATTTCATGTATATCTTTTTATTCAATTTTTAACCCACTGTTATTAAATTTAACTGAATAAAATTGTTTTTCTTTTTTATTATAATTTAAATTCAATTTTTTTTTAATTTAAAGTTTACAAAGCCCCACCACATAATTTATGGGAAGACGCGACATTTCGACGACCACGTGCTGTCGTCTTCTTCGTAATATTGGAAAACAAAATACTTCAAATATCTATACTCACCGTCATGAAATTACACTTTTCAATAAAAATTCATATATATTGAATTTTAATTAATGTCCTGACATTTAATAATATAATTCATGAAACAGTATTGTTTTTTCATTATTACCCACTTTATTTGTGCATTATTATGGGATATCCATCTTCAACAGACTGCCGCAAAGAATTAAACAGTTGTCCGATAGCCACTCCTTCTATTCAGTAAAAGAATTTATAGAAGAATTGGAGACGAGTAATTAGTTTATAATGTTGGAATCGCCTTTCTATTTAGTTACAAAAATTTGTTATAAGTATATTTATCTTTTATATAATAAAATAATGTAATAAATGTACACCCTGACTCATTCCACACCCTTGAAGCTTAGCTTCTTTACTGGATCTAAGGAATATGATTATTATTTCCATGAGTATAATAATTCGTATTTAACTCTAAAATTTTACATTTTCGATTTTATTCAGTAACTTGAAGTACATATAATTATTTTTCGTGTGTGATATGTTTAACATACATCCGTACAGAACTTCATTAATGCGCTCTGTTCAACACCAGTTTCAAATAATAACCATAATCAATCAGAATTTATTAACGAATAAAAATTAACCTAATATTGGCACTATACATTAAAATCTACGAAATATAAAATAATCATAATCATATCCTAAATAAAACGAATATAAATAATTTTATAAAAATAATTGTTGTCAATATGTATACATATAATATTTTCTGTCGTATTCTTAAGTCTTAATCTACGTAATCACACACTTTGATCGGTATTTCATGACGTCTTGACAAGTTTTTTGAGCAGACGACGTGTTTGAGAACACAAATATTTTAAATTTCACGAACTACACTGTACAGATAATGCTATTAAGTCAATTTTTAATATAATAGGCTCGTATTTATTTTATTTAAAAATTTAATAATAGTATTGTATCACATAGAAAATTGATAGATTTGTGTTCTCTTGTTTTATCATGAATATGGCAGTTTAATCTGCCGAAGTCACTTCTTAAAAAATAAGTGACCGTTAAAGAGTTTTTTTGATTATTTCTCCAATTTTAACATAATATTTAATATTGTAATGAAGAGTGGTGTTTCGGTGAGAAGCGTTGATTATATTATCAGTTTTTTCACCTCTGTGAGACACTCGATACCGTTTACACTAGGAAAGTCTTGTCTGTCTCTCCTTTAATTTGATCAGTTTGGCATCTGAAATCTAAAGCGTATTATCGTCTTTAAAAATGATTTCTCTTTTCATTAATATTTTACTTGACATTCCGTTTGTTCGTCTGTAGTTATTCGTGTCTAAAACTCAAAATCAGCGCTATATCTCCGTTTAGTTAACTTATCTGCTTCGTTCTTGTCAAATAACGAGACAGATGTCGTAATGTCCAGACCAGAAAATGATTCCTTAAAACGTCTAATGTTAATGTTGCGTTTGAAGTTTAGTCTATATCGATTTCAATACTGTCGAAAAATGATGGGGTGATAATATAAATTGATATTTAAGAGCCATGTATTTCCGCGTTTAGTGTCCTTGGCCGAGAGGCTCGATCCAAGGTGAATGTCGGGGGATCAACGAACTGCAACACGCCAAACCAGCTTCACAGACAACACTCCATCACGTACCTTATCGCTAACAAACCAATCCCAACACCATTAAATTCACTAATACTCCTCACACCGAGTTTTATCTTATACAAGTTATGATACACAAAGGAAACGTAGGACGCGTCTTTTGTTTCATTCGCTGAGATCTTAAAAGAATACGAAACTGATAATGCAAATAAATATATACTTATATTGACCTTTTGCAAGTTACACCAGGTCACTGAACTGAAAAACTCATTAATATTCGTTAGCACTTCTCTTTGAGCTTAACATTTAATATGATTTATAATATGGTTATTATATTTATTCTGAAAATTGTTTCGTACTTTCTGACACGTATAAATGTTCGTTGAATATTTTATTTAAATTATGTGAATTATTTTACAATATTAAACATTTTGTGGGAAGATACTGAGGTATTCGCAAGGTACCTTCCTGGGGTAAACCCGGCAAACAAGTCATAAACTTGAAGCCTGACAAGCGCCTGAGGAGTCTCAGTCAGTTGTCTGACTGTTTTTTTCGACTCGACGAAAACCCAGGTCAGCCAATGTCAGCAAGGTGGTTGACCCAAAAGATGGCTAGGAGTGGCACCTCCCAAATTTTAAATTTTTGGATAGGAAGGGTACGGACGCCAACCCCTTTGGAGGACCTGGGTAAGATATAAAAAGCGGGGAGACCAATGAGATTATTAGGGGAGGTGAGTTAGAGGTAGGAAGGACCTCGAAAAGGCATTCGGGAAAGGGAGTCGGAGGCAAGAGGTCAGAGAGAAGATAGCGAAACGGAAATTCTAACTAGCTGGCTTCAAGGGGGCAGAGATCTGGCTCAAAGTGTCACGAGGAAACGAAAGTGGATACACAATTCCTAAACCACACCAGAGGCTTGTCTGCTTCACGGGCCGACCCACGAAACCGCCCTTGCGATGAATCCAGGATTGCCGGTCAACTAGGATGCTTGGGGAGGCTGAATGCAAAGTAGGAAACAAAATGCAATAATCTCTCGCTCTGCTAAGCGTATAAACACGTCATACAAACCTGAGTTAAGTTGATTAAATTTACTGTAGTCTCTTTCTATGTCATTTATTTAGTTAGGGCTCTCAAAAATAAAATTCATTAATGTATAAATATTGTAATGTGTTGAATCTTTTAGGTTTGTTAATAATTAAACTGTTTTCAATGTTAAAGCTGAGATTTTTTTAAAAAGTCCACAGAAATTATATAAATGTTATCCGGGCAGATGATTGAAAGTATACTTTGAAGTAAAAAAGATTTAGTTTCAAGTGCAGCTTTAGTCTGTTAGCAGGGAGTATTGAAATACATCGAAAAGGTCTGAACTGTGCTTTCTTCCCGGCGCAAAAGTTTATTATCATGGTTTTGAAATTTGTTGAAAATTATTTGGAATCAATTGATGGAGGATTTTTTGAGTTATCTACAAAGTTGGCAGACTAGAGGAATGTTTCCCTCAAACATTCAACGCTTTTCCGTTTAAATGGAGGTTTTAATAACTGATTTAAGTAGGTTAATTATTTCTAGAACACGTGAGCGTTCTGGCCTTCATACTTCAGATATTGGTTCTCTGATGTAAATAAAAAAAATCATTGATTGAATTGTTGAGAGAAAACTTTTCCCTTTTATCTCATGAGCAATGGAAGCCACGAAACTATATATCGGAAAAGAGTATAAAATATATGGTGTATTTAATAATAACCGCAACAGACTTCTACTGGTTGTAGAGAAGTCTTAGTGGATAAATTTTTGATACGGATGTAAAATAAGTACGAAGATCGCATCGATTTCAAATCTCCCGCAACGTGCAGCTCGGCCATTACGTCCAGATCTTTTTTGGGTTAACAGGCTACATGAGGGTGATCCTGAAACAGGCAAATCTCCTTTAATAACATATGAAGGGAATTGAAAAAGAAAACCTGCATCAGGTAGGTCGGGCATTGGGCACTATTTTCACGCCCTTCCGAATGACGGGAGACGAGTATTCTGTGGGGTCGCAGCATTCCCTTCTACATTTCTCCACCAGTTTTAGGAGGCAGTTGCCGACTGATACAATGGGATCGGCGGACAACTCTTGCCATAAGCCCAAGATCTTCGACCCCATATCTCAGTGCAAGCTTCAACGCCTGCGAGAAGAAAGTAACTTCGAAGTCAGTCAAGGGCAACGGATCCGTTTCAACGCTTCTGTGGCTCTTCAGTGGAAAGTTATCACACGACTGACGTCATCACTCGACCTATTTCTTTCGGGGAATCCCACAGCTACACAGACGTTGTGCTGTTAATAGCTGAGGAAGCACTTCTTAGAAAAGCACAGACACTGAGATCTGATACCTTATAAGTAACTCCTTGTGTACAGCATAGCGATGGTTCACATTCCCTCGTGGTTAACTCTTCATAACACAACTACAGTGATTTCAGTCAAATATAATTATACAGCCGACCTCCTGTGGTGTAGTGGCTAGCGTTGCTGCCTCACAACCCAGAAATCCCGGGTTCAAATCCTGGCATGGGCATGGACCGGGATTAAGACTATTGGATGATCTATACGCTGACCACGTGTCACGCCAAATTCGGAATGTGTCAAGCAAGATGACAGTTCGCAGTCGACACGGTAGGCCCAGGCCCTCAATGGGCTGTAGAGCCATGGAGAAAGAAAAAAATATATAAAACAATTACAGACATATGACACTTGGGGTTTCCACGTGGAATGAGATGCTGTCGTGGTCGTAAATGGATTTCGTGTACAGCTTACTAAAGACAATGGAATACACCTGGATTGTTCGGCAATGCTGCTTGTCCCGCCCTTCATTTTCATGCGTTTAGATTTGTGGATCCCTGGTGGGAAATAACAACCAAGGGTCATCAAATTTTAATCGCTCTAAAAAGTTGCAACCTGAAAGATAGACAAATGAGTGTTCTGTGGTTTTTGTCATTGAGGGATCCGGCAGGCGACTCAAGGCAATTCTCCTATTTACTACCACCCAATCTATTATTACAGATACAAGAAAGAGACACCCATAAGTCAACCGTTCTATATATACCGTCGTATTTCCTACCATATTCGAAAATATTCTCAAGATTCGCAACCTCATGAAAAATATATTTATTTCATGTTTAATAGTTCATAATAGTTGCTCGTTTTTAATGAAGCAGCCGTTCACAATATGTTTATAAGGTATAGTTTTATGGGCTGAGGAAAAGAAGTGAAAGATGCGTCAACAAAAGAGAAATGTTTCAGAGAAATAAGCTTCTATTCCAAATCCGAATCAGAACTGGTTTCAACGTCTGTACTTTCTTCTCCAAGTTCTACGAAACTCCACGTGTGATTTCTCTTTTACTTTTGTTAACATGCTTGAACAGAATACAAGAGGAAGCAGGAGTTTATAAGAGTAGTTGAAAAGGATCTCCATTCGTGAAATGCCCCTTTCTTGTTTTGTCAGTTCAATATCGCCACGGGGTAGAACTTCCCACCCGCCTAATCTCTTAGCCGCGACTATAGGCACAATTTTATAATCTTTGATAGGAATCGGGAACAGATGAAGCATGGCACATCTGCGGACCCTGGAGCTATGAAAGCTGCGGTCGCTGTACACTAGGTTAATTACAGTCCCCTTAATGATCACGGAACCAGACTCCTCTGCTTTTTACGCAACTTCTCATCACAGCTTGTAAATACTGTCTAGGTTACCTGATTTTTTAAACACTTTCACGTGATACGAGTTCTCAAGGAAACTCACAGACATTTACCGAATGTCGTCAAAGCGTTATAGTATTTCAAACTATAATTTCGTAACGGTGTGATGTGATTCAATAATTACTGTGGATATTTATATCTATTTTCGCAAACGTTGTCACACTGAAATATTTTCAGAACTCCCTTTTACACACACAGTACATTGAGATATGTATCTGTCGCTAGTTTAGTTAAGTCTATTTTACTACTTATTATGGACCGATTAAAACTGGATGGTCCCTTGCTGTTTATTCCCGCGAGGGGTGACCTTGAATTCACAAATTATAGTGCATAAAATGAAGCGTAGGGACAAGCTGGGTTGTTGAACAATTGCTGTGTATTCTATTATTTTTAGAGATGTACACGAAGCTCGTCTCCTTCCATGCAGAAGCTTATCTCGCATATGAATTGATTTCATTAGGTAAAATAAAAATCAGTTTTTGGCTAGAAATTTACTGTGTGTAATTTTTTTAATTATATTTGTTCTTTATTGTATGAAGTTACGGGAAAACGTATTAATAATCTTAAATAAAAGAGGACACTAAATAAGCGATCTGCATATTCTATTCCTAAAATTATAATTAATATTCTGAAGCATGTTGGTAGCGTTCTTCCACCTTCTCTCCAACAGTTATTCTCCCCTCAACCTTCTCCCTTCTTCTACGGCACAACTCGTTCGCCGTGGTATATTTCGGAAGCCGTGTTTTCCGATCATTCAGAGATATATATTTAAGAAAAACATTTATAAACTCTCAATGTTTATGTATATATATTTAAGTTTTCAAGTGTGTCTAAGGAAGAAATAAGTATATTAGTTAATTGAATCACAAAATATATGATTTAATAACAATAAAATTTCAAAGGTTAAATTGCTGTTATGTGATTGATAATAGAGGCATGCTCAGAAAGTAAGTGTACTATGACCACAAGGTGCTATGGTTTTTTTATGAGAATTGGCAACACTGAGTGATAGAGGGGCACTCCTGACAGAGCGAGCATCGTAGGAACACGGGAGTACCCAAACTCGGTGAGAAATCCCGCCAAATGCGAGTCACACGCTGTTATCCGTTTCATTATCTATTTTTATTAGATATGAAACGTGGATGGTTCATTACACGCCTGAGACAGTCGTCAAATTGGCATAACAGCAATCCTCCGTCTACCGCAAAAAAAATCAACAATTTCCGGCAAAAAATCAAGGTCTTGGTATTATGGGGCTGAAAAGGCATTATTTTGGTCAAATCTCTGCCTCAGGGGGAGACCATCAATGCTCAATGATATTGAGAGACCACAGAAAACTCAAAAGGAGCGTTCAGAACAAAATACTGATGACAACGCCCGTCCTTACACAGCCTTAGCTACCAATGCGCTCTTGGACACGTATTCCCTTCAGATTATCAACATTTCGCCCACCTGGAGGTACGGAAGGGAACGAATTAAATTTTCATCCGACGAGCGGGGGCACTAAGAGCTGTGAAGTGGGAAAAGGAGATGGCGGGAGTGTTCTTCGAGGAGGGCATAAAGAAGCTTGTACCACGGCTCACCACGTGCAATAAACGGGATGGCAATTATGTGGGGAATTAGTCAAGTGTATCAACAATATCCTGTATCTTTTTAAAATACACTTTTTCTATTAAATATAAGAATCTAGTACACTTACTTTCTCAACATATAAACTTTATCCATGTAATATAAAAATCTAGTACACTTCCTTTCTCAACATATAAACTTTTTCTATGAAATATAAAAATCTAGTACACTTACTTTCTCAACATACCTCATATTATAATAAAAAAAATTTATATTTCATTTATGTTTTTGCTGTCACCCTACGCTACTGTAAACTTAAAAATACCGTTGAGTTTGATTTTGTCTTGACATGGTAACCTTTTCGCAAGGTTGTTCATTGCGAATGAAATACTACTAAAAACTATTTATTAATTAGAAAAATGTTCCTTATTTATTAAATTTTGCAGAATTAAGTAAACTGAGTGTTCGTTGCCATTTTTATAGCGTTTCAAAAAAGTTTTATTATTAAATCACAACTTTTTAAGGTGTTCAACAATTTATGTATTTTATATGTATAGTAACAGCCTGATTAAGCTAAAAATATGTACCGGAACGTTATTGGACTTTTGAAATTAGATTTTTTGAGACTGCATCTCTTTGATTGGTCAGGAAATACATTTTTGCATAATGTATTAAAAAATGGACGCTAAACGAAGAATATTTTTATCTTATATACTGAATGAACTAGAAACTCTCTTTTTTTCTTCCATCCTTTAAATGCAGAGTTGTTCGGTCTGTATACAAGCACCGCACCATATGTGCTCTGAATTCGTCGCGATGGAGATAAGACTTGGCACGTCCGCGTCCGTCGCTACAAGGCGAGAAGCCTAATATGGCGCGACCTCCATGCCTTGTTTTCGGAAGCACTGGAAATTATTTATTCCCCGTATTTCGGTCTCAGCTTCCCACATGTCCTTTTCTTTCTTCTCGTGGACAAGGCGAACTACCAACAAGTGAAGTATGAAGGTTTCTTCGACCTCGCAATGGCTGTCATATGCATAACTACCATGAAAGGAATTAACGCTTCCCGATGTTTACAATTAGGCCTTGAGTGATAATAAACAAATGGAGGATTTGTAAATGCGAGTTGTTACGTGATACGGTACTGCAGAATTTGTTTCGATTGTGGAAGTTATTCTGATTTCCAGCAATAAATGACTGCCATTAGTCTTGATTTTAACATGAATATATTTTAGCCCATTAGGGTATTAATTGCGGCCGACTTAACGACACGATCTACGTGTTTTTTAAAACATTTATATGAAATATTTATAATGTTTTACGCTTAAATGACTGAATTTTTATTGTTTATGAAATACATAAATTTTATTATTATTTAGCACAATTTAATTCGCATTTTATGACGTATTAAATTCGTAAAATTGAATGAGAATATTCGGAGACAGGTAGAGAACATGCGGAAAGTCCAGGATTAGAAAGGGACCAGACTGTCGCGCAGATACCTGCCTGGAAGCTCAGTACAGGGGATTAGAGATGTTTGTCCAGCTGTAAGTGCGGATCCCGCGGCCGGTTAAAATTATTGACGATTGATGAAGACACGTCACGTGGGGTGGCATTTTTCCACAGAGAAGAGGAAACGAGAGATTGGCTGGGAGATGACAAGGAGGTGAAATAGTCTTTGTGGTTTTGAAGGTGGAAGGAACAGAAGGTCAGGAAAGGAGAGAAGGAGCAGTGTTGCTTGGAAGTTAAAAAGAAGAGGAGGTAGGCAGTCAGTGTGTATTTAAAGTTGCATTGTTTGTATTCCAACATCTCGTGTGGATGACAGAAAACCAGCAAATCTAAGGTCGCTGAGGTGTCTACCATGAACACAATACTAGAAGTAGAAACAACCAAGCTTTATTAAAATCTAATTATATTAATATACAAAAATGATCTATTATGTTACAATAACAAATGTAATGCCTCCGAAAAGATATGAAGGACGCCCCTTACAACATATATAAAAAATCAGGTAAATGATATTTTAATCTATAATTTTGTTTATATATTACATGAATTATTTCACGCTTTAATTTTTTTTAACTACTGACATATATATTGCATACAATGTTTTGACGATTGAAATATATTTCATGTCACCACATACTTCTTCAATAACCATTAATATTATTATGAAGGCATCCTAAACTCCAGTCTCAATTTCATTAATTACACACATTAGCGTACAAGCTGTTCACTTCCAGGTCAGATTAGTCGTGCAGCTCCAAGAAGTGATATTTCAATTGTTTAAGTGTGTGATTGTGCTTCTGTGTGTATATATTTGTGCTTTTGTAGTGTACATATCATTTTTTCAGTTATATAATGTCTGTTTTACTCGTTACGTATTTAAGTATTTTTGGAAATTTTATTGTTATCTTATTTTATTTTGGTCTCACTTGATGTAATGTATAACGAATCCCAATTTTCGTCAATAGAGGACTAATGGAAATAACAATCGATCTAAATCGGCTGACATCGCGTGGTTAAACCCGGGTACTTAATATTTTAAAAATTCTTTGCTCCCCGAGTTTCCTGCTTCCAAATACTTTTAGTGAGCCTAACATTAATTATAATTGTTAAATGTAAGACTTTATTGAGCATTTCTGCAATTGTGCCTGCAAATTAGTTATAATAAATTATGTTATAGAAAATATAAAAAAAACTGTTAAAGGTGTTAAATTACAAAATACCGATTAAAATTGTCTACGTATACGGAAAGTTCCTTCGTTTTCCATTTATAATGTGTTTAAATTTAACGTCTGTTATATATAATTAAACAATTGATGACCTTGTACAGACTTTATTCTATAAAGTAGGCGATAACTACGTGTGGGAAAGGAGTTGAAGTGTTACGTGTTGCTTCGAATCTCTGCCACTATTGTTGGACATCTGATGTAATTTTTTGTTATGTTTTAACAGTTTTGTGGTAAGTTTGATTTTTGTTTCTCTAAATATTTTAAAAATTTGACTTAATTTCACCTCCATAGGGTTAATTTTCTGTTCATGTTTCCTTACAGGAAGGAAAAAATCTGAAGAAGACATAAAAACATGCTGGAACGTTGTTACGAGTAAATTTATATAATAAAGTCTGTACAAGGTCATCAGGTGTTTAATTTTATACGGTATTTTTAGTATTTACTTCTAAATTTTAAATTAATTTTGGGGTGTAATGCTTTATACGGAGCTACTCTGAGTACGCGCCTCTGTCGTTGCCAAATGAAGAAATAAATTAAAATTAACAAACTGCATGTCAACAACGATTGTTTCCCTGTCCTAAAATAGGTTAGAACAGGTGTTTGATTCACTTACAGCTGCCGATAGTGCAAGTAAATAATGTATGCCTTTCCTTTTGTAGGAGGATCAGCAACTCCTGATTCCAAACGTGGACGAGCTCCTGCCTTCAGTTTTGGAAGCAGGTGAGTTGTTTCAGCAGATTATAAGTTACTTTATGAACACTGTCATGTCATCTTAATTCAGTGAGCATAGTGATAACCATGGACAGTAGCCTGTGGGTATGAAAGAATAATTTAATCCTCTTTGTTTAGATTTTCTCTTTAGATTTTAGAGCAATCTCTACTGCTCTAGATTTTTAAACGCATGATATACACATATACATTAAAATAATACAATAGTTTCTACAGTACTTGTTTTTTGTTGTGTTGCGTTAAATCTGGAAGAGTTCAGGTAACTATATGAATGATGATCATATCTTTAGTTCACGCTAAAAATGGCCCACAACAAGAAAATATTCCAAGTAGCCGAGAGCAGAGGTGACACGGTAACTCGTTTTAGTGGCACGTTTCCGAAGATTGCAAATTGGCGATTTAGAAATACAACTTGCAGACTTTGAAGATAACATTTGGACCCACGTGATTGCCGACGTATGGCCGAAGCTTGAAAATCTGGAACGAAATTATTTTAATAACTAGCTGTGTGCCCGGCGATGGTCATGAAAATAATGCTTAAACATAACTAATATTTTACTTATGATAGTTTTTTTCATTTTTGCGAACGTCGTCGTCGGCGTCGCACGCACGCAGCGGGCATATTGTATCCTATTGTAAGTTCTATATGTCTATATGGCCTAAAAGACGGCACTCCAAATTTATGTATAGATACATATACATATCTACGACAGATAAGATTGAGTCATCTGCCCAGAGACTTATAAAACATTTATATGTTTATAAACTAATTACAAAGTATCATTACTTATGATTATACAGTTATTAAGGGTAAAATAACATTTTATTTAAGTAATGATACTTTTTAATCGTTTTTCGTGAATGTTCGATCGGATAAGTGACTTAATTACAGAAAATTCCTTTTCGAGCGCCAGAAACGTAATTCAGAATCATTTTCATTGCGACTTATAAAAAAATTTGCATTATTATTAAATAATTGAAGACTATAGTTACTCATATTAAATGCTAGTTAACTTAAGCTTTATTTCACGCTAAACAGCAATTTAATTGTCTCGTCTGACAGGCTGCGTAAGGGGATAATCTATCCATTTCCACGTTCTATTTGTCTTTCGGGTGCGGCCTTCTTTGGATCTTGGAAAGATCGACAGAAACCTTCTATGGGCAAAGCACAACAGTGTACCAAAATTTCATCACAATCATATTAATGATTTAGGAAATCATAAGAGACAAACAAAAGTCTTACAGAAGATGATTGACGTTGTACCTTTTTTGGCCTGAAAGGGAGATAGGAAGTAACCGAAATCTTCAAACAATCAACATAAACATACTCTGAATTGATTAGCGTTAAACACAAAAATATTCACGGTAATCTTATGAATGGTATAGGAAAGTCTAATGCGAGACCTTATAATAACATCTTATAGCTAGGAGTGTGTTCGTGCAATTCTGGGTACATAAATCAGAAGCGGGACGCTATCAATGCCTTTTATTTAAACAGGTGAAGAAGACAAGAAAATTTGGGTGTTGACAACAGATTAACTGATAGTATTAGTGCCATAAATATCTAACCTAATTAAAATTAACAGATGAAGTAAGTGAAGCTTGCAATCGAAACTTAACAGACAAACTTCAGCAACAAAAAGCTCGCTACTTTCTGGTTTGCGTATCTTTTCATTTTTTAAATTTGTATTGTTATCATTTTTTTCCAAATGTACATTGTTTACTATGTTTATAATTTATACATATTTCTTTGTTAAATGGCATTTAAAATCCGTAATAAATCTTTTGTTTACTACGGATGCAAATATAAAGAACGTCTACATATTTCGTTATGTGACACGGCACTATAGTTAAGTTAGAGTTTTTTTTAGCATTTTGACACGTCAATCTCTATAGGTTCACCATCACTAGTCTAGACTAACTTCGAACTGGTTTTAAAAAGACAAAACTATTTCCGTGGTCGTTTTATATTTTTTCCCGGTTTTACCTAATTTTTCATGGCAAAATTGGTATCCAAGATTCAAAAATTCACATGAAATTCTAGCTTGTACATTCCTCCAGCACTTAAAAGTTAACATATGTTTCAGGCATGGAAATAAGAACGACAGCCCTGGTCCAGGACCTGGCCAATACAACGTCACCGGCCTCAGCGCTAGAGGTGAGGAAGAAGCGTTTGTGATCGCACCTCTGAGATATAGTATTAGGAATATTGCTTGACTGTGGTTTGTTGAACAGGCAAAGACAGTCCCCCAGCAGCCACTCTTCACAGCAGACCCAAGGAAATGAAGTCCGACCAAACGCCTGCTCCAGGAGACTACAACCCTGAGAAGTCTGAGAAGGTCGTCCATGACAACTCTCCCAAGTACACATTCGGTCTCAAAACTCAAGTGGAAAAACCTAGCTCTACACCAGGTATAAATATATTTGAAACAGTAAACTGCAAACAAGTTTATATTATTGCTTTCCCTTTCTTTTCGCCCATCGCGGCCCCAAAGTTCATAATTTAAGAGAATGGCATGAACTTCCAAGTGCTGGTTAGGTAGTAATCTCGTTCATGAAAATTCGTAGTGACTCTTCTCAGGATTTGCTCTTCTTTGCTAGTCACAGCGTTAATCTTTCAATCACAGACATTTAATTTCAGAGGACAAGGCTTCATTTGTCAGATTTACATAATTTTCTGCAAATTTAATGCTATGTTACGCTCTTTAATCTGCCGCTTCACTGAAATTTTTGGTTAAGATGCGGCAGCAGCAAACAGTGGAACGAAACGAAGCTACAACACGTCAGTAAAATGATCCTACAGCTCATTACTAATCCAATTCGTCTTGCATACTCATTAGTTTTCAATTCGACCCAATCACCCTCATTCCACTAAATTCGCCCTGTGAATTCATGTCGAAAGCTCAAAGCTTTACGTCACGTCATGCGCGGCCTAACCTAACCTATCATCGACTGTTTACTACTCCGGTATATAACCCAATTTGTTTGCCAAACTAATATATTTCTTTCAAATTTTTCAAGTGTCTCCCTATAAATAAATAAAATAAATCCCACAGTGCCTTACTCAAAGAAGCCTGGATCTCCACTACTGGAAACGATAAGAAAACTTCCTGTGCTCTTTCTTCGCCCATTTGAATTCACACGAATTTTTCTTCCTTCTGTTTCATCACGTTCACTATCATCTTTTTTATTGAATCACATACTTCGTTTATTTCATTCGATAGGTTACATTTCATTTGGAAACAATGAAAATTCAGAAATAAAAAGCTAATATTGATGTGAAGTTGACAAATAAAGTGGATGGTCTCACAGATCAATAAAGAAAATTATCATCGACCCTTTTTTTCTTAATCTATACCTATAAATGAAGTTGAAGTGTCCGTCTGTTTGTCTCTCTGTCTGCCTGAATTGACCTCGAATAGGCTCCGAAACGGCTCAACGGATTTCCATGTAAATATGAGGGTTTAAAAAGAGCAGATTTAACATAAATATTCGTGCATCTTTCATTGCAATAGATGGCAGAAGATATTAATATAATATAAATATTTCTTCGTTTACGCGCATTCAAGTCTCCAAAAACAAACGTGGGTTGTCTATACTCTTGATATGTTTATGCTCCAAAATGGCTTAACGGATTTTAATGAAAATTTCAGGGATTGAAACAGGAGTTTTAAGTTAAATTTTCGCGTATATTTTATTTCCATATCTTGCAAAGGTCAGATGATATTAATGTAAATATTTATAACTCCAGTAAATTGTCATGGGAAAGGCGGCGTGAAAACCAACTGCAAGCTATAAGTCCTATTAGGCCTTCCTTACCATTCATTCCACTTACTGTGTCTTTAAAAGTGTAATTTTGCTACCATAAGAGAGAGGGGGAGGGTGAATATTCTCACTCCATCTATTGTTGCTGTAGGATTCACGAAGTAACTGACCTATTGTTGGCAGAGACAACTCCCTGAGAATTATAAAGATCTTTGGAACGTCGATACGATGTATACGTAAATTGGTTTTATTTTTAGCGTCAGGTAAATTTTAATAGACTCCGAAACCTGTTCAAAACCAACTGCGAGTTATAAGGTTTGCCCTGAAACAATCATAAATAGATGATACCGTACTTTTTATTTATTCAATGAATTCAATTTTATCAAAATTCTGTACCTGTTGTTTCGTTTTTAGGGCAAAATAAAAAGAACTATTTCCGCGCGAACGAAGATGCGTAGAAGACGGGTAGAACTCAAATTTAAATCCGTATATCACAATTTATTTTCAAGTAAAACTTGACCACCAGAACCAGAGGTAGACTAATCCTTAAATGACGTTTTCATGCAAACTTTTACAAGCTAATTTAAACCTTTCATTTGCGGAATACCTCTGAATACGTTGAGCATGACTTTTGTAAATGAAACTATAGAATCTGTAAATCGAAACATAAAATACGTTATTATTTGAAACTATAGTTCCAGTAGTTTCCAATTTTGAATATTGAATTACGTTAGACATTTTCTTTAAACTTATTTCTAGAATTAATTCGCACCTTCCGCACAGCTACACGCTCGCACTCAATCGCACTTGTAACTGAGTAGTAATTTCTTTTTTTAAAAAAATTAAGCAAAGAAACGTTCTTAACTAAGCACGAGATTGTATTACGCTCTCCAGCTCCGAACGTATACAACATCCCAACCGTTTTGGGCGCGACGAGAGAAGGGAACAAAAAGCAAGCGCCCGCCTTTACAATTTCTGGGAGACAGAAAGAGCAGCTTGACGATCGTGTTCTGACTCCAGGGCCTGGGACATACAACGACGCCAAGGCAGACAACTACAAGGCCAGATCACCGGCCTACTCAGTCAGTTCCCGATACCAGCTACCCTCAGACTCCACTCAGAAACCAGGACCTGGCGCCTACTCACCTGAAAAGGTACTCTTCTTATTAACCACAACGCCGTTGATTTTATGCCTTTACTAAGTACATCTGTATAATGAGCTTTTAAATAAATAACTTTATTGTAACTAATATTAATCGTTAAAAATGAACTAAATATGCTAAAATGTAAAACAGTTGTAGTGCCACATCAAAATTGTTCAAAACTACAAACCTTGAGAAGAACTGTATTACCATACATGATAATGTCCTTTTCTTTATTAATGAGTGAAGTTTATTTCACTTTAGTTAAACGATTTTTGAATGTAGTTAACTTTAATTTGAATTTATTTGCCAAGTCAACGTACTGTCTAAATTACGTGTGATATTTAATAACCATTGCTTGACTCCAGAATAGGGACAAATCGAAGTTTATTTATTTCATTTTAAATGTCTTTACATTTCTGTAAATTTTCTATCTCTGGAAAGTCAAGAAGTATAATATGTACCAATTCTTCTCAAAGTTTGCATTTGTAGCAAAGAGTTAGAAACAAAAAAAATCATTGCTAATATTGTTTTGCAAGTATTAATAAATTTCTGTTAAAGTATTTTTCAGTTATTAAACTAACATGATTATAAAAAATATAGAATTTTGTTGAACACTTCAGTATTTTCACTAATATTAAACATGTGACTAAAATATTTGCAAACTGATAATTTTGAAATTAACCATTTTTTCCTGTGGTTTCTAAATAATTAATAACAGAAACTGCAATTAGAATTCCCTCTGATTCCAATAACTGTCAACCACTAACTACGTCTGGCAGGTGACCTTAAACAAGCCATGGGCACCAAGCCATTCCTTTGGTATCAAACACTCCCCCTACGTGGGCACCTCAAGAGCAGACCTCAGATTTGAACAAATCGACAGTTCTGGAGTGAGGAGAGGTTCATGCTAGGTAATGTAAGCTGCTTGCTGAAAGAACATGAGAACAATGCTTTATTTTGCATGCTGCCTCTTAAGGTTGCTGTGGCTATTTTTGTTTCTTGTGATAACGATGGTTTCTTTGGTCTATTCAAAAAAAAAATCCATAATTTATGTACACAAACATAAACACAGTTTAAGTATTGTTGTTCAGTCTATAATTATATCAGGTACGAGGGATGGACAAAATTATATGAACTCCTGCATTTACACAATATTTATTGATTAATAAGGAGTTGAACCACCATTTGCTTTGAGAACACCTGAAATTCGTCACGGAATAGATTTATAGATTGTCCTCCCAGCCTTGTAGCAAAACATCTGCCAATTGCCACAACAATGATGAAGGTGGAAATTTGCTCCTCACTCTCTGCTCTAAAACTCCCCATAACGGTTCAATGATGTGCTGGCCAGGAAAATGTTTGATGGCATTCTGATGCCCTACAAAGCACACCTGAACCTTTTTGGCTGTGTGATAGGTGCATTATCATCCTGCAATATGGCAGTGTCTGGTAGCAATATGCTAGTCATAGTAAACCCTTCATTGTTGAGGTTGTAAGTAAGGGTAATGATCGAACCAGCTGAATACCACAATATAGCCACCCAAATCTTAACAGAACCTCCCCCCGTGCTTGACTGTAGGAAACAGGCAGGCCAGATCGTAGGCTTCTTTTGGTGTTCTCCATACATAACCCCGGCCATATGTGGGAAACAATATAAATGATGGTTCATTGAACCATAACACATTCTGTAAGTCCTGGTTTTATGATCACGGCACCACTTCTTTTGCAGCTTTGTGTTGGCTTCCATTATGAAGAGTTTTGAAATTGCAGCCCTCCGTGAATGTTAGCTTTGTGAAGCTCCCACCGCACAGTTTTTCTCAAAACAGTATTGCTCAAGTGAGTGTTGGGTTCTACAGTCACTTTTGCTGTGGAAGTTTTATGTTGCCTGGTCACAATCCTTTTTATTGTCTCTGTCAGTTAACCTCGGCTTTTGCCCACTATCACTTTTGATGTTTTACCATGTTTTGTGAATGCTGTCACAACTGTGGATGCTGTTACTTGTGAAACGAAAATAGTTGAGCCGTTTTCGTCACAGATGCTCCCGCTAACTGTGCACCAACAGTTTGTCCTCTTTCAAAGTCTAATAGATCACAAACTTCACCGATCACTGGTGTTAACCACTATAGAACAAAGCATTTAATATACTGCAAGATAACCTCAAACTGTGGCACATCAACTAGGCATGCAGCCACATCACAGAATTTACACGTACACAGTGGAGCCAATCTGCAACAAGCCTTACCCTATTGTTGATCATATTATTTTGTCCAACTCCTGTATAAGACCAGTACTGTTTGTTTAACAGTAATGTCGGAATCAAACTAATACAATAGACCTTAAACATGTACCTCAAATTATGAATATATGGTAAGTTTGGAAACTATCAACAGTGTCAATACAATAATGAATCAAATTTCACACAATTATTATTGTCAACAGTTAATCACAAAAATCAGTAAATGTATAAATCATTGCAAACTTCATTAACAGCAAAAAAAATGTAAGGAAGAAAACTTCAGTTTAAAAACTTAGTGTTATACATTTAATATATGTATGAAGTAAGCCAACATTATTATTTTAATAAGTTTCACAATTCTCTTATCAGAATCCACTCAAAAAATCAATTTTGTTCAGTAATATGGGTGATGGTGTTGGTAGTAATAGTTTTGGCTATTATGCAGCATGAGGTGTGGGAATCATTAAACACTTTAATTTTAAAATGAAAATTTACAAATTTATAAAAAACACAATTATTCATTTTAGCACAATTCTTTAAATGAACTTAACATTTTACTGAATTAATTATTCCACTACGAAAAAATTTTTTCAGTATTATCTCACCAATGTTCTTCTTCTTAAAAAAAACTCTTTGCCATTTATATGTTTCAACACTTATTTTATATAAGTTACACACATGTTCTATTGCTTTTCTTGATTATTTTTACATTCTGATATATTTTATCTTTTTTTTAATTCTATTAGTTACAATCTGAATTACAATCTTATTTTTCAGATCAAGATGGATAACCTTCCTGCACATAGCTTTGGGATCAAGCATTCACCATATATTGGATACTTAAAGGCACATGTTCATTAAATGAATACCAGTGGTTCAAGGCACAGAATTCATCCTGCATTTCATGTTTTATCGGCTTCTCTTATAATTTGTGATGATTAACATTTTGCAACTCTGAAAATCGTTTGACAATTATTCATTGTTACTAAACAGATTTTACCATTAATTGTTGTAGATATTAATGTTAATTGATATATATTATTATGTACAGTCATAACAATTGTATACCATGCTTCCATCACTTATTATAGCACCTAATTGTTATATTTCAAATCAATAATGCTTTGTACTTACTAATGTGATACTAAATCAGCAAATCATACTGTAAAACCACATGAGTAAATGCTTAAGCAGACAACTGCTGTAGGTGCTAAAAAGACATCTTTGTGTCATCAATTAAGTCTGATGAATTTCTTAACTAATGTAAATAATAAAATATTATTCAAAGGACAAAGCCACAAAAAATGTGATATTAATGCATATTATTAATAATTGATGTGCATTTATGTTATGAAAATCTATTTTTATACAATGTTAAGTAATTTTGCAGTTTTTATTAAATATACAAATCAATTTAAGAGTGAATGATTTGATTCTGCTTGTTGTGAATTTTTTATTTCAATTAATTGTAATTTATTGTCATGTAAGGTGAATGTGTTCAGTAAATATCATGTATATGATTGAATATTTACATTGTGTAAAATGTTCATTTGTTTCCTATTATGTGGGTGTATTACAGGGAACATGAAAATTTATATAACAAAAGAAAAATTAATACAAAGAATCAAAGCATTGTCAATATGTATGCCAGTGTTTGTATTGCATCTCTACATATAACTAATGTAAGGTGATGGATTCTTAACACTGAATAGTTCCTGTCAATCAATGATGTATTGCTTTAAAGCTGCTTTGTTCTACATTTGTAATGAATTTCTATTATATTAAGAAATTAAATTTGTAACATTTGATAATTACATGAAAGCAACTTTGAACTTAAAATTAGTTATATTTTAAGAATCATTTCATAAGGTTCTCAAAGAGACTTTAAGTGTTTGCAAATAAATTTTGTAGGATTTTGTGTATTGACTAAAAATACAGTGCATAAATAAAGAAGTAAATAAAGCCTATTATCAATGTCTTTGTTTAGCTATTCCAGATAGTGGCCTATTAGTAGTTGAGAGACTGAAACATTTGAATCAAATATATTATCTTACTTATTGAAACAAATAGCTACAAACTAATACTTAATTTACACACAATAATACTTTATTCTTAATAAATTCTTAGCATTGTTTACTGTAATGAGACCTGAAACATTCGTCCATGTCTCTAACTTTCATTACTCTGTCTTATTACCAACATAAACTAACCTTATAAATCACCAAATATACTTTTCTCACACTAATAAAGTTTATTTTTTAATTCTTACAGTGTTCATTAATGAAATTGGATTTTGTAATTTGCTTATGGGATAAGCACTATATAACCTATAAAATAACTGTCAAGGAACTCAGTCACTACACATCATTCACCAAGCTTAAAAATAGCCCATAAAAGTTCCCAGCTGCATCATTCATGTTAATATGAGGTCACAGAATCTTTTGTATACAGAGTGCTTTAAGAAAAAACAATGTTTATAACACTGTCTTATATTATAACCAAACATAATATTGAAGATGAGTGCAATATAAGCACTATATGAGTGACAGTGCTTCCAGAACTCAAGAAAGCTCATGAGATAACAAATAGGAAAATTCTATGTTAGGCAAAATTTATTAAGGCTGATTGAAAATAATTTTGTGAGTAGAACACAGGCCTGGAGATATCCCAGAAAAAGCATCAGGGAAGGAAACAATTGAGCTTCCCTTCCCTTCCCGAGCATAATACATAAGGTGATAATTCATTCTCTTATTAATTATTACATGAGGGTGATCCTGAAACAAGGAACTCCCCTTTAATAGCACAGGAAGACAAGTGAAAAGGTTGACTATGGCCCCCGGGTTACAGTTTAAGGATCCTGCCCAGTGTTTCACCTAAAAGAGATGCAGCAAAAAACGTTACGATATGTATCACCACAAAATATGGTTGCGACCACTGTACTACATCTTTGATCATATCACTACATTTTGGGGTATAAAGTATGCCAATAAGCCAAATTTCACTACAATCTGGCCACTGGAGCATATTTGAAATGAGATAAAAGTTGGCTCCTTTAGCGTCTCGCATGCAATACTGCAGCAACAGTTAGCTTCAGTAGCCTATAGATGCTATAAACCAGCAGATCCCAACAGAAATATACATGTTTTGTGTACATAAAAGACTGCCCTTTAAAATGGTACAACTTTTAAAAAAATAGGAAGTGACGAATTTTGAGATCTGAAATTTGACTTTTACATGTAAAATCTTTCAGGGCAATTTCATGAGGAATATCTCAAGACATATAAGTATAGTAGTTTATCTGTTTCTTTACGTCTTAGTATGGTACTTTCTTTCCTGGTTTCCAAAATATAGTGGTATATAGATCTTTTTCTGCTGAATAATAGGCCTTCAAAATGATGATAAAATTTGCCACAACAAAATCTTTTGGCAACTTTGGCTTGAACATAAATCAGAACTATTTTGATCATACCGCTGCATTATGTGCTAGAAGTTGTATTGATATGCCGAGTTTCACACTTATCAGGCCTCTAGAACCGATTTGACAAGAGATCAAAGTTGGCATTTTCAGAGGTATGTGCGCGTTAACAGCCCTTTGAAGATGGACTTGTAACTTCTGAACCAGTGTACAATGAGCTCTAATATTTTGCACATTTTCAATTGTGATCTGGATTTACTTCCTTACAAAATTTCATGAAATTTGGAGAGGATCAAGTGGGAAGCCCTTGGTGACATGATATAGAATGACCCAAAAGATAATTACAATGGAAATTGTGAGTAATATTTAAGATAGAAGGATGTGATAAACAAGAAAAAGACAAAAATTTAGGAAAGTTTATCTATCTCTTTAACAAGAAATTCTGAAAAGAAACATTGAAAATATAGGGTACAATACCGAAATATAGAGATAGAAATTCAATAATCGGAAAAAACTATTTTCTTAAGTTGGGAAAATTTATTTAAAAAAAAACATGACACAGAGGCGATCACTGGTCCATCACAATATATTGTAATATTAAGTTATGGCTCTGTATTTCAGGTACTTAAGCCGCCTCAAACAGGGTTGTTGGTGGGTGCTTTGAGACAAGCCAATAGAAATTTTTACAAGGATAATTCCCCTTACGTAAGATATTAATCTACACTTTTGATAACATGCTACATTTCTAATTTTGTCTACATAGCGAGTAATAGGAATAAATTTTTAAAATATAGAATCAAATTAGTGCAAATTTCTAACACAAAAGTATTTTTAATTCTTGCATATTATAAATAAAGTTACTTTTGGGAAGAAGCCACACATTACAGCAATATTGTAAGCAGGATCATGCAGTTATTTTCTCAGAGTTATGAAAGTCTATTAAATACCACCTGTTTTTTTCTTTTAATAACCCATGATTCGTTCAAATAAATCACAGCATCCATAAACAGTAATATTTTTATTAATTCATCAAAAACATTTAAAATTGTATCCTGATACTGCCCTCTGTGTGTTATCATGCATGCTGTGCTTTTTGTAGCTCCTATAATTGTTTGATCTTGGACAAGAAGAGGATGATAAGGAAATGCTATACATTTCTAATTCTAGACAGGATTTTCATGCTATGAAAAATGTAATGCAGGTGTATGTGGAAGGGCTCATGCTGGAAGGCAGGCATTTTAAAGCATTTAAAATCAAAACAGAAATTCACACTCTTAAAATATTATTATTTTAAAGGTTTTAAAAATTACTAAACAAATAATTTCTCCAAAATTAATTCATGTGCTTAGCACATAATGCACCAGCCACCACTGGTCACACTCCTGTTAATAGTTACCTAACTGAACAATCCGATAACTGGATCAGCGATCAGTAACAGGCTACCTAATATGCATTGTTATTATTTGTCATACAAGGAGGTTGAACAGTATGGCGTCAATTACCTTGTTTCAGTGGCAATAATTGACACTGTCAGGTGGTCACAATAATTTGGCCACTCAGTGTGTGTATATATATTAGGATAGTAAGTAAGGATACTATCCTAATATCCAAAAACCTGTGACTTCGTCACGTTACAAACGTTTCATTAATTTATATATATATATATATGGGATAAGTGACGAAGTCACGCATTTGATAATTGGATAGAAAGAAAGATAGAAATATTTGGGAGAAAGGCAGGAAATTCGCTCTTTAAATCATATGTACGGCATGGAATCATGCACAAGGAAATACATATGTCAAGCGTAGAAGGGAATGGAAGAAGGAAGAAAGACTGACAAAATTCGATGTGGCCAGGACTCGAACCTGGGTGCACGAAACAATATGATTTAAAGAGCGAATTTCCTGCCTTTCTCCCAAATATTTCTATCTTTCTTTCTATCCAATTATCAAATGCGTGACTTTGTCACTTATCCCATAGATATATATTTAATTTATCCTTAACGGATGCTCCTAATTCTTACATCCCTCTTCTCTATCCATCCTAACTTGAAAAACCTAAGATATATAGACTGAAAATGTTCGGTTGGTCGTACTCGATGTGGTGGCGGAGTGGATAGACGCGCGCCCCGGCTCTAGGGGTGATGCACTGTTGTTTCGTGCACCCAGGTTCGAGTCCTGGCCACATCGAATTTTTTCAGTCTTTCTTCCTTCTTCCATTCCCTTCTACGCTTGACATATGTATTTCCTTGTGCATGATTCCATGCCGTACATATGATTTAAAGAGCGAATTTCCTGCCTTTCTCCCAAATATTTCTATCTTTCTTTCTATCCTATATATATATATTATATATATATATGAAAAAGAGGGACAGAGAACAGCTGACTTATCTCGCTGGGAAGCAATGATAAGTAAAAATTTTGAGGGGATTCCTCAGGTCTGCAAGTTTAAATATTGTGCGGGCTGGCCTATAATCACCATGTCAGACAGAAATAAAAAACATTCCAAATTTTCAGAACAAGGAACATAATAAAGGACACACAACTTGACCAGGAAGTACATACACAACTGAATTCAATGCAACAGAATCAGATATTTTGCAATATCCTGTTAAAATTGCAGGATTCAATCTCTTACTCCACTTTGTTGTCTCATAGAAATTAAAAAAACATTGATAAATTGATACTTGTATTTAGAATTCAATAACTGCTGGCACTTCACTAGACAGCGTTTCATTCTGAGACTTACATAGCTTCCACATGACAAAATTCACAAACTTCTTATTGAACACATGCAAACATAGAGCATATCACACCAGCCTTTGGAATTTTATTTTGGTCAAGTGTAGTTTTTAAACTTGAAAGTATGTGCTCATTTGTAGGTTTGACTTCATGCCCAGGAAAACTATAACCAAATATTTTACTGGAGTATGGAATCTTTTTAGTTGAATTTTGTAAAAGGAAAAGATTTATAAAAATCTCATATTTAAATAATGTTATAAAAACAATTACTATGTGAAATAATTTAATAAAATGTATTTTTCATATCATTCGTATGTCAGTTCAACAATTGATGTAGGTATGAGATCTGTATATTTTATTTATAACATACAAAATTGCTATAAACACTGTTTAATATATATGATTATTTGTACAATTCAGTTACAAATTGTAAACAAACATTTCCAAAAACACAAAATAAAAATCTTTATTGAACACAGTCCAGAAGCATAACTAGATTACGTTATCACAATATACAGCAATGTCCCACCTGTACCACCAGCAACAGAACACCTACATTTGACAGGACACAAATGGCAAACACAAAAATGTAATACAACTTTTGGAGGTTAATTGGAGTATGGAGAGTGTGCTTTACTAAATATTACATTTAATAACATGTTATAACTTTATGAACTGTATATTACATAAACATATTTACAAATAATCACTGTTATTTTCTGAACAGCGATTCATTTATTTGAGTGAAATTTAGCAACTACCACGTCTCACAATACAAGGACATATCCTATGTGTGCATAGAGTCAAATGGAAAACAAATTATTTATTACATTTGTCTGAACAAGTAAAGGAACTGCAATGTGTTGCACTTTACAAGGTACAGCAGAAAAGATTAAATTTACAATCCATGTGTTTATTATTACAGTAGAAGTCCTCTTAACCAGCCTTGCTTCAATCAGCAGCCGCTTTAATCCACTTGCTGAGAGCAAACGAAATATGTACTTATCACCGAATGTGACTCCCGACAAATCACATAACAACTATTGGAGTTTGATGCAGTGCAATTGTGAATATGTGCTTAATTCATTCCATGTAAGTGTATCTGTGACCATTTAAATGTACTGTACCTGTTAATGTTAAAATGAGTGCAAAATGGAAATGAGCTGTTACAATGGAGAAGAGACTAGAAGCTTTAAAATGAATTGGTAAAGAAGAGTGAATGGCTTGTGAGGATAGACACGAAAATTGGGTTTTCACTGATGAAACGATAATGCGAACTGTCATTGAAAACATATGGAAAAATCTGTACGTGCTGAAGAAGCGGATGATGAAAGTCAAGGAAAGTGATGAGGAAAAGAAAAATCTTCAGTTAACTGTAGAATGTTCAGAAAATCAGGATGAATCAATTGCTATCAATGTTTTATTTATAAAGAAAATGAAAGATTTTACCTTCAAAAAACTATGGAATAGAAGAAGCAGACAACGATCATAGACTTCGTTAAAATGTAACTACAAAAACTCCATGTAAATCCATAATCTGGACTACTGTAATAAGAATAATACAAGTTCAATTCGTTTTCCATTTTCCAACACTTTATACACAATGTGTTTTTGTTTTAAGTAAAACTTACTTAATTTGAAAGCTGTACTTTAAGGTAATTCTAATTAATTAAATATTTGTGTTTTTAATTGTCTTGTGCACTTTACTCATGTTGCTTACAGTAGCTGATTCATATATTTAAAACAATATCTTAAATGCTTGCTGGTTTAACTGGTTCAGGGCAAAGCCCAGCAGTGGCTGGTAAATAAGTCCTCTACTGTATCGAGTTATTTTTACATTTCACAACTAAATTATTGCAGAATTTAGAACAAAAGTTTCATTAATATATACTACAATATTTACAACTAAGTAATAATCTTTAGTTTCTGAGTGTTTACCAATGTTTCACTCATGAACTAGGAGCTTTTGCTTGGAGTTTGTGAGCATAATATTGGAAAGCATGTTGATTCCAAAACATGTCCCAAAAACTGAAGGTTTTATGGAATTTTTATTAGCTATGAGAATCATTAATTATTGCATTTAAATATCAACAATGATATTTGAATTTTTAAATTTAATTTACACCTTCAATTCAATTTCATTTGTAAAAACTGCTTGGCTTCGGGCCAATATTATATAGTTGAATATTCCCTGACACATTGGAAGTGTTAAAATAAATTAATATATTTTACTTTTTAAAAATATTTACAAACTAATTAACTTTCTCAGCCTTTTCCAATTGTTGGAAAGTTCCTCGGTTTCCAACCAGGTGGCGTTTAATGTACACGATGTTTCGTCACCAACCACCGCAGACATCTTCACTTGAAGATGTCGATGGTGATTAGTGATGAAACTGTGTGTATTTACAAGCTATTAATAATATTCTATACACAACCACAAGTTGTAATGTCAGAAACATTTTACACAACTGCAATAAAATATCCACAAATCATTTAATTATAAATGTCCCTACTCACAGTGGGATATTCCAATAGTTATCCCTTAATATAAATGTTTTACAATACATTCCTACCCATATGTGAAACACTGATAAAATTAAAAGTTTGGTGGTAAAGATGGGGTTTCATGCTTCTAATTACAATCGGTACATGAGCTCCATAAATATTACTTAATGTATGTAGTCCACAGATGAATGTACTTGTGAATGACAAATTTTAAAACTTGTACTATTGTGATGTAATTTAAATTTTGTCATCCAAATTGATTTCATGTATATACAATTAATAATTGATTATAAAATTTTCAATTTAAAATAAATTAATAATAAACTATCTCATGAAAGTTACAACAGAATTTGTGTATATATACATAGGGTTTGGAAAATAATGATAGGTCTTCAGTCAGCTGTAACATAAACTATGCACTTTTAATTTAAATAGATTTCTATTAATATACCACACATTTCTATACAAATAATTAAACTTTTCTGATTATTTACAAAGTGAAAGGAGAATGACAATATGGCATTTCTGCACTAAAAAGTAACAGCTGTCTACTTTATAAAATTAAATTAAAATGATTATTTTTTGTTTGTTCCATCAGATGCTATTTGTGCTGCGAGATCTGCAAATTTTGCCATGTAATCTATACTATTCTCACTCATAAGACACTGAAGTTGGGCCTCAACCTGAAACAGAAGATAAGAACACTCTTTGAATATGAGTATTTTCACGTTTCATGAATAATATAATTTTTTAAAAAGCAACTCTCATTTTACAGGAGTTTGAGGAATTTATCATTACCTTTTATTATTTTTTACTAATCTCAAATTTATCCATTTAGTTTCTCTCAAATTTTAACATATCCACTAAAATCCATACAATACAAAATAGAAAATTCAATATAATAATTACAATTCTTCAATCATAAAAGTGCTCTTGTTATAAAGTCTGGGAATTATTAGGGTTCCAATAAAGTTTAGATTTCATCAGGTTTCTTACTTTATATAAAAAAAAAGATACAAAATGAAAAGAAGAGAAATTAAATAGGGTATTTTGAGCACTCACAAACTTTGTTTTTTCCTTCTGGATTAAAACTACATAATGAGTTCATAATTTTCATTCTATCTTCAACAATTGATAATAGAAAATTAAAATATTAACTAATGCTTTCAAACCATTATCAATTTTTTATCTTGCTTCATAATTTAATTGACCAAGCACAACATTAATAATCATTCTTATTCATTCAAACTTCATTTTCTGACAATGTTTAAAATAAATAAATGAAAAGATGGCCAATGAGACAGCAAATAATTCAATTACTACTTAATTCATATGCATACAATATTTCATCCAATGTTGCGCACTTTTTCACCAAAAAATTATAAAATCAAAATTCTGCAAATCACTCATATAATTTTTACATCGAGTGGATGAGGGTTGCACCTTATAAATAGCATTTCACTCATTATTCTTCAGAAGTATGTGGTGACTCATGTCCCTACATTGAATCAGTAAGCAAAAACAACTTAGTTTAATGTTCTACTGAGTCGGGTACAGCAGGACAAAAGCGAGGATGGTCAAGGTCAAGTCAGGGTGAAACCTCGCCGATTACGGCATTATTTATTGCCTGGAGTATATTGTTGAGCAGATGGGGCAGAGTCTGCCTGGAATTATTGTTGGGCAGTTGGCGCGGAGAGGCTGCCAGAGAGAGGAGCAGAGAGAAGGCTATGGCAGAATAGGCAACATGTAAAAATTTAGTTTTCTCCACATATGGAGAAGAGAGATTCAAATGGTAGAGTACAGAAAAGATAACATTTGATGCGGATTTAATCTGAAGGAGAGGCGCTAGAGGATCTTAATCAGACGAAGACGTGATGCAGCAAAGGAGCATCCGGCATACGAATAGACCAAAGAATGACGTCACCAGGTGTTAACATCTGGTAACGGCATTTTTACCCGGTTTTTCCTTGAAAACCATTCTCATTTGATTCTCAATTGATTTATTTCATCAATATCGTTTTTCACCCGCATTCCCGAGAGCAGTCATTTAGGAGCTGCATAGATTCTTTTTGCTCTACCGACATAGCCAAATTGATAATACATTTTATTAGTAAATTTATTTTTACTGAAAATTTTAATTTGAGTTATATATTTCTTTTGTAAATAATTTTATATTGTATTACCACAGTTTTGATTTTATTATCATAATTAAATTGATTATATCAAAGTTAACTATTGTTTCTTTTATAATTTCCTTATTATTGTAAACATATTGTAACACCACAAGCAATTATATTATTCATCTAAAATTTCCACATTTTGCCAATCAAAATTATGATTTTAAGATGTATGTGTTTCGACACAACTATGTAATTTTGAATGTCTAATTTAATGAAGTTAGTATGTTCTTTTATGCAAGTTTTTAATGCACTTTTAATTTGTCCAATATCCTTATTATAAAATAATTAAATTTAGAAATAATATCAGGAATCCTAAGTTAGACAATAAGAGAATTTGAATATTATTTATAGGGTAGCCTGATATTAGACAGTAATGATATGTCAAGATAGTGGGTATAAAAAACATTAATGTTTTATATATGAAGTGAACTCTCCCCCCCACACACACACACACACACTACTCGATGTCCATATCGTACTCTTGAGAAACAATAGGGAAAGGTACACGTGGTGTTAGTGGCTGGTTAAGATCTATAAGGGATAGATATTGAGAAACAGAGTAATATAATGCTGTTTTTATGGACTTAGAAAAATCTTTTGACAGGTTGCAATGGAAAAAACTGACGGGACATTTTGGAAAGGATAGGAACAAATTGGAAGAAGAGAAGACTAATACACAAATTGTACTTAAAACTGAAGGAAAGGATTAGAATTGGAAATGAAATGACAAAAGAAAGCAGCATTAGAAATATGAATTAGAACAAGGGTGATGCCTTTCTCCTTTGCTGTTTAACGTATGTTTAGAAGAGATCATAGGAAAAATGCCGAGATAGAAAAAGACGAATATGCGTTAGTGGAAAGAGAATAGAATGCTAAAGATTTGTTATCAGAAAGTGAAATGATGGAAACTAAACTGCTAGAAAACTTTAATGAAGCTTGTGAATAATTTTACATATCAAAACAAGGAGCATTGTAATTTGTAAAAAAGGAATTAGACAAAAAATAAGATAGGGCAAGCAAATATCAGCTGAGTAAATGCCTTTAAATACCTGGGAAGTAAAGTCACTGAAGAATTGAGAGGCCATTAGGTGGTAAATATGTGCATTGCAATAGAAAAGAATGCTTTAAATAAAAAAGAGAAGGATTTTGTGACAAACTAGACATACAACTGAGGATAGGATAAAGCAAGTGTTTTGTCTGAAGTGTGGCACTGTACAAAGCAGAGACATGGACTTTGAGAAGAGGGGATAAGAAAAGGCTAAGGACTAGTTCATGGGAAGAGATTGAGGGGAAGAAGACACAAGGTAATGGATGACACCAAAGGAAGCAAAAAATATAATAATCTGAAAAGAATGGCAGAAGACAGGAGAAAATGGAGAGTTGCACATGAACAGAACACGGATGATGATGGCAGAATAATATTATTTCTTAAAGACAGTATTTGTTTATTACATAATTGATTTTGTTATATTTTACTTATAATATTCCTGTCATTTGTCCTAAGATTTTAATATATTTAATAAATTAAATATTATATAGTTGCTACAATTTTAATTAAATACATTATTACATATGTGATGCCCCAACACAAGATTTAAGAAAATATTAAATAAGTAAGTTATCATATAGTTCCTCATCTGAATGTAATTGTCACATAAATATTTCTATAAAAATTATTTTTCTTTTATTTTACAAAAGTTTCAAATTAAATTTAATCCACTTACATCAGATGACATTCTGGTGTCCTCACCACCTTGGATAATATTTCCCACGGCTTCAGATTTCATGGGAGATTCTAAATGTCCCAGAAAGCTACTTAATGAAAAATCAGCAACCTAAATAAAAGAAGAATTTATGTATCAAAAGCCTTTGATGTAAGCCAATATAATTGTTTCAACTATTTTAACCCATAACATCAGAAAAATTAATTATGATTCCATCTTCATTGATAATTAATGAAAATACACTACCTCTGAATTGAGCCACTGATTTTCATCCTCCTTGAGAATTCTCGTAGGACTAGGAGGAGAAGATGTAGATATCTGCAAACTACCTTCACTAGGTAATAGGCCTGTACAAAACAAATATACATTTTGTATCATACATTTAAGAAATGCAACTAGTAGGATTTTCATTGCTAATAAATACACTATGTAACGCTTAATGTAAGTTAACCCCAGAGCTCTCTATCTCTCATTCCAGCTAATACTTCTTATTGTGACAATGTCCATCCTGAACAGCTTATATATGGTGTTGGAGAATACGCTGTACATGTATCAGAAAAGTGCTTTGCATTTTTTGTGATAATTGAACTATTGTAACAGGAAATTTGTCACAAACTAGGCATGTAAAATGAGTAATATTAATTTTTTGCACTAAATTATTGAATTAATTAAAATTATTGTTTTTAAATAATTATTCTGTCATTAATTATGAAGACGTATTATTAGTTAGATTACAATATTGTGAGGTAAAGTGCATTTTCATTCAGATATATTTGCATATTACATTTTTGAACACTCAATTTTGGGGCGAAATATATATCCATACATCATTATTTGGCTGTATCTTACAATACATAAATTCATTTGGATACGAAAGAAAGAAGTCTACAACTGAGCAGCTCGCTTCCATGCAATTCAGGAATACTCAGTCTGAAGAAAGGAGCATGTAAGTTAACCACTCAGTGATGAATTCATCACACAGCAGTTGGCTACAATGCCATTCAGAAATACAAGGAACTTATGCTCTCAAAAGATTTAAATTTAGCATCTGTTACATATAATTAAACAATTGATGATTTTTTTTCCTGAAGAAGACATACAAACATGCCGAAACATTGTTACCAGAAATTTATACAATACAGCCTGTACAAGGTCATGAAATGTTATGTTTTCATGCATTCCTGTCAGTCGACACATAGTAATAAATCAAGATAAATTATATATGTATGAATGCCATTAGATGGCAAGATTCAGAATTGATACCCAACAAAGCTAACAGTTCTCACTCTAATTCCATAAAAGGTCACAACTATGATAAAATATCTGAAGATGTGGGAGGAGAGGCAATTAATGTTTTCTTTGATTTTGTCACTTGCTATTTCAGGTGGATTTTGAAGGTGTAGAATGAAGAAAACATGGGGACAATGATGTTGCCGTTGTTGGGTAGGTGTTTGAAGACCATCCTCACACTCATTGGTATTGTAGGAAGTATGTCTTTTATATATGGGTTAGAATGAAAAACAGCATAGGCCAGGCAAAGAATGGAGACAAGTTTTTACTGTCCAGGAAAGTAGGTTGTGGAGAGGGGTGCATTAGGTTTCTTATTTGTCAAGGATGGGTTTCGTAGTTGAACATTTGTATATTCGTTGCCCTATTCACTGTCCAAGTACCCAAACCCATCTAATTTTCTATGTCACTGCAACTTGTAAAGTTCTTCTTGGTATGTGGCAGGTTGAGGGAGGATTAACTATAAAATACTATTACTGACCAAGAGTTTAGTGTTGAACTATTTGTAACTCATGGTACTGGGAGAATTTTTTACTTTCTTAATTAGGACTACTATTCCCAATGTGGGTTGAGTTCGTGTCAATTAATAATCAATATTGACAAAGACACCCATATTAACACCAGGATCAATGAGATTATTAGCATTACAACTGATTTAGTTAAAAGTCTATTTTTAACATACCCAAGTATTACCAGCCATAACTATTAAATATAAAAACTGCAAATACTCACCAACAAAGCTAGAAGTTGATGGCTCAGAAACATCAAGACGACCATTATTGACAACTGGTAAAGCAATTTCACTCGCTGTTGATGGAATATCTAATTTCAGCAAACTTGAAATTTCTGAAGGTGAAGCAGACTTCTCTTGAGAAGATTGAGCTTGATTTGTACTTGTTTCTGTCACACCCGAATCTGAAAGTAAATTCAAGAATAGAATGAAATTGTAACAGATCACAATAGCAAATAATGACACTTTATTTCATTAAAAAAAAATGTAGGCAGGAATTATTTGTTTTTCAATTGTTTAAATAGCTTATAAACATAACATTAAAAGTTTATTTAAGAAAAATATTTGAAACCTTTGTACTTATAAGTACCCAATCCTTAATTATTCCAAACTAAAATACACTAAATATAGTTAAAAGGAACATCTGTACTGCATAGCTAACCAAAAGGATGTAACTTATTCTACAGCAGGACTAGATGTCAGATAGCCCACTCCTGACCACAATTAGAAAGATAGGCTAACCTTACAAATACTTCGTTTCCTATATTACAGAAATTATTTTCTGGTTCTGCCTTGAAGAGGTGTGCTGAGCCTCTTGAAAAATGTACTTGTTAATGCTTTGCAGTCTATCAAAAGCTACTATTGATTTAAGGTAAGTCGACAGCTCCTCCCTGTCCCTCTCTCCTTTCTAACTGAATCCTATATATATGATCATAATGATATTACATCCTGATGAAGTCACACACATTGAGCAATTGAATAGTGAGTACAGATGGGCTATATGGGGCAAAAGGTAGAAATGGGCTCTAAAGATAGTATATGCTCAAAGAATGGCATATGTTCAAAATGTAAACGGGAATGGAAGGACGAGGAAGAACAGCCGGGGCCCAAACCCAGGGCCTTAGCTATATCTACAATATGCCTGTAATTATTAAGGCACTGCGTTGAGTAATGACTCAAACAAATAATGTTAATCTTATTAGGAGAAGATATATACATACATATACATACACAATTAACAAATATTTGGGGACCTGACATTTTTTCCTTAAATCAGGGTATTCCTTGCATGAGAGTTTTCTTAAAATAAATATGATAAGTTTTCTAAGGTAAAACTAGTTTACTAAAGACAGGCTGATTTAAGTTAACTTCTTTTAAAAAATTGCAAAAATTCCTCTTTTCTTTCACCCAACTGTAGTATTATGTGAGATTTATAGGAGTCAATAATTTTACCAACAAATCATTCCATTCAAACAGTTTGTTAAAGATCTTAATGACTCTCTTCCCAATGATTTCCTCTGTAAAACTATATGTTCCTGATGGGAAAAGAATTAAAAAGACCCTCTCTTTAACTACCTTCACTTGAAAGAAAGTTTATGGTGTTATTGGGTGTTGATTGTCACCTTAATACTATTTACTAAGTTCAGAATTTTGTTACATTATTTATTGCTGCAATTTCCATTACACCTATCTTTTTTAAAGCAACAATTGTCCGTATCTCTCAATGATCAATAATTTAAGCTTTTCTTGTTGAGACACTGTGTTACAAGCATGGAACAGAATGCACAGAAACTAGAATGTTTACAATGAGCCATGATGAAGTAAAGACATAAAGGGTTCACAAAAAGACACAACTGTACATGTATGTGGCGGGTCTCGATCACACTAGCCAAATAAACGTAGTTAGATGCCACCCCGGATTAGTGATTTGTAATTTGATTGTTCATGGTGAGGCATGGCACAGCACAGAGGATGTATGGCCACACCATGAGGTATTTTATTAATCATATTGCTCGAATAAAGGGACAGTTAAAAAAAATAGAGTTGGTAACTAGGAAGAATTTATTGTGATTTCCCTACTTAAGCATAGCACAGTAAGGCCCAGTCTCTACTGTTTGTGAGCTATAACATGGCATATCCCTTGTGAAGAAGAGGACTATTGTCTTTTAAGAAGGAACTTCTTTTCAATGCTATTGTCATTGTTGAAAACATATATTATACTGTTACAAACAAGTATATGTTGTACCACATACCCTGAACTAAAAACAATATATATTTACTAGCACCAATGTAATGTAGTGTAGTATAAAAAATAGTGGAATAAAAAAGAGTTTTAGATTAGGAAAGGACATTTTGAAGGAAGTAAGGAATCTGCTACTTGGGATGGTAGAAGTATAGTAGACATAAAGAGTGCGATAGCACGCAAGAAAGCCTTTCACAAAAAAAGAGGAATTTTCTTACAGGTAATATAAGTGTGAATATTAGGAAATCATTGCTAAAAATGTCCGTATGGAGTGTGGTGTTATATGTGTGAGAAACGTGGACACAAGAAGTTGCAGAAAGGAAAATAATAGAAACTTTTGAAGAATGCTGAAAATCAGATGGGTGGATAGGGTAACTAACCAGGAAGTTATAAGCAGAATAGGGGAAAAGAGAATAATTTGGAGAGCTTTGAACAAGAGAAGGTAGTAGCTATGTAGAAATGAAAAGGCTTGCACAGGATAGGTTCAAATGGAGGTTTCCATTAGACCAGTCTCAGGACTGAATACCACATCACATCATTAGAAATATGTAGGTTATAAATATATATTTCTAAAACACTTACTTGTATCTATTACAGTTGGCTTAATAGATGGGCTAAGAACAGATGGAGCTTGCTGAACTTTAGGCAATACAGAACGTTGACGTCCAAGTGCTGGAAAGCTAACTACACTAGCAGAAGGTGAAGTGATAGGCATAAACTCCCCAGAAAGTTGACTTGTTTGAGGGATCACTTTTAGAGTGACCATTGCATGTCCATTAGGTGCTTTTGGAAGAAGAGGTAGCATTCTCTGGACAACTACATTCTTTGATCGAACTGAACGACCACGGCGATTGCAGTACCTTGGTCGAAATTTCTGTAAGCATAATCGGTATAATATATTTTGCTGGTTTAACTTCTCTGTTAAGGAGAAAACCACTATGAACATCAGTTAAAAATTTTCAAGTCAGCAAAACAAATAAAGTAAAATTGTTCTCTTGTATGTGCAAATACTTGTTTCGGTATTGAATTTTAAACCTTTGTAAATGTGTTTTTTTTTAAATAATTTTAGAGTTTTAATGTTATAATAATGCCTTGACATCTCTTTATTTTTAAGCTGTTTCATAGACAGTCAAAAGTAATACCAGCCTTATCCAGGTAGGAGAGTCAGGACGAGTAGACAAGAACAAATAAATACCAGAATGTTAATCTAAATCATTTCACTAACTTTAATAATATTGAATGAAAATTAAACAATAAAATATATTCAATCATTTCAAGAACAAATTGGTAACTCAATAACAGTGATTTAATTCCATGATTGAATTAAATTATTATTAGACCCCTATTACTAATTGAATAAAATTAATAAAATATTCATTAAATCAGATAATTAAATTCAACCAATGCTTTGTCACCATATTTGGACTTCGTTGGGTAATTTTTTCAAATATTAAGTTTTCATGAACAAAAGTAAGTTTTAACTGAAGTGTGTACAACAATGCCCTGTAGGTAGTCAATTTAGATTTTTATATATTTGGCTTCCTTTTGTTCATCAATATTTCAAAATTTAACATTTGAAGAAATTAGTCTGCAATATGTTGACAAAAAACTTTGTCTGCAGTTGGTCATAAATTATTCCATTTAATTGTAGTGAAAATTAGGCAGTTGATTTAGTATTTAAAATATTCATTCTAAAAAATGTGAATATACTCTCTCAATTCTGAACAAGTTTAATCTTTCAGTACTTACGTCTAATTGTGCCTTAAAATCACTAACAGAAGAGTCATGCTTTGGCATCATTTTGTACTGTGAAGGAGCAAGAAGGGGCCGTCTAAACACACCATCTTGTAGTGATTGTAGGCTAGCTGGATGAAGTCGATTGTTTAGATATGTAGCACCTTCCCCATCCATCTTATTCTTCTAAATAAAAATCAATATTGAAACTCAACAAAAACAACATGACAGCATATGCACACACATATCAAAATAATATCTCTCACATTTATCAAAACACCACTAAAAGTGAAAAACAACAATAAGGGCCCATTCACACGACTATATATAGTCACAGACTATCGAAGTTAGCTGGGGAGAGTAGATACCTGATAACTGCATTGTGACTATGGTATTCGTTTAGACGAGGTAAACCTTGACTAATCCTGTCTTTGAGGCAGGAAGTGACACATTCTTCCCTACCTGACTATCTGAAGACTATGAGGCAGCAGATATGCCCCCTCCATCCGGTTTGCATAGAGCCACACAATTCCGTTTAGATGGTAGTCAAAGTCTACAATAGTCACTCTGCTCTTGACCCCTTTTTCAATTTTATTTTTGCAGAATGTGATTTTTCGACGCAAAAAACTTAATTTTTGCTGTGGAGAAAAGAACCGCACCTCCTATTGTAACATGTATACATAATATTATAAAGTAAATAATTATTATTTCAATGAAATATGTAATTATTCTGTCTTTATCAACTATTTTTAAGACTTACTAAAAGCATTTTTGAGATTATTTTTGTATGCATACGAAAAAGAAAATGAATTATTACACATTGTACAGTAATATCAAGTTTTATAATGTTTACTTTTTTTTTCTTCATTGTAATTTACTTTCTGTTACATCTTTGCAGTCCGATGGTCTTGTCGGTATATATTTTTCAAGAGAATTTAGAAAGTTATTTGAAAAGACTGTGCGTAAAAATCTTCTTAGTGTTTGGGGAGTTAAATAATTTATCATCTGTTATATTATTCTCTATTATTTTCAAAATTTATTATTATTCTTCAAATTATTCCAGCTACATTCAACAAATGATAAAAAGTCAACTATTGGCTACTTTTGTTGCGGATAGCTCCCACTGAATTATAAGTGGCATATAATGTATCAACATCATCCACATATTATTTAGTTTCATTAATTTGGGCTTATTTTTGGTTGCTTCTGAAACAGAGGAACTTGCTGACAACTGGTCAGCAGCACCACAGTTTTAAACTTTTTTGGAACATGACACTAAAGTTCTTTGTTCTGTGTAATGAAAAATAAGGTAGTCTATAATCACTGTCTATTTCTCTCATATATACTTTTTTCTTTTGTAATTATTGCACATTATTCTAAAATTGACTACGAAACCCATATATATCTTGAGAATTATTGAAGTTATATGCATTATAATTCAAATTGTAAAATGCTGATGGAGGATCTACATTACATTAATTCCTCATTCTCTTGTCATTTTCCCAGTAACCACTTTAAGAATGTGACCTTGGCATGCCATTGTAACAGCATCCTTCTGAGATGTCATTAAAGTTCATTCCAGCATCTGATGACACATCACAAACAAAATCTTTTATTTAAAAGAAAGCTACTTAAAACTCCTGAGGTCATATAACAACGTTATGCTAGAATATAGTTGGATACATTCCAACAAAATGCTACTGAAGAACATCCATTAGAAAAATTCTATAACACTTTGCAATTATCAATACAACAACATCATCTCAAATATTTTTGAACTTATGAAAACTGAAGTGTCGGGGTTTTTACAAAGATTTTCAATACACTAAAATGAGTTTGGGAACCATCGCAGCCGCTGAAAGGTAGAGAAATGGTCCATGAGCCTTGGATTTGCTGGGAAGAGGGGGTGAGGGGAAGGCTGGGATGCGAAATGACCATCCCTGACTAAGGGCGTTATTCACATGGTATATCTTTCCCTTGTACAAGACTTGACTAGACTTCCCTACCACAAGACTATCGTGTGAATGTGCCCTAAATCTCAAAACAAAAATAAAAACTCTTCAAGTAATTTAACAGATTCAGTAACATTAAACAGGTCTTAATTTACTATTACAGTATTTATGACCAATTTCACATTATTTCCATAATTCACATTGTTTTTTTTATTCACTTAGCAATTGCAGATGTTCCCACAGATTTTATTTAAATTTAAGTAATAATATTAAAAGTAATCATAAATTAGAAAACATAACTTGTATAATCTAATAAAAATAAAATAGCATGACAAAAACCAATACCTCATTTATTTCTCCAGAAGCTCGAATCAATCTAACAGGAAGTCTATTCTTTGATGTCTTTGTTCCAGCACCACAAACATGACCACATGGGCATATTAACTGAATAAAAATTAAAAACATGAGATACCTCATAAAAGACTAAATATAAAATAGTATTTAATCATAGCAATTTATCAAGTTATACATGAAATAATTAAGAAGAACACAATATAATATAAAATGATTATTTTTCTAAAATATTAATTACATTTTGCATTAAACAATTTCAATTATAATCAAGAGCTGAGCTGCTGGCTGTCTCACTGTTCAGTCAGTTTGAAGAAGGGAGCTTAGGTTCTTAAAATTTCAATTTTTTTGTACTTCCCTTCAAGTAGATGCCTTTAATAATTTTGACAATTTTCAGTCAATATTATTAACATCAGTTTTAATCATTGAAATGGTGGAAAATTGTGAGAAAGAAAGCAGAACATAGATTGAAGTTGTCACCCTATTTTTGTGGTTTTATGCATGCTCTTCATTTCGCTCCAGCATCTTCAGCACCTTTAGAAAGATATATTTCAATGTTTGCTTTGCTATAGAATTAATTGTGAAATAAGCTACGAGTTGAAAAAGTAATTAAATGAGTTAGAGTTTGCAAATCATTAATTTTCATAAATGTAATTTTAAAAAGTAAATTTTTTCATTTAGTTAAAACTTTTCATTTCACAAGTATAACTGATTTGAATTTTTTAAATAAAAACATTCGTTATCACATACCTTTAATTATGTACTATCTATCATGTTCTATGTTCAAAAATATTTCAATTTGTTAAATTAATTTTATTTACTTCAAGTTTATGTAATTGCTGTTAAATTTTTTTCAATATTAAGTGAAATGACTTAAAGTCATTAAATTTATATTTTGATTAAAATTATGAATGTTGCTGAAAGTTGACCCACCTTTGTGATAGCATGATATACCTTTTATAGTATGAAGTGAAAAGCAAGAATAAAGGACAAAGTCAAATATTCAAGAGCTTAAGCTCCCTTCTTCTAGAAGGCGTAGATATGAACAGTGTGGCAATCATCTGCTCAGTCAATATAAATGATGATGAAGTATAATCCATTAATGAACTATAATAAAAGTTAAAATGACCAGATTTTATTATCCATTTTCAGGAGGCCTACTAACCTTGGTTTTTTTTAAGTTTAATTTTGCTACAGAAAGCAATTTCTGTAATGTAACTGCCAACTTATTGGCTTTTGGTTCACTAGTGCATGACACTTCAGTCTTTTGAACAGCAACTGATACAGGAGATAAATCTTCCCACCAGTATTCTAGCTGAATCTTTGAATCGCTTCCAAACTGTAAACCATTATTCAACTAATTAATTACTTAAAAGGATTTCTATATATTAATAAAAGCTAATGAGATAACATTTAACAAAGATGTAAAATAATAGAAATATTATATTTTTCTAGTTTACATGTGGAAACCAATCTGAATTGTTTGCTCCTTAAAAACAGCTAATGTGAAACTTTATATTAAACTAATTTTCTAGTGAAACATCACATACAACTGGATGCATAATACCTTTCAGGGTTGTTGAAGATAATGTATACATAAAAGGAAATGTAAGCGACAGGCCCCATTCTTTAAATGCTCATCTCTGTTCAATCACATTGTGAGTTGTACGGTTTGTCCTTAAGAGTTCCTAAGCCATTCATCCAATTGAATTGCCATTAATTTTTTTGTGTTTAGCACTGTTCATCCCAGAAAGAATTATGCTATCTTTTGATGATTTGGGATCCTTCCTCACCCCCCCCCCCCCTTTTCAGACCAAAAAAGGTCCAACATCAATTTCTGCTCAAAGACTTTGTTTGTCCCTTATTATATCCAAAATTATTCAAAGGACCAACCCTAAAGACATAAAGAACTTAAAACAGGATACATTAAGCCCTCAAGTGAGATGTTTATCTGCTGTGTGTGGGTGTCAGTGGGGACAAAAAGTGTCATAAATTAAATTAAATATTACTTATATTTAAGCATTATGTTGGTGTAAACATATATTTTTAAGTAATCAGACCAAAGAGAATATATCCTCCAAGCAATAAATATGCAAAATCTTTTATAAGCCACAGGGAAGATGATCGAGGTATGTTATATAAAGACCAGGGCCTCACACACATTTTTATTTTTTGAAGATGTGTGTATGTATCTACACATTATTTCACACTAATCAGCTCATACAGATGGTTCCACTTATAAAGATAATTGACTGTTTCTGTGTATTTTTCTGTATGTATGAGCTTATTTAAGATATCAGTAGATTTCAATAAATGAAAATATGGCCAATAAATCAACATAATTTATTACTATTTAATTAATATAAATGCAATGTTTCATCTCCCTTTCAAGACTTCATCAAGCATCAGTAGATTTCTTGACTCAATTAAGTGGTGGTTATGACATCATAAAATAGGCAGTGTGAAAAAGTACATTTTCAAAAATGTACGCTGTCGCTGATGGTTTAAAAATGTATCGACAAAAGAGATGACTGTCAAATTAAATACTGTAGTGACTTATAGAAAATGGATTCCCTAGCATTGTACCCAGCAAGTTCAATAAATAAAGCTTTATAATTTCATAAAGATGGTTTGGATATATCTGTTATACTGTTGATAGTTATGCTAATGAGCCTACCACACAGTCATGTTGTTTTCCCTCTCTTAATAGTTTAAATTTTCTTTTTTTAAAAAAAATACACTTACCGTAGACCTCTCACAACTCCCTCCTTTGAGACTAAATCAGTGGGGCAGAAATACATTTGATTTCAAAAAATTGTAACAGCTGTCTTTCTGGGATTTGACTAAACAAAGAAAGTTAACACTTGTATTATCGTAAGGGTTTCTATTCATGTACTCATTCTTTCTGAAGATGAAAAGAGTTTATAAAATTGTTCAAAATATTTTTATCACAATTTCTTTATTTTCTCCTTCTCATCCCAATAATTAACACATTCTTCTACCCTAATATTGTTATATTACATCATCCTTCAAATGTTTATAAAGTAATATTTCATGATGAGCAAACATGAAAATTATGATTACTCTGCGGGGAAACATTCATAATGGTAATCCAGACAAAAAAACAACAACGTAAGAATAAATAAATAGTCTAATTTCATTTTAAAGTATGATAGAAGATTTTTATAGGTTCTGAAAGAAAATTCGTGATGAAATAATAATTTTTCTCCTCCTCCTTTATTTCCGTAGAATACATAAACACCGCTTACCGTTTAAACATTGAGCAGTTTGGTACAAAACAAAAGAATTAAAAATTAATTCTATTGATTTCAGTAGAATATATAGATGTGAAAACATAAATACTTTTGTAATTTGAAGTTGGTAGCACTTTTGTAAAATGTTAGGTTGGGAGAAATGTCATTGTAGGAGCAGTAGAGATAAGAATGAGAGAGCGAGCGGGTCGCAGGAATTGTTGGATCTGAATGTTGTGCTGTATTAAATAAAGTCGTTATAATGTTTCACCACAGTTTTTAATTTGTATTTGGCCCTCACATAGAGTTTAATTAAAATGAGATACATTACATTTAAATTAGAAATTAATTGATGATTAGTTAGCAAACCATCACATTTTAACAAATCTTATTTCCTTACCATGAGATACAGTTCTCCAACAGACACTGCATGAGCATCTTTGATAGTCCAACCTTTACGTATCCTTTCTATTGTCTCCTTGACAATATCTACCTTACTTTCAGTATCAGTTGGTGTGATAGGTTCAGGATCAGTTTCAACTGGTTCTGTTTTCCCCCTGTCTGGCGGCAGTGCATCTTTAGCAATTACAGGATTTCCTATACAAATACAGTTATCTTCGATCAAGTTAAACCCTTTTGTGTTTAAAAATACTATTATATACTACTATATTATATAATACTATTATACTATTATATATGTATATGTGTGTGTATATATATATATATATATATATATATATATATATATATATATATATTTCCTGCCGATGTGGCCAGGACTCGAACCTGGGTGCACGAAACAACAGTGCATCGCCCCTAAAGCCAGGGCGTGCGTCTATCCACTCCGCCACCACATCGAGTACGACCAACCGAACATTTTCAGTCTATATATTAGGTTTTCAAGTTAGGATGGATAGAGAAGAGGGATGGAAGAATTAGGAGCATCCGTTAAGGATAAATTACAAATAAATTATATATTGGATAAGTGACGAAGTCACGCATTTGATAATTGGATAGAAAGAAAGATAGAAATATTTGGGAGAAAGGCAGGAAATTCGCTCTTTGAAACATATGTACGGCATGGAAACATGCACAAAGAAATACATATGTCGAGCGTAGAAGGGAATGGAAGAAGGAAGAAAGACTGCCGACGACCTAGCCGATCACTGGAAATGTCTTCCTAACCTTCTGATGAAGGGGGCGGTGCCTCCGAAAATTCAAGTTCTCCAAAACTCACAAGGTGTCTACCATCTATGAACCTCAGGTAAGTCATCTTCTTTCTATCTCTCTGTCCTTTCCCCATTAATTGTTTTATATATATATATATATATATATATATATATATATATATATATATATATATATATATATAAGTAGCTTTCAATTAACAAAAAACAAATTATTATTCAAAAACTTAGTTAAATCAGCCTGTTTGTCAGATTTTTTAAATTAAATACTAAACATTACAATGTTTCATCTCTCAATTGAGACTTCTTTAGGTAAAAATTTAGCTGCAAGGAAGTATAAAGGAAGAGAATTGTGAGGAAACAGAATTTCAGTGAGAAATAGCAAGAATGGAGAAAGGTCAGGATTGGAATGAAATTTTGAGTTTGAGACATGAGCAAAAAGGAGAAATTGGAGAATGTGAGGCAGGAAGTGAGAATCTGATATTGAACAGAGAGATAAAATTGTGTTAAGGAATTTATAAGGCAGGAGAGCAAATTGCAGGTATTAATAATGATAAAAAAGATAGGTTGATGAAAATGTATAAAAACAGAAAAGTAGTTATCAATGAGCCAGGAACATAGAATGGGTATGAGTACTACATATATACTCTTCTCCATTTATGTTTTAATACAAAATCATTTCCAAAGGTGAGGGAAGTTCTAAATCAAACATTACACAAAGATATCATCAAGCAGATGTACAGTCCTTTTAATAACAATATCTGTTTGGTCTAAATGAAAGATGGCACATCACGAATTTGTCTGGATGCTAGAAGTGTGAATCAGGTTATAACAGACACGGGACAGAAAACCGCATTGATACATGACACTCTTATGACATTTTTTCTGGAAAATTACAGCACCGACCTCAGAAAAGGAATCTACCAAATCCAATTGGATAAACAATCCCAAAAATTAACATATTTCATGGTTGACAGCAATCAATATTGTTTTAAAGAAATTTCTTTTGGGCCTGGTATTAAAATGGGAACTTATGGTGCATTATATTATATTTTATAATTATTACATTATAGCCAACACAAAGCCAAGAGTTGGAACTTTTGGGACAAAGGGCAATGCTGAAAAATCCCCAAAAGGTACAAACACTTCTATTTTGGTCCCCTTTCTCAGGAGGGGATGTTGGGTTTAGCCATAGGCTGACCAATAAGAGCATGGAAAAAGTAGAGAGGAAGGGAGGAAAGTTTACCGTCATCTCAGAGATTTTTGAGACAGACACTTCTGGTAAAGACAGCGAGAGATATGGTCCTGTTAGCGCCACAGAACAAGCAGCGTCCGAGAGTTCCTGAATGTTCCGGCTTTTGGTAAGTGTTGGCCATGCATGATCATGCGACCACATGTTTGTAACCAAAACTGCCATGGTTATCCTTGGGAAAAAGTGTCTCATTTGTTAGCCCTTTGGAATTGGAAAATTTGTATATCAGACCAATAAAAATTTCAAGTGTAATTTAGTTTTCATTTGTTCATAATAAACTCATTTTACTTTACATGATTTATTTAATTTAATTTATTCCTGCGTAAAGAACCATCGCAGGTGGCGCCCAAATCCGACCCCGTGGTATATTCAGAAGCTTACCACAAACTCAACATTCATATTAAATTTTTTTTATCATTATTCACATTTGTTATAAATAAATAATAAGAAAAAAATAGGTTTCAAATTTGCTAAAATATTAGAGTTACATTGTACATGTTCAGACTACGGAGTCAAACAAACAGCTATATCGCAACAGGTTTCACACCAGATAACCCTAAACTATACCAAAGTTTATTTGAAACATAAATAAACCAAATTTAATCAAAATTCCATGGTGGTGGTGCAGGGAACGTCAGATGACTTGATATGGAATTATTCTTATAAGTATCACATAACACAACAAATGGCATGAAATATTACGACATTGTTTTAGGCTAAATATGGATAGTAAATTAAACTATAATACATAAATTGATAGTAATCTACTGATATATTTGTAGTTTAATTTGAAATATTTTTAAAAATATTAAAAACTGTAATAACTGTTAAACAACATAGTTTATTGCTCTCCATATTTACATAACTATCACTTCTAAGACTGTCCCTAACCGTCATCTGCAAACCTTCATGCACATTATAATTACAGCCAGGGAAGCTCTAAATCGAATATTACATGCAGATATCATAAAGCAGATGTAGTCATTTTAATAACAATATCTGTTTGGTCAAAATGAAACATGACGCATCACAAATTTGTTTAGATGCTAGAAAATTTACAGTCTACAACAATATGATGAAGTTATATGGGAAATTATAATGTACATGCACTTTGTTTGTTCAAATTTTTAGTAAAAGTTAAATGGCATACATGAGTAAATACAGTACATAATTTCCTTTTAATCATAAATTTTAAGAGCAGCTAACAGTCACGCAGGAGTATCCATCTACTTAGTTCATTAATGTGACTTACCTTCTTGATTCAAAGACAGTATGTGATTAACAGCCTCATCAATTGAATTGGATGTTCCCAAAGATGCATCTGGAACACTTTCAACAACATTTCCAAGCATTTTCTCAAAGGTCTTCTTATCATTATCACAGGCATTACAGTCCAAGATAGCCACATCCATCGGAAGAACCAAGTTGCTGCCAACCAGTTTATCTTCATTTTCCTTCAATTTTGCAGAATTCTCTTGCACTTTTGGCTGTCTTTTAGTACCCTTCTTTGCACTCTATAAAATAATAAAAAATACCAAAAATAGGTTAAGGGTTTTACCTCTCATCCATAAGAATTCATTACATGGAGATGGAGGTTATAGAATACATTGAAGTGAAAGCTGATGCACAATTAAAATTTAAATTTGATTTATTCACATATAAGGTAAATAGAAGTCAGCTTACCATTACAATCTTCTTATAAATAAAATTGGGCATTTGTTCTGCATACAAGTCTAAATTTATTACTCCATTACATATAGTTTAATACATAATTTAATTTAATCTCAATTTAAATTGATTTTCTTTACATTAGTCCTCACCTAATGTAAGCAAACTTATAACAATTTGAGATTTGCAAAGGTTTCTTCAGACTTACTCCACATTTAACTGGTGCATGTGTTCCTGTTTCTGCCCACGTTGCCCTGCGTTCTTCATGTGCTGTTAAACATAAACTGAAACTCGTAAGATATTCATTCAAATTTACTGAAGGCATGCAAATATTAGCACCAGACAATGGAGCAAGCCGTAATAAAGGTTCTTTTTCCTTTCGATATTCAGACATTGATAACGGTAGTTCATTACTCTCAACAGAATCCAGAAGCTTATCCCTCTGGTGAAATAATTAAGGAAAAATTACTGACAGTCTTTGACATGTTCATGGTATTTACTCACTTCAACTCCAAATCAACCAGAACACTTTAAATATTCAATTAATAGGATTAACAATACACTGAAATTATAAGTAATAATATATGCAGTAATTCAATGATAGCATTATGTAAATTAATAATACACTATGAAATAAAAGAAACTAAGACAGTTTTTTTTATAGAATACTCATTAAAACAGACATACCTTGTAATCTATACAATTCTTAAAAACCCAAGAAAAACACAAACTTGGTGAGAAATTTCTAGCATAAATGTGGAAGAAATTATATTTATAAAAAGTATATGTATTTTTGTCAATTAGTAAAAGTTTAAAATCATGTACCATTCATGCACTGTTTAAAAAAGCAACATGGCATCAATTTTTATTGTCTGCTAATGCATAGTTATTATGCTGCCCAAGTAGCAGAATTCCTTAACTTCCTTCAGAATATCCCTTCCCAATCTAACACCCTTTGTTATTCCACTCTTTCCCATTCTACACTCCATTACCTTGGTTTTCCCTCTATTAATCCTCATATTGAACTTTTTCTCCAGGACTACATTCATGTCATTTATTATGGTTTACAAGTGTTTTTCAGACTCCACAAATACTACAAAATTATTGAAGTATGATTCCTTTCCCATATTTCTTTTAACTTCCTTCATCGCCAGTCTATTAATAAGTTAAAGAGCAAGCGTGTCAGACTGCATCCTTGTCTTACTCCTTTCTTGATTACAGCTTTTTATTCTTGATCTTTTATTCTAATTACTGCTACCTGTCTTCTGTAGAGGCTATGGATAAGCCTTCTTTCCCAATATTTTATTCATGTCCTCTTCAAAATCCTTAATAGTTGTTCCAGTTCAAATTATCGAAGGCTTCTTCTATATCTACAAATGCCATGAGCATAGACCTGTTTCTTTCTTATCCAGACTTCTAAAATTATATGCAAAGTCAATATTGCTTCTTCTCTTGTCCCTACTTTCTTTCTAAAACAAAACTGATCTGTTCCTGGCTTGCATTCTATTTGTCATTCAATCCTCCTCTATACAATTTTCGTTAACGTTTGCATACATGAGATACTAAACTAATTGTCCTGTGCTGTTAGCATCTATTAACCCCAGTCTTCTTTGGTATGGGTATAATTATGTTTTTATTAAAATCTTTCGTTTCAGAGATTTCGCAAACTATCCTGAACAGCCATGATATTGTTTTTCTTTGCCCGATGATCTTATCAACTCCACTGGAATGTGGCACTTTACTATTGCTCAGATCTGACAGCGCCCTATCAAACTCCGATCTTAAAATTTTGTCCCCCAACTCTTCATCATCCACCTCCTCTTCTTCTATTACTCTCTGATCTAAATTTCCACTGTGATACAGCTCTTCTAGATATTCCTTCCACCTTTTCTTCTTTATCCAGAATTGGCTTCCCATCCACCCTATTGATGTTCTAGCTAATATTTTTCCTCTCTCCAAATGTTTCTTTTTTTTTCCTATAAGCTGCATCTATTTGAAATCTTCAATCGCTCTGCATTTGTCTTGAGCCAAGCCTCTTTGCATTTCCTATCTATCTCATTCTTCAAGCATCTGTACTGCTCTTTACCATTTTCATCTCTCACATTTTAATATTCATGCCTTTCATCAATTATTTTTATTATTTGTTGTGTTACCCATGATTTCCTATTGGTCTGAGCTATTCTTCCTATTTTTTCATTGGCAGCTCTAATCATTTCTTTCTTTAAGAGTGGCCGGCCATTTCTCTTCTATACTGCTACTTTCTCCTTTCTCTCTTAATCTACTCTTGATATCTTCTTGGAAGGTCTGCTCCTGTTGATTCAGTTCTTCTAATTCCTATCTCTTTGTTTTAATTTATGGATATTATTATGGAAATCTTTATTAAAAATGTTCATATGGAGTGTGCCGATAAATGGGTGTGAAATGGGGACGCTAGGCATTGCAGACAGGAAAAGAATAGAAAATTTCAAAATGTGGTGCTGTAGGAGAAAGTTGAAAATCAGATGGGTGAATGGGGTAACTAACCAGGAAGTTCTAATGAGGATAGGGGAAGAAAGAAGAATTTGGGGGATTTTGACCAAAAGAAGGAATAGATTAACCTCTTCAATACCCTGGACAAGATATCTCGCGACCTGATACTGGCCGATTAATGCTTTTGATGAGATATCTCGCTTCCTAGAACCAATACTTTGACATCCCAGATGAAATATTTTGTGTTCTGCCTTCAAGTTCTTATGTTACTTATGGTATGTTGTGAGTAGTATGTTGATAAATATTGAAGTCGTGGTTCAGCATTCATTGAAAAAGGAGTTTAGTCTTGATTTGTTACTTGAAAGCATTACAAGCTGTTCGGTTGGAGGGTAAGGAGACTAATAAGTGATAGTGAAAACAGTGATGATCAACGAGAAACGGACGTCAGTAGCATACTGTCTGATGATGAACTTTTGTTATCTGAAAGGCTGGAGGAACTGCAGAAAAAAAGGCAATGGAGCTCAACAAAATTTTGTGCCAACAATTATAAACTTTACTGATAATTGTAGTGGAGTACAGTCGCAAACAAATATAACTGAGAATACATCACCAACATCTATTTTAAGTTTTTTTTTCTACAAGGATCTAGTCCGGACAATAGTAAAAACCACAAATAAATATATAAGAACAAAAGGACAATGTAGACAGAGATCCTCTAATAAAATTACATGTGATGATGTATATTTATTTATTGCAAATTATGGACATTCTTCAGCTTCCTAAAATATCGATGTATTGGAGTACTGATCCACTTTATAACATGCCATAAGTCATACAAGCTATGACAAGAAAAAATTCTTGAAGGTCCAGAAGTATTTACATCTTAGCGATATAGATAATGATGATAAGGCTTGTAAAATATGATCAGTTATTGACATGCTATTTCAAAAATCATATCGTCCAGGACAGTACGTTGTGGTTGTCGAAAGTTTGATGATGTGGAAAGGTATATTGTCATTCAAAGAGTTTATTCCATCAAAGCGAGCAAGATTTGGACTGAAAAGTTTCATTCTATGTGATTCTGAAACCAGTTATGTCCACAACATGAAAAACTATACTGGAATGGAATGAGACCTCGATTGGAGTATCGATTCAGTTGTAATGGATTTATCTAAACATAAATTACATCAAGGAAGAACTATGTTTTTGGACAATTGGTACTCATCTGCTTTATATGAAAAGTTACACAAAAACAGTACAAATATGTGTGGTACTGTTCGACTGAAAAGAAAACCAATGCCTTGTTGTGAACAAGTCAGAATAGCAGAAAGACTATACGGTACAATAAGAGAATAGCTTTGTGTGTGTGTAAAGATAAATTAGTTGTATCAACTTTGACTACTGTACGTACTCCCCATTTTGAAGAATCAACAAAAATTGGCAAGACTACAGGAAACTGCATAAAAAACCCAATACCCTTATATATTAATCAGTACATGTGTGGCGTGGATCGCATGGATCAAATCCTCCAAGGATGTTCTTTACGTAAAAGAATAAAATGGTGCAAGAAGTACTTTTTGCATTTATTAGATACAGCAATTTGTAATCCCCTCGTAGTGTGGAAATGCCTTCCGTGAAGAAAATAAAAGTTATTTACAAATGAAAGAAGACATCATATGTGGTAGAAGAACATTTGACAGTACATAATAAATAAGGAAGGACGTGTAGTAAGACATCCACTTTGATTTAAGTCTCAATGCTTCCCTGTAAGAATACGGGAGACTCCAAAGAAAGAGTACCCAACAAAATGCTGTGTCGTGTGCAAATAAAACAGAAAACGTAAGGAAACACGGTATTTTTGTCAGAAGTGTAATGTAAGAACAGAAGAGGGAGACCAAAGACAGAATATGCTAATCAGATTAGGGAGGATGTGGAAGCTACGTAGAAATGAAAAGGCTTCCACAGGATTGATAAGCATCAGACCAGTCTCTGGACTGATTGCCACAACAACAACAACAAGATACATCAAAGCAACAAAAAGTGAAAAGTAAATTAATGTGCAACCATAATTTCTTATTAGAAGGATACATGTTTCTGGTGATGGGGTCTCCATCTGTATTGCAAAAAACTTAAGAGAGTAGATAACCTCCTTTGCAAAGGTAATGTCGTGCGGGCTCGAGGATTTTGAGATGTAGCTTGCACTTTTGCCCATGTTTCAGTATCTCGAGGTCTCAGTTCAATAATAACTCTTTGAGGCAGTTTCAACTCTTCTTGCAGTTCTAAACCAATCCATAAATTATTAACAAAACCATACTACATAGCATTTTTGTATCACTAGTTTATGTACTCATTACTTATATTTCAATTTACATTTTATAATAAATAAGTGAGCATGATATAACAGAGTAGTCCAAAAATTATCTAAAATAATTAAATGTTAGTATGATTAACTATAAATTTATATTGTTGGGCACCTATGATAAAAATAACAACTTGCTCAATAAAACACAGTACAGCTTACTTTTCTACAGTTCTTGATAATTTTATACCCTTTCGTTTAAGAAAAGGCAAATCTAAAATTCACAACTATTTTGACATTTTGTAAGTAAATGTTTAATGTATTGGACATTAATTCTTTGGGAAGCTTTTACTATACTATTTATGTCTGCTGACAAGCGTACCTTCAAGTTGGTTTAGTTTCCGAAGAGCACGACACATAGGAGTCCTTATTCGAATTGTTTTTCCTCGCAGCCGAATAAGCGTAAAACCTTTACTTATAAGTTCATTTAGTTTAACTGAAGTTTTCTCGGTTATACAGCTAACTTTCTTACGCATCTCACCATAATTAACTAATGCATAAATTTCTTGTGTAACTTTTTTCAAATCTGAAAAGTATGGCATTAAAAATAATACATATTCAAAAACGACAAATGGAAGTATCAGTAAAAATAAGAACACGACTACCTTCCGGGAATTTTAAATGTTTGGACACTTTATGCCACGTTCTGTAATAAAAATGTCTTATTTGGTCTTTGGTTTTAGCTAATTCTATCATTCCTTTCTTCTTTGCTTTAACAGCAAAATGATTTTGAATTGCATCAAAATCTTTACCAAACTCATTGAGAGCCTCAAAGAAAGTATTTTTATCCTCATGAGACCACAATTCTATAGGACGCCTCTTGGGTTTAGGTTCCACAGGTTGTTTTTGATCTGCTTTCTCTTCTTCCTTAATCTGGTCTTGGCCTAAAAACAAATATGAACAGTTATTGAAACTACTAAATGTGGGACAAATAAAAGTTAAATGAAATTATGCTAATACAAAGTTGGCTTGGCTAGTCACAATAAGGTTGAGGAAGAGGATTTTAGAGCATTGAAAATTTGACATGTTCATTATTACCTTTCTTAGCAATGTCAACTATTGATTAAAGCTAAGTCAGACCCATTTTTCTCTCTTTCCTATCCAGATATGTGTGTGTATATATATGTCAGAAACTGACATTGTCAGAATGATTAAAACAATTAAGAAGGACAGGAAAGAGATAGGAATTTGGTGGCTTATATGAAGTGTAAAGTTGACATGCACCATACTGAGTCCAGGGTTTTAAATTTTCAGAGGAAACCACCTCCTTTGACAGCAGCTAGCTGTCATTCAGAATGCTATTCCTAATCTTTTGACAAAGAGGGCAGTTGTCTCCGAAAATTTCAAATAACTCCTCATAATGGTGTTTGCCAGCTATACACTGCAAGTAAGCCACTTTCCAGTTCTTATTAATTGTTTTAATTACCTTAATTCAGGTTTAATGGTCACCTCTTTCATCATAAAATCAACCAACACCTTACAGCACATCCACTTTTCCAGTTATCACCCTGAACACATCAAACGATCTGCCCTGCAAACCCCACACCACCAGCCTCCCACCCTAACCTTGCAGTAGGAACAGGTACCATGTCTGCACAATCATCCAGAATTCCATCAAGAACACTACCTATAAAATTAAATATATTATAACCTGCCTCTACTCCCATACAATCTACAAAATCAACTGCACATTCTGTCCAACCTTTTACAAAGGCCAAAAAAAGAGACCCCTCCCGAACAAATTGCCAGCCACCACACACAGCTGCTCATGCCCAGAGCCACATTTGTAATTTCAACCAGTACTTCACACTAACCTTCCACAAAACCCTATTCTTCAAATGCTGAGCACTTTCAATACAACTTGCAGCAAAGACAAAGCCCTAGACTCTACAACCTATTTAGTGACTACCCATAGTTGCACAAGTGCAGGTGAACCCATTTTAGTGTGTCAAGATATAGATGTGTGTATGTTAATTTGTAGCTGTATCTCCCTAGCCCAATCAATTCATTGCTTCTGCCCTGACCTTCATTCAAAGAAAAAGTTGGTACCTAGTGGTATCCAAGATTATAAGGAACAGCTAGTGGTGTGGCAGAAATTTATACTACACATTCCACAGCTGACCGTTGCTCAGAATGTGTGTTCCTCTCTCCTGAAGAAGGGTCTGGAATCCACTTATTAAAAACCCTTATCATTGTAATTATTCCTTAGTGGATGCTCAAAATTCTTCATTCTCTATTCACCCACATCTGTAATAAGACTGGCTAGATTTGCTACGTTTATGGATCAGCATGATAGGTTAGGAGTAAAGTGTTTGTGAACAGCACTACTGATTATTTTCTGTCTGTCCCTCAGTTTGTCTCTACACATGTAACATGGTTTCCTTAGAGTGTATAACTACCTCTGAGTGTGTGCTTTCTTTAGAGAGTATTCCTATCTTTCTCCTGTGTTTTTATCTTTCCTCACTATCCAATTACCCAACTGACTGTCACTTATTAAAAATATTTTTTCAGTTACCTGAAGACGATGGCGGAGATAGCCTTCGAAACGTCGTATCTAATGATTGACATAACCCGGGTGAAATCCCGAGAACTTCTTGTTCAGTCTATCCACCGGGAAAGCCTACATTCTCTAATATTTTTTCGTTCATCGCTGTAGAAATGCTACCATCAATTTTAAAAATATTCATCAAATTCATATGAACAGGATATACAGATTGTGGAAAAGTCGCTGTACTTTCTTCTTCTTCTTATGGCTCCTTAGCCCGTATTGTACACTGAACACACTATATTTCGTGTGTCAATTTTTCAGAATAGTTTTAACACTTCCAAGTTTCCTTAAAAATGTACATGTAGAAGTGAACACCAAGCCCTACCCTTAATACTATAGTGGTAATTAATCTACTACTATAGAAAGGTGTATACGTGATAAGTAAAACCTTGTGTACATTCTTAAAAGAAGAAGTTCAAAATTTAAATTTATAAATATACATTTAAAAAATTGTAGACCATTGTATCAAAATGTAAGGACAGATACCAGAGTTTCTAAATATTAATCATAATTCTTAATCCGATCTTTTATACTTATTTTGTGAAAAACTAGTGCACAGATAATTTTCTTAATGAACATTAAAAATATGTTTTGAAATCTCATTTAAAGTCAATAAATGAACAAATTCAACAGGATCTGTTTAAAATAATTTACACCTCACGTGATGTACATAATAGTAGGTTGATAATAAATTAGACATTTTGGGGACTGGTTAGTAGGTCTGCTTGATTATACTACACACTGAAAAGTGAAACATTATATGGTATCTACTCACACAAGATTGTAATGGAGCACATTAATATTTATTTTAAAATGGAAAAATACAAATAATTGAGGGATTTATAAAAAAACACTTGATGGCAAAACTGAAAGGAGGCAAAATTAGGGGTAATCCCAGGTTTTAGCTATCCTAATGGGCTCTGAGAAAAATAGTCAACATTTGGTCTTCTGAAGAATTTCTGAATGCTGAATAAGAGAAAGGAGAAAGAGGACAAGAAAAAAATGTACCCCATAATATTTGCATTGGTGAAACAGTAGAAACAGTGGGAGATGGAAACAATAAAAGAGCGTCACACATTGAAATCTGAATCTAAGAACGAGTGGTTGAGTTTTAGGAGATATCATCTGGCTTTGGGCTATAAGAGTGATCAGCCAGTTTTGTGAGAGAAGAGAAAGTCAATTTTGAGCCAAGAGAGATATAAAGCAATTAGTTGTCATGCTAGTTTCACAACAAGCCAAGAAAAGCCTGCAGACACTGGCAATACCAGGGCTGAGAGAACCTTGCCATTCCAGAAGACAAATCACTACAGGGTATGAAACTAGCAACATTTTGTCAAAAATACAAAGTGTAGAAAACAGTCAAACAATGAGGGCATTTGTCCGAATAAATGCCAATTTGCCACAAATGGCATTCCTATATAGAGGGAGCGTTACAACTTAATCAGCCAGAGTTCTTTTATTTTGTTAATTAAAGTCCAAATTAAATTTCTGTATATTTAAGATAACATTTTGTGCTTCCATGTGTTGCAAATAGTCTATGAATAAATAGATCTTAAAATTTTAGTTGCTAAAATAAACATTTTATTTATTCCCACAAAATTGTGAAAAATTGGTGATTTGCTTTCAATTTCAGGGTTTTAATTAATTGTAAAATTCTTAACCATTACAGTTGGATCTCCAACATAAGGCTTTAATAAATTGAATTAGCGGTCGTGAAGTAACAGTTATAAAAGACACTTGTCTGTACACCAATAAAAGGGCCAAACAACGGAATAATAAAGAAACAGACCAATAGAATTCTTGAATGTGAGAAGTCTAATATAATACTTTTTTTAAAAAAAAATTATGAGGAAAGCAGTCATATTTATTTAATTGTAGTTTAATGAGTGGTGTATTAAACAGCTTTCATATTTAGGTAAACTATATTCAATGTTTCTCAATTTAAATTTATCTGTGAATTGTATAAAAATATTAGTCGTATCTCAAAAATTAAAATATAACTAATGTATTACCATTGAGATCCAGCTTGCCTTGATGACAACAAAATGCAGAAATGAAAACAAACATTGCTAGTTAATTATGACGAGTATAAAAGTACATAAACTTGTGTGTTTTTACCTTTTTTCTCCTGAGGAAGAACAGGAGCAGCAACAGGTACAACAGCAACCACAGGAACAGGAATAGTAACTGAATCTAGTCTCATTTTCTTGGACACTCTAGCACTTGAACGCAGATTAGTACCGTCTCCCTCATTACAATGGTTTATAGAACCCAAATGTTCAATATCTTCTGAAGTTGAATCAACTTCCATTGACTTATCAAATGGAAATTCACTGCTGGATTTACACCGGTTTTCTCCTTGCCTAACATCTTGTTCACAGTCACCCATACCTTTAATAAATTAAAATAAAACCGTTGTGTTATTGAAAGAGATTAAAGTACAATTAAATTAAGAATCATACCAAATTCGTCATTAGTTCTCCGTTTCGTGACAGCTTGGGTTTGTATACATTCGCTACATAGAGCTGTGAACGACGATTCAAGAAAATTACCACATTAATATACCCATAGTTTTACCAGCTATTTAATAAATGTACTCATTTACTTGCAACTTGAAAAATATAAATTATATGTACAAAGATTGGTAAGCCAAGTAAAAATCCTGCAAATGGCGGTTCCGTAATTACTGTTGAATAAATATAATATTTTCAGGAATAAAAACTACGATAAGAAAACTACTTACCGTTTCTACGTTACCAGACATTCACTGCATTTTGTTTTCACTTCACATTCATCAAGAACCACACACAGAATCAACAATAACAAACTACATTGTGTCAATAAACCTACGCTCGCTATGCCAAGAAAAATCGTAGTCCCTCTCAAAAACAGGGTCTCACTACCAACGTCATCACATGAATGTCCCCAAACATAAATAGATAGAATAATTATTATGACTTTCCGTCTAGCAATACGCAGTGATTATTACTATAAAATGGTACGGCAGATCAAATAAGCACTTTTCTTTATATCGGATGTAATGAAGCGCCGATAAGTCTATAAGGGCGACATTAATTTGAGTAGTACAAAGTCAAGTCAGAAGCATCGGAGTTTGACGTTGATAACAATGATTATTATTCAAAACGTCTGTCCCCTTGGAAAGGATGATTCCTAAATACTTGGCTTAATCAGGGCGTCACTGGTGTTAGCATAAATTTACTGGGAATGCAAAAGAAAAAAAGCGCGTTAGCAAAGCGGGGGGTAGATATAGTGCCATAAATAGTACACTTATTTATGTATAGTTATTTGTGGGATGACATTTATTCCGAAGGGGCTAATTCATCCGCATAACAATAATGATAATCGCTTGAAATGTCGTTTTCTGAAACAATTTCAATACCATGCATTTCCTTGAAAGTAGTGTTATGCATTTACAAGAGCAATGTTCCCAACTATCCTGCAGGTTGTTACTCACATATTCGTGAAAACGAAGGAGCATATAAATTATGACTCAGATGAACATCTGCAAAGTTTCAGTTCGGAAAAATACGTTTCCGGCTGAGCGACGGGCTTTTTCGTAGAAGTCACTCGTTCGACGGAGTCGGTGTCGGTTCATTCCATGGCAAATCGCCGAAAAACAACCTATGGCTCGCACTCGACACTCTCCAAATTCATTAAATTTTGTAAGGAAGTAAACTCAGATCCCAACTGAAACTGTGCAAAATATTAGAGCTCAATGTACTTACACGCCCGCCTTGAATGTGCTGTCACCGTGTTAACGCGCACGCCAAATTCGATCCCTTGTCAAATCAAGATAAATGTGAAACTCGGCTTACCGATGCAAAGCCTATTCCATCATGTAGTGGTAAATAGTAATACGGCTGGCCGTTCTGGTATCTCTTCAAGCCAAACTTTCCACAAAAGTTTGACGTCATTTTGGAGGATTCACAGAATTGCAGACAATGTACTTTGGAGAATTTAGCGCCGAAAATAAGCTATTTCAGAGGGATAAATTGTTTGTAGGGACACCGGGTATCGTTTACCAGTTCATGCCGTTAGAAAGAGCAGCATGTTCTGTAACAGAAAACATATATCTCGTTTTTGTGGATCGACAGATAAGGACTAAAATTTGGGGTCTAAAATCCACTATAGTGTGCTGTCGATAAAAAATGTCTCAGCGTGTTTCATTGTGCAAAAAAAAATCGAAAAAGTCTTTTTTTGGGTACAGGCAACATGAGGATGATCCTGAAACAGGCAACTCCTGAATAGCATAGGGAGGGAATTGAAACAGGGGGATGTGGAAGGGAGAGCAAGGTAGCCAAGGGCTGACTAGGGCCCCCGGACTATAGTTTAAGGATCTTACCCGGTGTTTCACCTAAAGAGATGCAGGGAAACCCCAATAAAATCAACATTTTTTTTGTTAACAGGCTATATGAGGGTGATCCTGAAGCAGGCTATAGTTTAAGGATCCCCACCTGGTGGCTCGCCTAAAAAGCGTGCATCAGGTAGGTCGGGCTTTTGGGTACTATTCTCACGAACTTTATAATGACAGGAGACGAGTTTACTGTGGGGTCTCAGCATTCCCTTCTCCGTGTCTTTGCTAGTTTTAGGAGGCAGTTGGACGGCTGATCCAATGGGATTTTTTTTGGTTGACAGGCTACATTAGGGTGATCCTGAAACAGGCAACTACCTTTTAATAGCATAAGAAGGGAATTTAAAAGGGGGAAACGGAGCAAGGTAGCGAAGGGTTAACTAGGGACCCCGGGCTATGGTTTAAGGATCCTACCCGATGTTTAACCTAAAGAGATGCTGGGAAAACCCTAGAAAATCTGCATCAGGTAGGTCGGGCATTGGGTACTATTCTCACGCCCTTCCGAATGACGGGAGACGAGTTTGCTGTGAGGTCTCAGCATTCCCTTCTCTCTGTCTCCACAAGTTTTAGGAGTCAGGTGGCCGACTGATCCAATGGGATCAGTGGACAACTTTTGAATTATGTCCAAGATCTTCGACCCAAGTACATATACCTCCTAAAATAGGTGTCTCGGCATGTTAGAACTTTGAATAAACCCGGAGGGGGTGCGAGGCATTCCCAACGAAATCATGTGATCCCCGCAGTCACTCTGACAAAGTGATAATGCTTTTTGACTTAAGTAGGCGCATGACATCTTTCAAATGAAAGTAAACTTGTTTTTAAGGAATTGCCTATTTATAATTATTTCCACGAGGCGTGATTTTCTTTTTCATTGTTGTAGCATTTGATGACCTGCTTTGAGTAATCTATCTTCAGAGTTAATAACAACTTCTCTGGTCGTAGGCCTATTACGTTGAATAGTGTCTTCAGTTATGTTTATGCCACGATGGCGGCATTTCCCCTAGAAGAGTGGCGTCATAGCCCTAGTGGACAAGATTGAAAAAAATGGCAGATTTACAGGCAACAAAACAAACGAAAGAGATCAGTACAATACAATACATTTAAATGTAGGCCAAAACATGTAGTTGAAGTATAAAACAACTAAAATATGTATTGTAGCACTGAAGAGTAGATACCTCGACTGATTTTAAGCACGAAAATAAGATACAACTTGTTGAAAACAATGTTATTGCACTAGAGAAAACAACGACATTGCAGTACAGCCATCATTACTCGAGTACTGTCCAGTATTTTATAGAGTAAATGGTGACCATTACTATTGGGGTCTCTAGTAACAATTATTTTGCCAAAAATCAGAATATAAAGAAAAGCATGGAATCTGATGACGTAATAATTTCGATATACTTACTCTTTTGTAATTAAAGATCCTGTGCAAGGCTTTCAATTGGAAAAACAGTAAAGCTGCATTGCACCCTTACTTTGTTTATTACAAACATGAAACTGTTGTTAAACCCTCGGGTTGCAGTGTCATCAGCAATTGTCTACTCCACGATACCGTTGCAGTGTAAAATTTTTTTTAAAAAACTGTCTCAACGTTATTGAACATAAGAAGGACTTCAGTATTACTGCTGCGTGGAAACCGAAAATAGTTATCATTTTTTCTGATCGTGCTTCATAAGATACCGAGTACCGGGTTGAGATCCTTGGTCAAGAGTCTTAATTAGAATAAATTATCAGCTTATCAGGTTTGGCAAAGAAACCAACGAAAGGAAGTTTGTATACATTGTATTTGAAAATCACTCAGGTAGTTACGAACATGATCATGTCATTGAATGTTACATAACTGGCAAAAAATATTATTTGGATTTTGATGACCTCACGAAAATAATAATAATAATAAAAATAAATAGGCGACTGCTTCAAAAGAAGTTTTAATTTCAGATTAAATATAAGACTTGATCCTACAAAAGTTAAATTACTTGCAACATCCCCCCTTTTCAGTTCCCTATTTAAGGGGAATTGCCTGTTTCAGGATCACCCTCTCGAACCTATTACTATAAAAACAAAGTTCAGTTTAATTTAAATCAATAGATCCCACTCCACACTAGTTGCAATACTTATTTCCTCCACAGAGCGACAAAGGGCTTACCTTCAGTGATGCTTCGTTCTCTCTCTAATTTCAAGATTCTTTTTTTTTTTTTTTTTTGTTAACAGGCAACATGAGGGTGATCCTGAAACAGGCAACTCCCCTTTAATAGCATAGGAAGGGAATTGAAAAGGGGGGATGCTGAAGGAAGAGCAAAGTAGCCAAGGGTTAACAAGGGCCCCCGGGCTGTGGTTTAAGGATCCTACCCGGTGTTTCACCTAAAGAGATGCAGGGAAAACCCTAGAAAACCTGCATCAGGTAGGTCGGGCATTGGGTACTATTCTCACGCCCTTCCGAATGACGGGAGACGAGTCTGCTGTGGGGACGTAGCATTCCCTTCTCCGTGTCTCCACCAGTTTCAGGAGGCAGTTTGCCGACTGATCCAATGGGATCAGCGGACAGCTCTTGCCATATGCCGGGCCCTTTAATCTATTGTAGGAGATGTATGTACTAGAGTGAGAGACCGTGGGCATACCGTAAAGAGTTGTCAGCTCATTTCATTGGATCAGTCGGCCAACTGCCTCCTAAAAGTAATGGAGTCACGGAGAAGGGTATCCTGCGACCCCACAGAAAACTCGTCTCCCGTCATTCGGAAGGGCGTGAGAATAGTACCCAATGCCCGACCTACCTGATGTAGGTTTTCTAGGGTTTTCCCCTGCATCTCTTAGGTGAAACACCGGGTAGGATCCTTCAACTATAGCCCGCGAGCCCTAGTCAGCCCTTGGATATCTTGCTCTACCTTCCACACACACCCTTTTCAATTCCCTTTGTATGCCTGTTTCAGGATCACCCTCATGCAGCCTGTTACCCCAAAAAAGAACACGTTTCTCTTGCGACTTTTTACGCAATGAAACACGATAAGACAATATTTAGCGACAGCACACTGTAGTGGCCTTTGAGACACCAAATAGAAACATTAGTTTTCTAGTATGATACAGACCATCCTGCTCTTCCTAATGGTGTCAACTAAAAAACTGGTGTACTATAATCGATTTATCCCGTGAAGAAACTTACTTTTGGCGTATTTGTAGATTTACAAAAAGCGTTTGATAATGTGAACTGCAACACACTATTAAGGAATTTGAAGAGCTATGGAATAAAATATTGAGAAAGGATGCTTATATATAACCTGTACAGAAGACAGGCAAAAGTAATTAGAATAGAAGATGAAGAAAAGAAAGGAGTAAGTCAAGGATGCAGTGTGTCGCCCATGCTGTTTAACTTATATATAGAACAGGCGACGAAGAAAGTTAAAATGGAATATGGAAAAGGAATCATACTTCAAGGAGAAGAAATAAAATCCCTACGCTTTTGCCGACGATATTGTAATATTAGGGGAGTCAGAAGAAGACTTGGAAACCGTAATAAATGGCATGAACGGGGTCCTGGAGAAATAGTTCAATATGAAGATTACTAGAGGGCAAACCAAGGGAATGGAGTGTAGCATGAGAAACAGTAGAATAACAAATGGTGTGTTAATTGGGAAGGGACATTTTGACGGAAGTTAAGGAATTCTGCTACTTGGGAAGCGTAATAACTAGGGATGGTAGAAGTATAGTAGACATAAAGAGTAGGATAGCACAGGCGAGGAAGACTTTCGCGAAAAAGAGGAATTTATTTACGGGTAATATAAGTGTGAATATTAGGAAATCGTTGTTAAAAATGTTCGTATGGAGCGTTTTGAACGAATTCTGAAAATCAGATGGATGGATAGAATGGATAGAAAGTTCTAAACAGAATAGGGGAAGAGCGAACAATATAAAGGACGTTGACCTAGATAAGGGGCAGATTGATAGGCCACGCTTTGAGACATGAGGGTCTCGTAAAATTAGCATTAGAGGGAAGTGTGTGGGGTAAGAACAGAAGAGGGAGGCCAAGGATGGAATATGCTAAGCATATTAGGGAGGATGTGGGTTGTGCTAGTTATGAGGAAATGAAAAGGCTTGCGCCAGATAGGTTAGCATGGAGGGTTGCATCAGACCAGTCTTAGGGACTGAATACCACAACAACAACAGCGTTTTTCACATTGGCGCCAAGTTTATCGCATTTAATTTCACCGAAGTAGATTTTCTGCAATTCTGAGAATCAGTTGCCGTGTAGACTCTCGTGTAGTCATATAAATTACAAAAACATATTTATCCTAACTACTTCATTGGTCCCAGCACGATTCCTTAAAAATTCGTATAAAATAAAGTAAATTAAAATAAAATTTCAAGACCTTATTCAGGCTATATTTTTGAACACAATTAAAAATAACAACGTTTCGGGACGTATTTGTAATTTAATCAGATTATCCTAATTATCACCACAAGTTTTCACAATCGTATACAATATACGGTATCGAGAAACAGAACACTTGTAGCGTCGTAGTAAAACTAAGAGTGCTAGAGAGTCTCGGGGGAACTTAAAAACATTGTGTTATGTTATAAATTATATATAGTGTATCTGATAAATAAGATCAGAAACTGAGGAAGGTTCAAAAACGTACCGGAACGTTGTTCTTTTGATTGAAAAATAAAGGATGAATTAGGACATCAAATTTATTTATCATCACATAAATAAAACCTAAAGTTAAACCTTAATGCTAATTTTCGGCAAATTAGGCGGTCCATGCCTAATATTTTATTTGTGTAATTCCCCTATATTATTTTCGTAGTCTCTGCATAAGGTTACCTCAGAATAGAATTATCATGGTCGACTCTCCAATATATATCGCAATATAATATCTCAAAAGTAGCATTTTTTGGGACGTTGTCGACTGTCGAACGAGTGACTTTTACGGAAAAGCCCGTCGCTCAGCCCGAAATGCGGGGTTCGATTTTCAAATCTGGCCACTTGACGTGGAACAAGCCTTCAGTCAGATATTTAATTACATGAAACCGGCAAAATTCTGGTAATTCCGAAATAAACAGATAAAGTATAATAATTATAGTATATTATTACTTGAAATATAATTTGTACAGTTTTAGGGATTCGATGAATATGTATAGTCTCTATTGTATTTTGAGGGAGTAATGTACAAATAAAAAATTCATTGACATCTGTTGAGGCAGCTTTAAGTACATTCCGTTCACACGGCCCAACAAACAGACACGTTGCCGTTTTATTTATATAGGTGCCAAATATTGGCGTTGTTTGAACAGGAAGCGAGCAGTCCTGAAAAAACTATATTAGCTGCAGGATAATATATGCTGTATTTGTTGTCATCTTGCCGTACTCCAGGTTTTATCGCGTGCTTATCGCTTACTATTCGCAGTTGTTTGCAAATCGTGCATACTTCATACTACGTTATAAATATTCTTCTTGTCTGACTGCTCTAAAGATAGCAAGACTATAGCATTTAAGACTAATATTTTGTATTTTAGTTTGAGGTCACAGGCTACGAGTGTCTTGTGAAATTTCATGGAAATTGCTGATAGTCGACGGATGACCTTGGCTGAGTTGAAAAAATTTGCAACTTCAAGCAAATGGAATAAATTATACACTGCTAAAGCTTTTATTCAACTGAACGTTAAAATTCAAATTATTCACACATAATTTTAATTTTTATACGTTTTGTTTCGGCTGGTCTTTAGGGTCAACGAGACCGTCTTCCTCTCATACACTCCCAAATGTTTAGCCTCTGTTGTTGCTTATTTCATCCCCCAGTTAAGATTCGTTTTCGGCAGTGTTCTAATGTTAAGGAATGACATTTTTGCAACTAAACTGCTTACCCAAGTATAAATACGTGATAACCCAGTTGCCGAAGCCAGTGCACAGGCTGGCTTGATGCAGTTTTTTGTGCTAATCTTTTCATGTCTACATAATTATCACAGCCGGCCTTTGTGGTCTACTGGCTAGCGTCACTGCCTCGTATAACAGAGGTCCCGGGTTCGATTCCTGGCAAAGACTTGGGTATTTGTGTGCGTCCTTGTGTTACCAACTCAAGTAACCTTTACAATGACGATATGATCCCCAATAATGGTAAAGCAGTGGCTAATAACATTAGCTGTTGATGCGACTTAAAATGATATTAATAAAAAAATTAATACAACCTACATACTTCCTGATTTACTTCACATATTCTAACTTTGGTCTGCTCTTCTGTCCAGCCTAAGAATCATTTTCTTGTGGGAAATAAAATTAAAAGTGTAGTTAAAAGATAAACTTCACTAGGAAAACATTAAAGAATTAAATATTTACAAATTTTGAGCTTCGGCGAAGCAATCTGATCTCTTACTAATCTCAGGATAAAAACCGTGGGCGATATCCTCCCTAGACGTTAAGGATTGGAAACCTGACAGCGTACCTTCTCCGCCAGCTTCTCCATAGGACGCCTTCTTCAGCGTCGACTGTTGTCCTCCTTCAAATACGTCCGGGACTAAGCGTCGGTTCCCATCCGTCGCCTTCAAGTTCCAAGAGTCAAATGATCAATTCACACAGCCTCACCGCTGTTTAAGAAGCATCGAAACCGATATTTGATAAACGATTTTCTTTATATCACGAAACCCCACTGGTTGAGGCAACCACGTGGTATTTAAATATTTCGTTGGCTTCGTGGGTCTCGATTCCAACGAATTTCCAGGTCATATTCCTACGTGCCCAAAAGCTATCCAAGGGGATTAGACTCGGCACCAGGTCCCGACACACACGCCAATTCCAAATTTCCAATCCTTACTAACTTTATATTACGAATTCATATAATATCAACTATCGCGCTACACGCCTCTTGCAATGTCCTTCATACAAGGGATTCCTTTCTTTTCTTTTTTGATCTGTGGATTATCCGAGTTTGCTCCCACACAACGCCACAACCACTTTAAGAAATGACTTCCTAGTCTCCAAATTTAAATTAGATCCAAGAAAACTTGTCTTCATTTGCGAAAGCTTCCCTTCCTTGTGCTATCCGACTTCTTATTTCAACTTTCTTTTTACCATCAGTACTTCACTGTCCAAATAAGAGCAAAATTCATTCACTTCGTCAAAGTACAACTTTCTAAACAGATAGCATTTGCTTCACTCTCTTCTTTTGACTATATTCTATTTCCTCATATTGCCTCAATTTAGAGGAATGTATTCATGCCATTTTACAAGTTCTGCAAATTTTTTTCTGACTGTGATAAACCTTAGTGTCTTAATTTATTCCACTTTAACTACTGCTCATTTTCCAAATTTTTATTTAATTTCCGTCGTTGCTAGTTCAATGTAGAGATTAAATAGCAAAGGCCAGCGTTCGGTAACCGGAACATATATTATTATTTTCGATTAATAATTAATAAATTTCATATAAAAAATATTTTTTGTAAAATAGAATAAGAACTTTTATCACCTATCCACATGGTAAACATCCCAATTGAGGATTAATTTAAATAATGAAACTGATGTTATATACAAAATATATGTAATAAATTTTATACATAAAGGAGGATGGGCATAGTGTTGAATTGGAAGATGTGGAGAGTGTACATTTTCATCTGCACTCTTGTTATTCTTCATAATAATATCATACTATTTTCTCATATATACATATTATACATATTAAGTCACAACATTTTCTAAACATAACTTCCAAATACATGTATACGTTTTGCTATAAACAAACACATAACTTTTGTTTATGGTATACCTGTATTTGGCAGTAATATATTTAAAACTTTGTAACTAATAGGTGTAATATTGAAATATAAAATTAGTATGACATTATTATGAAGAATACCCAGAGTGCAGATGAATATGGCGAGAGCTGAAAGCTTCTGCTAAATGACTTCTATTGCTTTATAATTATTATAATTGAAAATTAAATTATTTCAACAACAAATCCACGACAATGAAAAATGGGGACATGTTAAACGACAAACATTGAATAAAAATTTTACTAATAAAAAATTGATTATAGAATTCAAATTTATGTCATTAGCGTCTGTTCAAATAATACCGTAAAATCAAGTTTTATTTTGTGTGATCTGTCTTTCGTCACGAATTTAATTTGGGGAAAATATTAATTATAAAATTTGAAGTCGACGCTGACGTTTCTCGGGTTTTCTCAAAAATATCCTTACAAAGTATTAAATAAAAGGTAACGTCTTGCAGTTTACTGCTTTGCGGATATGCGGGTGCATCCAAGCAGCACTCTCTCGTTCTTTGTATTAAGATCGATTTATTATGTTATTTATATTTTATTATTTATATTATTTTAAAATATTAAATATTATTTATTATGCCCGTGCTGTATCCGACGCGGACTGAGTGTTTATGCTGCACCTTGTCTCTTCCGTGCTCCTTCAGTGAGGAAGTTCCAGTAGCCATCGAAATGAGTTTTAGGTTCTTGACAATATTCGAGGGTGTTAATAACACTATTTCTTGCTGAACCAAGGTATTGATGACGTTTTTCTCGTCGTGTTGTTTATATTTATTCCTAGTACCCCAGATAACATGTCGAAACATGCTCAGACTCACCATTAACCCAATCAACTCTGATTTAAATACGATGAATGTAAATACATTGTGCTCTCAACTGAATATGAATGTATTTTCGCACTTAAATGTTTATAAAAAGTAAGCTAATAAAGGAAAGTCACGTTCCCAATGTCACAAGAAATCAAGCAAGCTAATACAAGCGTCCTCTTTTTTTACACACGTTCGGCGGGGTTTTCCCGCGGGGGTTCACCATCGTCATTTTTTACACTCGCTCGGCGGGACTCTCCCGCGGGAAATCACCATCTTTCAGCCGACTAGCCATTGTTGTTGGCCGAACTGCGCCTCATAACGCCACAACATCACAAAATCCGCCTTTTTTATCACAATATATATATTGGTTGGAGCGTTACCCAAATTGTATTTGTAGTAGTTAGAATTATTACAGTAATTGTGCTGATACCCTCTCATAAAATATACTCTGAGAAAGTGCTTCCTATTCCTAGATACCGATAGTTGTTACTATTAGTATTGTTATAAAATGAAAATGACTGAGAAATGATGAAAAAGAGAAAATGTGAATGTTGTATACATCCCATTTGCATCCCTGGAACTGGTCGCGCAGGGTGGCGAATTTTTTCTTGACATCTCTCCTAACTTCTTAGTTGACTATTACCGAGTTTCCTTCATAATATCGTATATACATATATCATTGCTCTTCCACTTTGCTTCTGACTTCAGCATCAGCTGTTCTGTATTTTCAGGCGATATATTCATTCCGAGATGTTGTAACGAATTCTCATAGATCATTGTCTTGATGGAAGTGTGTAACAACCCGGCCGTGCCTCAGGAATGCTGACGAGCAAATCAGCATATCAGCGGCCCTCCTTAGTGGGACAATGACATCCACTCAGTGACGCCTGTTAAATACCACTTTCGCATTTTGAGACGGGGAAGAATAATGAATTCTTGGACGTAGGCTTTCGTTCGTTTTCATGTTAGATTTCACCCCTTTCCCAGTACTTACAGTGTGTAATATTGGCTGTAATTTTATGCACATATCTAAAACTACACATCTGTGTATATTATGGTAGAAACCCCATTCTTCCGATTCTTACCCGATCAGATTCAGATGTATCTACCCCCAGACTACTGAACTTTCCTGACCTATGTTGCCTCTTGACAACCCTTCGAAACAATCCAAACATCTCAGTTTCCTTTCCGGGTTTCAAACCAGTATCAGTGTCAAGACTCGAGCCCAAACCACCGATAAGCTGCAGAAGATCCCTTCATTTCTTGTTAATGGCTCCCTGGAGATCTACAATCTAAGGATAACACGTGACATTGTTCCTCCAGATTCTGCCATTTGCAACTCCAAGTTGCGCAGTAAAACACGTGTGTTCTGCGTCGTCTTTTGGCTCGTTGCGTTATTCGTATATAAGTCATGTGCCTTCTTAGACTTGAACAAGTATACTTTGAAGCGACCGTGTCCAGTAAAATCCTGCATGATAACTCGGGAAAGTAGAACAGTTGGCCATTCAGATATGTATTCATGCCAAAATAACGAAAAAACCTCCGGTTGAAGGCCAATTACTCAACAGTAAAAGATGTAAATACCACAATATTTACCTTAGTTTACTTATAGTTGTCGTAATACCTGGGAATACAACATAAATAAACATTCTTCTTGTACAGAAATGCCTGCTCTTCGTAACGGTACCTATAAAAAATAAAATGAGATACATTGTGTTATATTACGGTATTTTTACTATTACTATTTTTATACGTAAATTTTTGGGCCAACTTCCATGTGGAGCATTTCTGGACATATGAAAATAATAGTGATTATTTTTCAGTAATGAACAGTAGATTCCATTTAAAAATATTTAGAAGGTAGCCAAGAGTTGAACAATGCAGTGATCTCAATTTCTTTATAAATTATAACCTATTATGTCTATAGTCATGAATAAAAATTTTAATTAATTCTAAGATCGTCAGTAAACTAAAAATTAATTTAATATATGCATCTATATGCTTTAATATATAACAATATGTATTCTATTGCAACTTATAATATGAGATATTTGTGTTTTAACTGAGTTTTGTTGTTCCTATATTTTCACTAAAATTAATTGCCGTATCCTAAGAAATTGTTAATGTAAGTTAGCATGAGTGTTACTGATGGGATGGAATGGAAATAAAAATTGATTGTCTCCCTCCCATATTTTTTTCTTCGTATCGTTAAAATGCAGTTTTAAATTGGAATGACAGGTGAGGTTGTGGGAATTCTTTTTGCTATTGTGAAAACGGAGTGTTCTCTACTTAAATTCCGCTTCAAATGTTTCTAATCGGTGACCATATTCTAGGCGCAAAGAGCTGTTCGTATAAATGACATTCTCGTATTATAAACAAAACGGAGTGCGGAAATACATAAACCATTTTACCAGAAGATTTCTTAAGACATATTGCATTCGGCCCTCGATTCATAAAACGAGACAAACTGCATCACGTATAAGTGGATTCATTATTCAAATAATTTCGATATAATTAAATATTATAGTGCGATTCGAAACGAAAAGTAATTTATTCTATTAATTGTGACAATTGTCAGAGACTTTCTCATTTGAGTTGCTTTTTCCGTGCATTCTAACATTGAAACATTCGTTTGTCATTGCGGAACAATGTGTCCATTGACTAAATGGCCTCCTGGAAGTTGCTTTTCAAATTAAATGTAATATCGACACAGTTGTTTGATAAATTATTAACAAGTTCTTTTATCAATGGCTTCACTAATATCAAAACTTGTCAGTCGGAGAGTATTTTTTAGGTGTGCTTTCATAAGACAGATACATACGGAGGAAAGCCCTCCACCACCTCCACCGCCAATTATCGAAAAAGTAAGTTTTCTTATTTTATTAAGTACTAACAAAGGAGAAAAAGCATTTATCGATCTTTTATTAATAATTCGTTCATTTATCGTATCAAAATGAAAGCAAATTATCGAAAAAGTAAGTTTTCTTATTTTATTAAGTACTAACAAAGGAGATGTCAAACAAATATTCTTTTCTCCCTTTTGAAGTAAGTTAATTCTGAAGAGACTTTTTCTTCGATCGCCTCATTAGCGTTCAATAGTATAATTCCTTTGCGATCTAATTCGTATACGAGTTTCACGGACAATGAGTTCAGTCCTTCGGCTGACTACTTGGCCAGGCTACCCCTTGTCATTTTTGGCTTACAATTCACCCTCTGCATTGTTTCCTAAGTGGTTGTTTAGATTCGCTGATACACCAACCGAAAGCTCATAACTGTTTCTCGAAGCGTTTGTAGTCGTGACGAATGTATTTTACATTTACAATTTTAATCGCCAACAAGCGACGTGACGTTTTCATGAATGGCAGTTATTTGCTTTTGCAAATGCCTAGGACCGAAACCATTCAACATTGAAAATTTTTCGGCGGTGGTTTAGATTAAGTATACGTCCCTAACTCTTGATTGGTGCACATTGATTGATGCCACAGCCTGCTAACGTTTATAAAATGAAGGAAACAGGAACCTTTATCCTTGGAATTGTGTAAATATTTAAAGCTCATAATTCTGGATAAACATTGCAGTTTTCAGTCCTTGGACATGGCCTGATGTTACCCTCCATGCTAACCTATTCTGTGCAAGCCTTTTCATTTCTACATACTACCACATCCTCACTAATCTGCTTAGTGTATTCCATCCTTTTCCTCCCTCTCCTGTTATTACCTTAAGTCCTTTAGGAATTGGTTATTTCACCTATGTATACGCCTCTAAATCGTTTGGTGCACAACTAGATACGTCAGTATGTTAACATGTATACAATGAAGGAAAATCCTGATGTATATGCTTAGGGGACCATATTCTCCTTTAGCTGGCCTTTAAAATTTTTACCTACAATGGACTAGTTGCTTGATGTAGTAATTCCAATGTCCATGCCATTTTACACTTTCTGTTTCTTGTGAGCTACAGTTTATAAATATTTACATCATATGAAAAGAAACAGCTGTGTGTGAATGTAAATATTTCATATACTTGAATAAATCTGACTTGTGCCAAACAAATTTTGGGGTAGAGCTCAGATGAGGTACCTAGTGATCAAAACTTTTATAGATTATTTCACAATTAAATGCTACTTATATAATATAAATAAAATGAGAAGAATTTTTAGGGCAGACAAAATTTTCATGAGGTCTAAGTTATACCTTCTCCAGATGCAAAGACTTTCCTTCATTTAGGTCACACTTCTTAAAAAAGTAAAAATTTATTGTTCAAATATGAATAATTTAAAATAGGATTCATCTTCATTTAAGACACAATTTTGAAAACAACAGTAATTTGATTGTGACACAATAAGAGGCTGTCAATTTGGTGCATGATCCAAATTCTGCCCTGTATTTTGTATAATTGATTAGTAAAAAAAATTTGCCCTGCAATATTTCTATAATTGGAAGAAAATGATTTAAGTAGAATATCTACTAGCATTTGAGAATATTAGTGAAAAATAATAATTATGAAAGTGTTCAGATTGCATCAGTTTAATTAAAACAATTAATGAGGACAGGAAAAGATAAAAAAGTAGGTGACTCATCTGAAAGTTCACAGATGGCAGGCGCCATGTAGGGTTGGAAATTCTAAATTTTCGGAGGCACCGCCTCCTTCATAAGAATGATTGGCTAGCCGATCACTGGAAATGTCTTCCTGACATTCTGATGCGCAGTTAGTGGGAGCATCTGTGACAAAAATGGTGACAGTATCCATAGTAATGACAGCATTCACACATGGTAAAACATCAGCCGAAGTTAACTGACAGAAACACATGAACATTAAAAAGGATTGTAACCAGAAAACATAAATATTCTGTGACAAAAGTGACTGCAGAACTCAACACTCAATTGAGCAATACTGTTTCTACAATAACAGTGTGATGTGAGCTCCATAAAGCCAACATTCATGGAAGGGCTGCAATTTCTAAACTCTTAATAACAGAAGCCGACGCAAAGCTGCAAAAGAAGTGGTGCCATGATCATAAAACCTGGACTGTGGTATTGTTCAATGAATCAGTTACATTTTTTCCTACATACAGCTCTGTTTATGTATGCAGAACACCAAAAGAAGCCTATAATCTGGCCTGCCTGCTTCCTATAGTCAAGCACGGGGGAGGTTCCGTTATGATTTGGGTGGCTATATCATGGTATTCAGCTGGCCCGATCATCCTTACTGGCTGGATTACTGCGAATGAATATCTCGACAACCTCAACAATGAAGGGCTTATTATGACTAGCATATTGCTGCCAGACACTGCTATATTGCAGAATAATGCACCTGTTTTCTACAAGAGTGGGAGGACATTCTGTTGGAAACTATTCAGACGCTCTATGAATCTATTCCACGAGCGGTTCTCAAAGGAAATGGTGGTCCAAATCCTTATGAATCAATAAATATTGTTAATGCAGATGTTCATATTATTTTATTCAACCCCTGTATGGGGATATTATTCCCTCTAGTTTTTAAACTCTCTGTGCAGGTGTATATCAAAGTTGTTAGACATGAAATTTTTTGTATATTTTCAGAAAGGGTTAGTAATTGGTGTATATTCTGATGATGATGGATCAGGTTGCTTGAAGTTCACACCAAATGGTTCAAGATATAATGGACAGACTGGAGGAAAGCTAGCTGAATTGTTATTAGAGTAAGTAAATAATGAAGATTATGGATTTATATCAGGTCTAGTAGATATATTTTAAGGGCCACATGATTCTAATGTGTTGTGGATCTGATATATTTCACATTATTAAATTTCATTTCTATTGTCAAATGTAATGATGTTGCCTCACTTTGATTTTTTGTCATAGTATGTCATTGTTTGACATTTATAATTAATAGTATTGCATTAATTCTTGTCACCTGGTTTATGCAGCACGTCGTTCTTTCAATTGGTCTACAATTGTCAAACCTAGTGTCCAAAGAAAATTATCTCTTGACTCAAGTCTATAACAGGCCAATGTATATTTTCAAATTATCAAATGTACTATACTAGTTTCATACCCTACACAAGCCAAATGTGCATACTCTTGTTCGTTCTAAATAACAATGGTCTCACTTTGTTCCTCACACCTACCCTTGACAAATTCATAAAACTAATGAATGAGTAGAAGCTACATTTCAAAAAAAGTATGCCCTAGTACCTTGAATGACTCCAAGCTACTGCCTCCAATAATTGCTCTCAGGAATCTTCCTTCATCTAGGTAAAAACCATTTCCATGTGACTAGTTTCCTTGTATACCAATTTTGAAGTCATAATCCAAAATTACCGCACTCTCAAACATTATTCACATAATGGTTTTGTGTGATGTGAAAAAGTTATCCAATTGATGTCAGGTTAAAATATTTGTTAAAAAATATTTCTTGATACACAAACATTCATATCCACCCAAACAGATCTGACCTTCACTCACTTCCACAAAACTGGGGTTGCTATTCATTTGGCAGCAATGTATGGCATTCTTCAGACTACTTCTTTCTTCTCTATCATAAAATTCCATATACAGAATGAAGAATGCTCTGCATTTAATATGGGATGAACCACAGACTGTGGCCCATGAAGGAGGCACAGGCCTCCAAAAATTTGAATACTGCAATGCCAAACTTCAATTTCAGGAGAGCTACTACCCAATACCATACATAATCTTTCCTTTCCAAACCAATTATTTTAATTATGTTCATAATGAAATATCTTCATTTGGTTAGGAAAGAGGGATATAGTAGCTGACTTACTTTCAATTGACAGTTGGCATTGCCAGGTTGGGAAGCAATAATGTCAAATTCTTTGAATGCTGAGTCCCATTCTTAAGGGGAAGGCAATTATTAGAGGATGTTGAATCCAGAACTTTGCCTAAGCTGTAAAATGTCCCAAAGATATTTCAGCAGCAGCTATTCTATGAGGAGGTTTTCATCAGCAACTTATAGAAATATTTAATCACAAAATATATTTTGAAAACGATGAAAAATATTGTATCCAATTTCTATAATCAATTTTTGAAGGTGTTAGTACATCACAGACCAATAATATGACTCGCTCAGTCATAGCTGTAAGGTTTTCTTATGAATACATTCCATGAAACAGTTCAAACCTATAAATTGTTGTGAACAATTAAGTCTAATTTTGAGGCATAAGGCCTCTTTCAAATCAGTTTGACTAATTTACTAAAATTCACTTAATTAATTTCCTAATTTAGTATATATAAAATATTTTGTATGATCAGTCTTTACAATGAGAATTTATTTTCAGTAATCCAAAACTCCATCTTGGTGATACCCAGATATTTCGCAGCTTAGAATGTGAGTATCCTTTTGTGGCAGTAGTTGGTTTGGGCCAAGAAGAAGCCTGTGTCAATCCAAATGAAAACTTGGATGAAGGGCGTGAAAATGCTAGAATTGCTTCTGGTGCCGGAATCAGAGCCCTACGAAAACTAGGTGTAACATGTGTGTCAGTTGAATCTATGGGTTACCCTGAGGCTTCAGCTGAAGGAGCTGGATTAGCAGCTTGGCGATTTCAAGATTATAAAAATATAGCAAATAGAGAGCCTCCTATGTCGGTTCGTCTTTATGATGACGAAGGAATGTAAGAAATACACCAATATTTCAATTAATTATAATGTATTTTAATGTTAAAAATATAGTCATTTTTATCTTGTAATTACATAAATGTAGAATTAAAATTTTAAAAAATATCTAAATTATTTTTAGACTAAAAAAAGAATTACTAATGCACTATTTATTTGGTTAATTGTTTTTATTATGCATTAATGATTTCCAGAACACTTTATTCTGTTAACAGTTTTAAGCATAATTAAAAAATTAGTAAATTTATATCAATAACAATATATAAATTTTTGAAGACCACAATACTTCAATGACGTCAGAAATTGTATTTTAGTAAAAAAATTTACTTTTTCTTCAATCTTGGGGTTGCACATAAATGTGTTTTCTATTATAAATACATTTTTCATTTTACTGTTTTATTATATTTTCCCATCAGATAAAGTACATTCCTATTAATTTAACTTTATACTCTGGGATCAGCTAATCCATTGGGTGATGACCTCTGATGCTGGAACTTAATCACTAACTAACTTTTTAAAAGTATAGTAAGTAAATTGTTACCATTGTCAACAGTTGAGTTCATCTGGGAACGAGACCTTTTTAGCTAGAGAATGGTAACACTCAAACCTGTAGTAGAATCATAATATCCTGAATAATGTTTAGTAATAACTAGGTAGTTTTCACCTCTAATCATCTATGGATACTCAGACAATGTAACTACAGACTTGTTTTAGTCATATTATTACTTGTGATCTATGTACTTGTCACCCCTACCCAATAATCTACATCTCAGAGGGAGGATTGTATTCCAACATTTAAATTTACTCACTTATCTCAATATCCAAATTGTTTTCAAACAACATTCAACTTGCTGAATACTAGCTGGCTTCCTTGTAAAATCATTTCCCTCTAGACCTGGCATTCAGGATCACTGTCTGACTCAACTCTCAAATTATTGATAGTATTATATGATATTATTAAGAGTTTATTGCCAGCACTGCCAGGTTACAGTGAAATAAATACATAGATAAAATATTTATAAAATTTGAAATAAGTCATAAAATGAATACAAACTTTTTTATGAGTTATTTCATTGATTTAAAAGTTTTTCTTTTAATACTATTGTACCATATCGATCAACACAAAAAATGACTTCATTTATTGTACTATTATTTATGCTTACTCTATCTTTCCTTCTATGATCTCCACTACTATTGTATTACTTTACTTATGCATTTCTTACCAACAATCTTTAGTGGTTTATAATCAGTCTCCACTCTTAGTTTCTTGTAAAAAATGTATTCGCGGAATCTTTTACAAGCAAACAGAAGAGCATAAGCCTCCTCAATTTGAGGATAATTCTTCTCTCAGTGACTGAGTTGCAAAGCTTACAGGTTTTCCTTCTTGGAACAACCCCAGCACCCACCTCATGAGAAATTGTCAACTGAAATGTCTTTGATGTCATAATATTCTAATACAGGTGCATATTTCAGTGCAGCATTTTTTTCCCATTCCCATTCAACCTTGTCTGTCAAGTTAGCAAAGTGGTTCAGTTAGGTCCGAATAAGTAGGCAAAAACTTAGGCAGGAATACTGCAATATCTTAGAAAATATGGAGCTCATCCTTATTTGTAGTTGATATTGTTCCATTGTCCTAAGGAACAGATCTCATAAATTCACCTCATTACTTATTTGATTTGTCTTAGTCTTGACAAGCAAAATTCCATTGTTAATTGCATATCCAGTATACTTAGTTCTTCCAAAATTTTAGATATTTGTTGAAAAACTTCAGGTATGCAGGTATCCTTAGAAAGACTTATCAAATCTGTATTGGCCCCAAGGCAATTTTAATTTCAAAGGGCTTTAGTGGGTAGTGTGATCTCTTCATATGGTTGTTGATAGTAATAAAATAAAAATAAGTATTTATATTTTGTTTTAGGGATGACTGGAATAAGGGTTTGCTGAAGGCTGAATCTCAAAATTTAGCTCGATTATTAAGTGATACACCTGCAAATTTAATGACACCACCAGATTTTGTGCAGGTAAATAATACAGATTCCTACCTCCTGTTCACACATATAAATATCCTACCCTCCAGTTATAAAGGGTACCAAGCAGATACTATGATAAGCAAGAGTTGTCAGCAGTTATATGATATATGAACTTGTATGACTGAAACTTCAATAATATAGTTCACATAAAGCAATTCCAGGTTTTTGGAATACACACACACACATATAGAGTGTTCCATATGAAACAGTATGGCCAAATATCTCTGAAGGGAGATAGGTAAAGAAAAAAGTTCCTTCATTTTTGTGGCATTTTTTGAGTAAAATGATGGGGTATATGAAATTAACTCAAGACAAAAATGTTTCATGGGGATAAAAAATGAAGTTGCCAATTTTTAAAAAAGAACTTTGAGCTTGCAGCTTGCAAGCATGAGCATAAAAGCTCAAAATAATGCATGCATTGAAACCCTTCTACTTGTACTGAACTTTTTTTCGATAGCTGCCCCCCTTCAAAGATATTTGGTCATACTGTTTCAGATGGGACACCCTGTATATGATTAAATTAAATGGGGCATTACTTCAATTGCTTTATCCTCTTCTATAAATCAACAAAACACCCGAAAGTATATGAATCCATTACATTTCAAATCCATAAGGTTCAACAAACTAAACACACTCAAACAGTTTTACACCTGATCTAAATAAAGTATACAAACATTTAAATGTTCAAAACACAGGCTGCTGCAGATGCTCTTTGCCCTCTTGGAGTTGCAGTGGAAGTACGAAACATTGACTGGATTGAAGCCAAAGGACTTGGTGGCTTTGTTGGTGTTGCAAAAGGAAGCTGTGAACCACCACTTTTACTAGAAATATGCTATATGGGTGGAGGTTCAGAAGATAAACCTGTAACTCTTGTAGGCAAGTATATAGCTGTTATATGTATAGAAAATTCTAGCTTTCAAAATCAAACAAAATGGTTTGTTATAGGAAAGGGAGTAACATTTGATGCTGGTGGAATCTGCTTAAAGGAATGTGAAACTTTGGCAGAGTTTCGTGGTGACATGGCTGGTGCTGCAGTAGTTGTAGCTGTAATCAGAGCTTGTGCCTGCCTCAGATTACCAATTAATATAACAGGTAATGCATTTATTTAGAAATATTAATCAATTATTTTGCTGATATGAACTTATTTTATTTACAGCTGTCATACCTCTGGTTGAAAATATGCCCAGTGGCAAAGGGCTTAAACCTGGTGACGTTATAATGAGTTATAATTGTAAAAGCATCAGAGTAGACCATTGTGCAAATGAAGGGCGAATATTACTAGCTGATGCTCTTAATTATGCACAAGGCCAATATAGGCCTTGTTTGCTTATTGATGTAGCAACTATGTCAGGTAATAATTTAATTTTAATGAGCACTCCTTTCTTCTAAAAATTATGATTAAAAATTTATTATTGTAATAAAATTATATATATAGTAAGTAAGGAGAGAAATGAGGGAGAAATTTAGGAAATTCACTTCTCATTTCTATCATTACTTTCTATCCAAATATCCAGTGTGTGTGACCACGTCATGTTTCAAACATAATTTACTTATCTATCTTACATGCATGCTTAATTTACCTAACTACTACCACAAGACTGACTTATTCGCCATCAGTGACTGTAGCCTTAACTATAAAAGGCACTCTGCAGCTACAGTGGAGCTTCTGTGACGATTCAGGTTTGAGTCCTGATGGTGCCAAATATTTTCAGTCTTTCTTTCTTCTTCCATTCCTCTGTAAGCTTAACATATGCCTTTCTCTGAGCATATGACTTAAAGCAAATTTGCCTAATTTCTATATTTTCTTAATGTCGAAATATTCTATGCATATTTCTAGTGACAGCCAGCCGTCAACTGAGGTCAACATAAAAATAAATCCCACTTCTTTAAAAGGCAAACTATTAGGTTGCCATTTAATTTATCTTTCTCAAATTGGTGCTTCATTCTCATTAGCCTTGAAATTGGCCAAAGTGAGCTGTTAACAACATACAAGCTCCTGTTTACAACTCCAAACAAGAAATATAATGAAGAACAGCATGGACTTTAAGTGCTGGCCCAATATACAAGAAAATTGCAGATGTTGAATTTGGTTTGAAATGTGGAATAGTTATATAATCTGTGGACAGCACAATAGTTACCTATTCTATTTACAATTTTATAAACTTTACAATCATTACATATTAGATAACTTGGAAATTGTAACAATGTGAAGATCTTTTATCCAAAAATTAATCATTTGTTTCAGATGGAATGAAAGCAGGATTAGGTGGTGGAGCATCAGGAGCTTTTTCCTCTAATCATGACGTTTGGAAATACCTACAGGATGCTGCAACAATTACTGGTGATAGGGTATGGAGATTCCCTCTATGGTCATACTACAAGCGCAGAATATTGGACTTAGATGATGCAGACATCACCAATCTTGGATCAGGGCCAGGTGGTGGACCATGCAGAGCTGCAGCATTTTTAAGGGTAAATCTGATCATCTGTTATGAAACTTGTGGTTGTGACTAGATGAATTTCTACAAACTGTAGTTAGCTTTCATCAGAACCACCTATTGACAATATAGAAGAAAAAACTGATTATTGACCTTCTTGGAATATGTAACTTTACTGAAGATTATAGATATTCAATGCTAGTTAGTTTAGTGCTTAAAAATGACACAAATCAGTGGATCTGACTCTTGGAAATTATTTTGGGTTGCTTTTCTCAAAGCTTCTACTGGTAAAATATGTAAACCTGAGTTTCGTGTATTTCCATCCCACTGACAAACATGTATTTCTGCCATCCATCAGTTCTTTGTCTGTAATCCTTGTCATTCCCCTACACCACAGATGTAAATAGTTCTTGCTGTGTTTTTTTTCCCTTATGGTCTAGCTTTAAGAACAGTGCATGGATATGGAGAATCTGATAGTATATGTAATGTTTTTGTAGCAAGGGTATAGGTTATATAGGTATAGGGTAGGGTATATACTGTTTGCAGCTTCTTCATACAGCTTTGCATGTCCAAACGGGCCTCAAATTTGGTAAGCTCTGTCTCTCGTTACTTTACACTGGCATTTCTGCTTCACACAATGCCAAATCAGCCTTTGTTGGTCTTAATATTACACCATCAATCAGAATCAGTGACCTGTGATAACCTTATCAATGCCTTCCTCTACTGTAGCTTTTAGCAGATTAGGATCAGTGGTGAGAACAGATCACATTTGACTGGGAAACAGCTGGCAATCTCAATCCCTTCTCTCTTGGTGTGATTCTGATGTTGAGGAAAGCCAAGAGATCTGTGCCACATTTCTTAATCATGTTCTTCTTTGTGCCCAGTTGATGTAAATTCTTTTTGGATGCTTGGTGCAGCACTTCTTGAATTTTGCATATAAATGTTTAATCTTCAATGCATCAGATGGTGGGTCATGCAATTGTGGTTTTGGATGAATGTGGATGGATGTTGATTCTCAAGAAACATTCTACTGTGGGTGACATTTTTCTCATTGTGACCCACAAATATATTTTTTTAAGTCACCTGACTGAATATAACCATTGTCCATCGCAGTTCACTGATTACAAAATTCTGAGCCAGACAATTTTATCTTTGATCAGTTTTTATTTAATCAGTCCTTGTGCATTCTATGGTAAAGTAACGAATGCAATTTGTTCTTTGCATAATGAGTAGCTAATTTATCTAAATATAATTGTCTAGAAACCTGTTTACTATCTAATATAAACCAGATGTTATTGAACCATGGATAATGACATTGATAATAATGAATATCTCATCCCCATGATCAACTGAAGCCATAACACCTTCAAAACTTTAATTATGTGCCTTGCCTGATATAGGGACTGATCCTTGGAAAAAAAATACTACTCCCTCTTAACAACTCATAAATTATTTAACTGTGTCAGGAAATGACTGTCAGATTAATTAAAACAATTAATAAGGAAAAGAAAGATAGAAAGTAGGTGACTGAGGTTCACTGATGGTAGGCACCTTGTAAGCAAACATAGTATAATGCATACACTTAAGCACATATTAATTACTTAAAAAGAAAAAACTATTTCAGGAATTTATCCCATGCATTGATTGGCTTCATATTGACATTTCTGGAACTGGAATGCTGTCTCACCCTGAAGATGTTCCTTACCTTGAATTCAATAGAATGACTGGACGTCCTACTAGAACAATAATAGAATTTTTGTGCCGATTGGCTATAAATCCTGTGAAGAAGGATTGTAGACTTGATTGTGATTAATTGTCTATTTTGAAGCTTTATGAATTACGTATCCAACAAACATACCTATCACAAACAAAATTTCCAATGAAAAAATTTTTGATATCATTGTTGCTCAGGATGATTGTACATTGTATAAAGACTGTCATGATGCAGTAATTTGTGTATGTCAAAAATACAGGTTCTATTGACTAATATTTTATTTTTAAAACTTGTTTTACATTCACATGGCTATTCTTGGAAATATCTCAAAACATTAATGAAATTTCTAAAATTTTGTGTTTAATTATAACGTTTTTGGAACAATCTGTGTAGTGCCATTCAATCTGTATCAATAGGCTTATTTATAAGAAACCATAGCAGTCATACTCAATTTTTAACTTTGGGATAATATAGGCAACTGCAGAGAAACAATTTTGTGAGCAAACTTATTTATACTGAAATACCTTGGTTCACATCATTAGTATCCAAGATAAATTTTTCCATAATATTTAATTGAAAGTTGATTTATTTATTCCAGTTTTTCCCATAACCATTCTGTAAATATATTCAATATATGTATCTTAAAAAATATATAATTCAAACATTTCACAAAAACAAACCAGATTTTTCAGTCCTAAACATTTTAAGTCCTATTTTAACATAAAATCACAGAACTCTCTGACATTCTAATTGACAATTTGTTGACATAAGTTGTGCATGTTCACAACTATCAGAAATTTCTGACATTCTACAGCCAACATTTTCCTGTCTAAGTTATATGTATTCAGTGTAAACAGACCATTGGCCAGTACTGCCACATGTATCAAAATGGACATAATATACATAATTCAATTAAAATTTTATGCAAAAATTACAAGAATATATATTGTAAAACAAATATATATTACATTACATATTTTGCATTTTTTTTCAATAAAATATTCAAATTCTGATGAAAATAATGCTTTACAAATATTTCCTTTTAAAAATACACAATTACCTTCATCCACATTTTCTTACTACCCTGCCAGCCACCACATGCTATCAATTAAAAGTAATTCTTTGACTTTTTTCTATAGGGGGTTTCAATAAGGATGGGTCGGTGTTGAAATAAAATAAAGCAAGATGTGTGTGAGGTATTAACAAAATTATATATATATATAAATATAATTTCCTGGCTCTTGAGGCATTTGGTATCCCAAGACTATGGACTGTCATCTGATACATTCTGAATTTTGAGTACACTTTTGGTGTATCAATTTTCCGTTTCCCTTCTCCATGACAGCCATGCCCCTGTTGGAACTTGAACCTGGGACCTCTGATGTGAGGCAGCAACACTAACCACTACAAAAAGTTTATGTATATATAATTCATTTAGATATGAAAGAACAGCAGCTGACTGGCTGGGATGCATGATCATACAGAAACTTAGAGAACCTGAGGGTTCTGAATGGTTTGTACCAAAATAAGTGAGATTCAATGATGCAATCAAAAGATTGTTGGTGGCCATTTTTTGAGTATATGCTGAATGAATCATTTAGGTCAATCAACAATACATGTATATTAACATTTGTTCATATGTGCTCATGTAATTTAGGTTTGTCACTAATTACTTTATAGTTGACATGACTAAATTAAATATAACAATACATGTATGGTGAGTTATTCCCATTTTCTTCAGTGACAGGTTACATGAGGACCATCCATTTTTAATAGCGTATAGGATGCAGAATGGCCTGTAGGCTTTAACAATCCAACCCAGAATTTGCCTATATGTGAGGTAGGATAGGTTTGTCTTTATTTGTATTTCCAATGATACAAGTGGGGTTTTTGTGGAAATGTGTTTGTATTTCTCCACTGGCTCGATTATTCCACATCAAATCACTGAAAAACAACCTATGACTCCCACTCGACCCTCTCCAAATCTCGAGATTTTGTAAGGAAGTAAACCCATATCCCAATTGAAAATGTGCAAAATATTGTTCATTGTACACAGGTTCAGAAGTTACAAGCCCATCTTCAAAGGGCTGTCACCTCGTTAACGCGCATACACCTCTGGAAAGGCCATCTTTGATCCCTTGTCAAATCAGTGAGATAAGCACACCGATACAACTTCTAGCACAGAATGCAGTGGTATGATCAAAATTGTAATATGGCTGGCTGTTCTGATATTTGTTCAAGCCAAAGTTGCCATAAAATCAGAAAAAGATGTATTTACCACCATATTTTGGAAACCAGGGGAGAATGTACCATACTAAGACGTACAGAAACAGAAAAACTATTATAATCATGTCTTGAGATATTGCCTTGAAAATTTTTACATTTAAAAGTAGCCAAATTTCAGGTTATATCATCTCAAAATACGTCACTCAATTTTTTAAAAAGTTGTACCAATAAGTTACAAAGAGCAGTCTTTTATGTACTCAAAACATGTATTTTTATGTTGGGACCCGCCGGTTTATAAGAGCTACAGTCTTCTGTAGCTAACCATGTTGCTGTGGTATTGCGCGCGAGGCGCTAAAGGGACTAACTTTGATCTCTTGTAAAATCAATTCTAGTGGCCAGATTGTGGTGAAATTAAGCTTATCGGCATACCTTATACCCCAAAATGTAGTGGTATGATCAAAGAAATAGTACAGTTGGCCGTTATGATATGTATCACTCCTAAAGTCACCACAAAATATGGTCACATCAAATTCAGACCACAGTTTGGCATATTATACAGCAGAAACATACCTATACTCAACAATAATTTGTAAATGTACATATCAGGCACCATATTAAGAATTACTGAAACAGAATTAATCTCCAGATATGTTGTACATGAAATTAGACAATAAAAATATTACTTTGAAAAAATAGCCATATTTTATGGCAATATATCACAATGTGTGTCACTCGTAATTTGGTTTTAAATGGTTTCATTATAAAGAGCAAGTTCTTATATACAAGAGAAACGTTTATTCGTGTTGGGTTCCGAAGTATTACAACTACAGGGCTCTGAATGTAAAGTATTTTGCTGAGGTAAGAGCGCGCTCTGTAAAATGAGTTAACTTTGATCCCATGTCAAATAAATTTTAGGGGTCAGATAAGTGTGATACAACTTCTTGTCCATAATGTAGTGGCACCATCAATAAAGTAGTACAGTTGGCCGTTCAGATATCTATCCATGCCAAAACCACCACCATATTTTGTCGCGTCAAATGTAGACTCGGCACGAAAAGCTGTATGACAATGTTTTTAAAGAGTTTATATCAAGTACCATATAAAGCATTACTGAAACAGCTCTGGCCAGCTGGCCTGATACGAAAAGTAGACACTATTACCATATGATCAAAATTGACCATGGCGTGTGTCTACTCCTGAAATGTCCCACCTGCAAGTGTATGGGTTGCTAACAAAGAAGCAATGACAAGGTTAAACTTAAAATACTGACCGACAATTGTGGTTATGTATTCTGACTGCACATCCAGTAAGGGACCAAAATACAATAGAAATTGCATCTTTCTTATGAGAAACCATAATCACTTATGAAATGGATCATGGCACTGATATTAATAGTTTGCTATTAACAGTCAAACCAAAACGCAATGACAGTCTCAAATATTACAATGAATTGTTTTTTTTTAATTATTCCAATTAGTATAGGCCTACTAAATTAAGTTGAAAAATGATAAGTTTTAAAAATGTTTTTTGTTTTTCAGTGGTGACAAATTTAAATAGATAAATGCGCGTCTACTGAAATGCTCATAAAATAACTGATAAAATAATAAATGTTACTTTTTGTCAGGAATTGTGCCATTCGTCAGGTATATTATTATGCTGTGTAGTATATTATTAAAAATAATCAAATTGAAAATTTCTATTGACCAGTGAAATAATCAGCATCAAAGAGATTGCCGTAAGAGTAATCGGTCAAATTATAAACATAATTAGAACATTCCGGAAATTTATCTTTCTTATTAAAGAGCAATAAAAAAATGAAGTGTTGTGGCTCGTACGCACGTTACTAAAAACTGCTTCTGTATAATCACAGATATAGTTTTCATTGTTAACGTACGACAAACGGTCTTGTGCCTTACGTTTCCTCAGTCAGTGCTTTTCCTCGAAAAGAGATACATTAAAGTGAAATAATTGTATTTTGACAGATATAAGTAATGATTAAGAGCTTTATTATTTTTAATAACCATGGGAAGATTAGATTTTCAAAATTTTTCGAAAACGGTAACGAGAAATTCCAACAGAAAATAATAAGGGATACTTATCATTTATTAACTGAGAAGGATGTCGACTCTTGCAATTTTATTGATATTGGGGACATGATTTTCGAAGGATGCGAGTGTAAGCTAATATACCGTCGATATGCGACGTTGTACTTTGCTGTATACGTGGATTTTTTCGAGTCGGAGCTTCTGATTTTGGAATTTATCAAAACATTTGTTCAAGTTCTCGATGAATATTTTCATAATGTTTGTGAATTAGATCTAATATATCACACGGATAAAGTGCATTTTATATTAAATGAGATGGCGTTGGGCGGAATTATATACGAAACCGATGTCGCTGAAATATTGCGTCATCTAGAGGATCAAACAGCTATTGAACAACAGGAATCCGAAAATGTGGTTCCCGCTGTTGTGCGCTCCGCTGTTAAAACTGTGAACATTCCAAAGTGCGTTAAGGACATTAAATTGGTAGATCTTCCGAAGACCATGAAACACTTAAAACTTTGAAATTATTTATCTTATATTAGCGTTGTTATTATGTTCATTAAAACAACTTTTTGTTCAGTATCGTGTAAAGTAAAATAATGTTTTCAATGTAATAAAAAATACATTAAAACAACCAAATTTGTCAGAAAGACTTGAATAAAAATGGACATGTTTAGTCTTCTATCTAAAATTAATGAGTTATTTGATGCTTCAAAAAATTTGTATTAATATTTAATATATAGAAACTGATTGCAAACATTGTCACTAACAGTCATTTAAATTTTTAATTTCCTCAAAGAAAATATTCCGTTTAAGAATGATTTCAACTTAATTATCATTTAATAATTTATATTGCCATCAAATCAGTGGTTGCCCATTGGAAAATCCTTTATCTTCCTTTTTTACTGAAATTATGAGAGAGATTTGGAGGCCTTATGTACTTTTTACATTCTGCACCTTTAAGCTATTAAATTATTTTTATCTTTTATAATTCAGAAGGACCACTTTTAATTTCTTGTATGTCTTCATATAATGTTTCAAACAAGAAGTTAATTTGTGCTGGTATAACAAATTTGCATATTCAGGGAGAGTCTTTAATTGCATGTTGAACCTCCTGTCCTTCCATACAGGATTAAAACCTGCTAGATAAGGAAGTCAAATTATCTTCACAAAAATTAATAATACTCTTCATTTAAATTCATATCCATTACAGTTTATTTACAAACAAAAGTAGATTGATTAAAATTAAGCATATATTTAATAATTCTTTAATTTAAGCCTAATAATAAATTGACTTTCATAGTTGTTCATTTTGGGGTCAATATTTGGAACTGGTGGAGAGTTATGCCCCATCCTCTGATTGGTGCTATGAAAGAAAGGGAAAACTGCTACTTAATTACATCATTTTAATTAATGAGTTTTAAAAATCTATATAAAAGGATGTAAAAAATTTCACTATATTACAAAAGTGTCAATGATAAAAACAAAAATTAATTACAAAGTCAGGAGGGGCTTAATTGTGGCATATTAAGTTTGGGGGATAACTTTCCTCTTTAGCCCAATATTCAGTATAAAACTATTAATTTATTTGATAACTGTGGTATTCGTGTAATTCAGCGAAAGAGAACAGAGAAGTTACAAATGTTGCCATAGGGAATGACTTCCCCCTCAACAAACCTTTAGTTGCATGGACATTAATTCTGACAATTTATATATTAGCCACAACAATTTGAAAAGTTGGTACAAGCATGGATCACAGGCCAAAAATGTGAAATATCATTTAATAAATAAATTCTATTATTAATTTTAAATATTAGTAGCATTATGTCTATGCTATCATTTATTTTCAATAAATTAAAATTTCTGAAGTTAATATTTTATTAACTTACAAGTTGTATTTCTTGAAACATATTATTATGCTCATTTTATTACAATGGGCATTTCAGATGGAGCATACTTTGGAAAAATCAACACAAAATAATAATAGAATGAAGAAATGGTAAGTTAAATCTATTTTAGGTACTTTTATACAAAAAAAATCTTTACACTTTAAATACAATTTTCATTTTATTTTAAACTATCTGGCTGCCTGACGATACCTGGATATTCAATTATATTAGGGTGACCATCTGCCCAAATTTTCTGGGGTCATTCCCTGGTTTCAAACCTCTGCTTTGTTCCTGGAAACCAGCCTTGACCTTATTAAGATACATATTTAGGTATTGTTGTTGTTGTATTCAGTCTTTAGACTAGTCTGATGTAACCCTCCATGCTAACCTATTCTGTGCAAGCTATTTCATTTATACACAACTACCGCATCCTCGCTAAATTGTCTCCCTCTTCTGTTCTTAACCCACACACTTCCCTCTAATGTTAATTTTATAAGACCCTTATGTCTCAAAACATGGCCTATTAATCTATCCCTTCTCTTATTCAAAGTCCTTCATATTGTTCTCTCTTCTGTTATTCTGCTTCCTAGTTAATAGCTCGACCCACCCATCTGATTTTCAACATTCATCTATTAACTACATTTCAAAAGCTTCTGTTCTTTTCCTTTCTGCAACTCCTATTGTCCATGTTTTGCAACCATATATTGCCACACTATACAAACATATTTAGTAATGATTTCTTAATATTCATGTTTATTCCTACTCTTTATGTCTACTATACTTCTACCATCCCTAGTTATTATGCTGTCAAAGTAACAGGATTCCTTAACTTCCTTCAAAATATCCTTTCCCAATGTAACACCCTTCGTCATTCCACTATTTCCCATACTACACTCCATCACCTTTGTCCTAAGATCCTCCATAGAATCTTGTCTGACTCTTCAAAAACCTTTCAACTACATTATGGATCATAGAGGCGATATTGTACAAGCCATCAGAAAACATAAACAAATACCTAAAACAAGACCACACAATAAGAATCCTCCCTGCAGATAAAGGCAACAAAACTACATAATGTAGCAAGGTAATGGAGTGTAGTTTGGGAAATAGTGGAATAACGAAGGGCGTTAGATTGAGAAGGAATAATTTGGAGGAAGTTAAAGAATTCTGCTACTTAGGAAGCATAATAACTAGGTATGGTAGAAGTATATTAGACATAAAGAGTAGGATAACACAGGAAAGGAAGGCTTTTAAAAAGAAGAGGAAATTATTTACGGGTAATGCAAGTGTGAATAATAGGAAATCATTGCTAAAAATGTTTGTATGGATTGTGGCATTATATGGGTGCGAAATGTGGATGGTAGGAGTTGCCAAAAGGAAAAGAATAGAAGCCTTTGAAATGTGGTGCTATAGGAAAGTGCTGAAAATCAGATGGGCGAATAGAATCACTAACAAGAAAGTTCTAAACAGAATAGGAAAAGAGGGAACAATATGGAGGACGTTGACCAGGAGAAGGGATAGATTAATAGGCCATGTTTTAAGACATGAGGCTCATATAAAATATGCATTAGAGGGTGGCGTATGGTGAAAGAACAGAAGATGGAGCAAAAGGATGGAATATGCTAAGCAGATAAGGGAATGAAAATGCTTGTGCAAGGTAGGTTTGCATGAAGGAGCCTATTTGAGTCAAAGTTCCAGACAGACAGGTACTTTAATTTTATTTATTTTTATAGATTTATAATCTATTGTACATCTGATGAAGTCTAGATGGATGATGAAATGTCAGGTTTTTTTTCTAATTTTCGTGTCAAATTTGATGTCTTCATTTGTAAAATGTTAAGATCATTTATCAGTTATTTTATTTATTTATTATTCTAGGAACACATGTTAACTTCTTTGGGATAGATATTTCTGATGCTTCTAGGTTTGCTCTATTCTAAACCTCACTTTGCAGTTTGCCCATGATATATTAGCTGTATTTCTGCAGTGCTAATTAAACTTTTGGAAAATTTAGCAGTCACATTAAACCATACAAATTCAGAACTCCTCATTTTTATATTTAGCTAAGAATTAAATATATTTTTTATTTAAAAAAATGCTCAATTGCTAAAATCAGTTACATTAACTTATTCTGTAAAATCTTTTTATATTGTCTATTAAAATCTCAACAGGTATACCCGTGTACATGGTTGTTTAAGAAATTGATGACATCTGCCTGTAGCATGTACTGGCTTTTATTGCAGCACATTATATAAAAATAACACTGTTGGACTTTTAAGTTTTTTAAGTTATATAAATGTTATATTAATCCTACTATAATAAGCTACTATAATTAAACAGCACTTTCATTAAAAAATACTGTTATATGAGATTGATATAATTTTATTATTTCAATTTGTTATAATCTTGAAAATAAGGAAAAACTTGTATGAATTTGCTATGCAGTTCCTTTTATTGTAATTCAGCAATTCTAACTTGAGACATCTTCCAGGGAGCATTTGAATAAGAAAGGTAAATGAACAGAGCATGTGTTGCAACAAAGTCTGTATTTAAACACAAATGTCAACCAAACAATTATGGTAACAAATCACATTAATTTTGAAACAAATATTGTTTCTCCATTTTCATTTAATTTACATCAAACACACAATAACAAGCTTAATTGTCTTTTTACAGTAGTAATATGGAATGTAACTGTCCTAACTGCTACTCATAAAAATAAAATAGTTTTGTGAAGCAATTAAATACAATAAAATAATATGATACATTCAAAATTATATGTGCACTAATAATACAACGTTTACTTTGTACAGCCAACAATTTCAATTAATAGAATGCATGAACATTATGCATATTGAGTAACATACATATTTACATTCTTGATATCTACACAATAAACAGAAAATAAATACAGACACATATTTATCCATGTCTATGTTATATATCAGGTACTTAAAAATAATGTGTTTTTTATTTCTTTTATATTATTTTCTTACAAAAATAAGCACCACATATAGTTTATGGCTCCTTTCATTACATCAATAAACAATTTTTCCCAAAGGTACTGCATTAAACTATGCACTGCACTTTTGGGAAGTCATATTATACACTAACAAATTTGTAACAATGTTAACAATTACCGTCACAAAATAGAGTTAAACATTAGCAAGTGCATTTTATGAAGAAATGTGAATGTCAAATGATTATTTTGTGAAATATTAGAATAAGTAGTTGTGCAATTTAGAGAAAAGGACTAAGAAAATGGTTAAACTTAAAATTTATCAATATATAAAGAAGCACAGTTTAAATACAAAAATAGCAAAATATCAGTTTATATACCATTAAGGCTATTACACATAATTTCAAGTCATTCTTGTAGGCAGTTTTTATGTGTAACTTTTGATATGATTGGTGTTATTTTTTTCCTATGGTCCCCCTCCAACCCAACAGTCCTATTTTAAAATGTATAAATGTGCAATCCTAAGAGATAAACAAATCTCAGACATTCATAAAATTTAAAGAATTATGAAGTAACCTGTGCTTTTCAATATATCATATATAACTCTAACTTGAATAAAACTTATTAATTTGTTGAGCAATTGTCTTTAAGAATAGTGGGACAGTTAAAATCATACAACACCGATCGCTGCGCCATACATGATTTATACGATTTACTTCGAAACTATTGAAATTGGGCTCTCTTTATGTGCTTTGAGAAGTGAAGTTTTGCAGGTCATGTGGAGGGTGGAATTTTTATTGCAGTAGTCCTATACAATTATGGTTATACTTAAAAGTGCATTCAATCAATATTATTTAGAAATTTGTCTTCTTGCTTTTTAAGTGCAATAAAATAGTTTAGCTATTAAATTAACAGAATATTACTAAATTAGAAATGCACACAAAAAAGAAAAACTGCTCTAGTAAGTAGTGGTACTCAAACTACTCTCATCTACAATAACATATTTAGATATATAATCTCCACTGTCATCTATCAGAAAATTTCAAACATAGATAATGCAGTCAATCATGCCTAGATATATGAAACAAAGTAGGGTGAATGTTAAAGTAAAAAAGAATAGTGATATTATTTTGAGTAAGATGACAACACAGCTTAAATATGATTTTAATCAGCCACAATAGAAACAGAGTTATTTTGTAATTCAAGAGTTTTTCCCACCAAGGAACAAAAAAAAACTACTCAACAGGAAGAATTAAAAATGATTTTGATCTAAGAATGTTTTCTTAACTCCAAATAAAATTTTGTGTGTACATAACTGCTTTGCTTCAAATAAAGTGACAGCACAAGTACATTTCTTTGATATGTCCCCTTCTGCAGCACAAGTTTTAAAACAACTCTATGAAAGTAAATACTGTCTGAAAATTAAAACTGCCTTCTGCAGAAAGTTTGCACCTTGCATGAATTCAAAGAAACTTGTAAGAAAAGAAATGATTTCACAATCAATGCTTTTATGAATTGCAACAAAAATTTCTATAAATAAAACAAAACATAGCACATTTAATGCAGTACTGACCTTTGGAGTAAAGTCATGTCAATTTTCAGCCCAGACGAATGTTTTTAATGTTATTAAAAGTTCTATTAATTTACTAAATAAAATAAAATAAATCTTCATAGAACACAATGAGTATTCAAAATCATTAATGCAAGCAACCAGTCCAAAGATCCACTTTTACAAACCATTTAATTGGTCAAATATACTCTTAAAGAAATGGTGTTGAGCAGAAAGTAAGTATTTCAATGCTACAAGAAACGAATGTACTGAGCTGTTAACCTGCATAGAATTTGTTTTTTATTATGTTATATAAAAGCTTCAACACACAAGAAACAGCCAATTTGGCTTCAGTTAGATGTTGGACGACACTGCACAACTAAACATAATGAGAAACAAGCAGACAATTGACAAAAAAAAAAGCAATTACTCAAGACCAATATTTGTAGGCGAGATGTTTCTCTCTATTAGCAATGAAATGTGTAGTTGCAAGTGGTTCTTTATCCTGGTAAACATTAATAATGCTGAATTGAATATCTTAAATGGGTTCTTGATATAAATACACATAACACACTGTATACATATAACGATTGAATAAAGTGACTAAAACAGATTTCCAATAATGTCCATACAGATGCACTCAAGTCATAATTGACAAACATTTCAAATTGCTGACTAACATTAAAACTTAACAGCAATACATGTAAGTGTACATACACCTTGGGTGAAAGAATTAATTATCTTGTTTTAATTAATCACAGAATGGATAAATACATTTTTCTTGGATACCTGAATAACCAATTTCTAATTCACACACAAGAGTAAAAGCAATGAATCTTACTAATGAGTAGAGATGTATGGCTTTATTCTTAAAGAATTTCAAATCACATGAGTAGGTAACTATATTTAAATACACCTGTATGGATGAAAATTAATTAACTATTTTATACAAAATAAACTGATTTTAAATATATTTGCATTTGGTATAGTGTTATTCAAGCTTCCAGTTCACTGAATCATTTGATACATTTCATGTGCCATGAAGTTGTCGGAAAATTTAATATAGTTTATTACTAAGTATCAGTCATTACATATACAACAATTTTGCTGACTAGCCTATCACTTTCCAAGCCATCATTGATGCTGACGTGGACCGTAGCGAAGTCTCCACCAAAGCCCAGGTCAGGGCAGCTTTTCGACATAGTTTTCTGGAATCAGTCCTGTCTTACCATTCAAAGTACCCTCAAGCCAACCTGGTTCCAAAGATCCCCTGACTAAACAGATCAAATTTTATACAAATCAAAAGTGCCATTATTATTAATGTTCAAGTAATGTTAACACAGGTATGTCAGCATCATTTTAACATTTTAAAGCAAGCATATGACTTAACATTAGTTCATCCTTCAAGGTTTTTTAATTAATTCTTATATGGGAGAACAATTATAATTCAAATCCCATCTTAATCTATGCTTATCAATTCATTCACCAATTACATTTCAGATTCATGAAACTACATCTGAGGCAGAAGCAGAAACTTTTACCAAATATGAATCTGGAAAAATTGAAACAAGAGACAAAACTCTGAAAAACTGAGAATTCAGGGGAATTGTGTTTGTATGTTTCAATTTAGAAAATGTTTTGAATCAGCCAAAGCAGCTCATGTTTTTTCAATACAATGAAGATGGCCTATTACAATCTTTTAGGACACTGAACTGTTTTGTGGCCAGAGAATGTTTCTGAATGATCAGGAAAACACATTCCACAGAATCGTAAGTTGCTTATGACATTGGCACCGAAAAAGTTTTTGCAGCAACACCCAACATTGTGGAGGTAGAACAGACATTTTGTGTACCTGGAAATTCCCCCATCAAAGAAGTGAACAATGCCAAACTGCTTAATTTAGCTTGCTATCGGAAAACTGAAATATACAGCCCAGTATCTCTATTCACAATTCTTAATGTGAAGGAAAAGTGTTCACAGAACTTTTTATACAAATGAAAAAAGAAGACATTTTGTCTTGTGGATTTTTTGAGTCCTTATGGCATGCCTTATATTAAAATCAAGATCAATATACAGATAATAAAAACTAAAAGAAAAAATAGGATTCAAGAAAGACAGTCAAATTGAAATTTTGTTTTACAAGTCACAGTAAGTTGGAAAAAGATAGTCAACAGTAAATGTTATTTTGTTTCAATTTGACATTTCCAAAGAAAAAACTGCTTACAATAAGAGTATGTTTAAGTAAATCCCAAATATTGATAAAGAGTACTATGTAATTTTTTAAAAGCTTATCATCTCTAAGTATATTCTTTTCCTCTGCTCTTTGAATGGAAAATTCATTTTTATGATTATTTGCTTTCATCTCTCATGGTTCTGGAAATGCTGAGTAAATAACAATAGGTAAAACATTGCCATTGTGGTCAAATTTTTTAGCAGCTTTCTTATGCTTCAAAAGTAAAATCAAAGCCAACAATCCAAAAATGTGCTGTAATTATACATTTATGCAACTGGGAAGAAATTAATATCTTTTGTCTGACAAGAACTTAATGTTTCGGAAAGGAGAGTGAAAATAGTGTTGTAAATGTATGACGTATGAGGAGAAAGTAAGAAATATTTTGTCTTTTTTTGTATCTGATCTATTAAATGCCTCAGAGTCCCACAAATTGAAAGCTTAGCATTGCACTTATGTTCTTATCATATAACCATTTGCCAGGTTAATAAAGTTACATGGGGTCCCTTTATCAAATGGTTCTTTAAAATTTTTAACCATCAGTTACAAATTTATTGCACTTGGCCAGCCAATTATTGAAAATGGAATTGAATATTCATAAATGTACTAACTAAATGTTTTCAAAGCAACACTTTTTTCATATCACAAAACTCTAATCAATTATTTAAATAATAAAGCATGTCATTACTTCTTTTGTGCTTGGATGAAATTTAGTGTAATAATATTCTAGTAAAGCCATGAACATTTTAAAATAGGTATAAAAATGAGACATGAACCCTTATTTGGATAAAATCTTCATGGTTAATGCTTCCGCAGATATTCTCTGCCGGCGTCATCAGGCTATGTTCATTAATGTACCCTTATATTTAGAGATCTAATTTTAAGTTTAGCACTGGTGTTATATCAAAATATGCATCTTTATGAATATGATAGTTGAGTTCTGTACGAATAATAAGTTTTATCTTTTTCAAAATGTGGATGATAATACTTACCATTTGTTATTATTTGGTTTGGTTCGAATGACAGCTCACCATCATTTTCCCCTTGACAGGCATAGAGTGTTCTTACCCGCCTAAAAATCATAAATAAAATAGTTCTTTGATACTATTTCAGAATTTATATTTTTAAATTATCTTTATATTTTAATATATATGTAAACCTGAATGTGTCAAGCGTGATCACATTAAAAGTATTCTAAGAGAAAAGTAATAAATACTGCCTAATTTTAAATTATCAGTTTTATTAATGGAATAAGTATGTTTGACTGATATTAAAGTTTAAAAAGTTTGTTGGGAAAGTCTATTTAAAACCATGTTGAAAATAACATCTGGTCAACCCAAATTCAGATATGTGCAAGGTATTTTTCCTCCATCCACAATTTCTCATAGTTTTATTTTAGTACTATTCATAGCCAACTGAAAGAAACTAGTTTTTCTCAGTATGAGGAAAGTCCCCTAAATGGTGCCCCTTAAACATGTTTCTATAAAATAATCTTTGATTGTGCAAAATGTCAGAAATAATTTTGTGATGGAAACCTCTTTTTTAAGGGATGGTAGAAGTATAGTAGACATAAACCGTATGATAACAGTTTTAATGTTATATTGAGATAGTTTTAAAGAAATCAAATCACAATCCCGATATTTTATGTCAAATATTCCATCAAGAAGGCATTTTACTCTGAGGGTGCAAAGGTAAGAACCTACTATTATATATATTTTTTAAGTACAGTAATTTTTATTTGTGTGTACTTATTAATAAAATGTCTTTTTCAACAATTACACAGAAATATTCACTATTTCAGTTAGCGTTTTTCTCATTTATAACTATAACACTGTTAAAATTGGAAGGCACTGAATATTGCAATATGGAGGGAGGTGCTGATGCCAGCAAATGGACATTGTATACAGCTTGCTGAAAATCATAGAATGCACTGCAATTGATTGATAATGCTGCCCTTCATCTTAAGCTTTCCGATTGATGGATTTAAGGTCACAACCCTCATGGGAAATGGTGGCCAAGTGCCTTCTAATTTTAATCACACTATTGGTCTCCTGAAAAACTCATAATTGATTACTGTATATAATTCATTAATTTTATTTCAATATAGTAACATTATTAGCAAACAAATGAAATTTCTATTGTACTGTAAAGTAGATGGAAATTGTAATACCTTATCAAAGTTTGAAATAAACTTAAGTTATAGTAAGCTAAATATAAAAAATCAGATAGCAAAAAAACACTATGTTGTACATCATATATATGTGAATATTTAATCACAAACTGAGGTTGCAACAACTATTGAAATAGTGATAACCAATAGAAAATAAATTTGAGAAAATGGAGATATTTATAATTGCATCTAATCTATGTATGAAGCTCATAAAGGAAATGATGAATTATTCATTTGGTACAGAGGAAGAGGAATCAATCAAGTAAAACAAGAAATCATTCACTACTCCAACATGAAAGTTTCATTTCATTGTTGTTTCAATATCATATTCAACAATAAACTAGACTATTTCATACAAAAATGCAAATATTTTTATCAATGACTGAAGTTGATGTTTCGCCCATAAAAATAAACCTTTTTTACATTAATTAAAGATAAGAGGAATAAAAAATAATTATTGAGCACTAATGATAATTGTGGGAGATACGAGCAATTGAAATTGTTAACTTAACATCACAACACTAGTCATTTTTGGGCAGTGATTTGGATAATAAGGCTTGTACCACATTCCTAGCCTAGGCAACCACACGGTTATTCTATCCCCGTAATGGAACAAATTGCTTTAAACTCGAATGCATACATATGTGACTAAAACATAGCAGCTATTAAAAAATGCAAAATGCCCTACAAGTGCACCTGAACTGAGTTAATACCAAGTCGATGAGATAAGGCAGAGCTTTAAGTACCTAGAGCAAAGAGTTTTAGTGGAAGCATCCCACGCTATTCAGTTATGTACTGCATTAAGATTTCCAAAAATGCTTTTATTTCCAGTATTTTAATTAGCACAGCAAACATCACTAGTGCTAATTTGCAAACACCTCAAGCTAAGTGGGCTGCACAGTGGCACTGTGAATAGTCATATTCTATAGCAATTTCAATTGCCTGTATTGCAAACAAATATTACAAATTGCTAATAATTTTTGTTGCATTAATCTCATTCTTAAGTCCATTACCAGCACATATTTTTGGAATTAAGGTGTAAAGTGATAACTTTAACCAAAATTAATTTATTTAACATCTACTTACACAGTGAAATTGTCATTTGGCTTTGTGTTCAAACAAATATTATCATCATTATTGTGTTTATTATTAGCAACAAATTTTCCCACAATTTCTTCTTAAAATAAAAAACCGAAAAATATAGTGCAGTTCATGTTTGAGAACAAAGTATGTCAAAATATCTGCAGTAAATCAAACTAAGTATCATGCAATAAGCATTGATAAAGCAAACTTTTTGCCAAATTAAAACTTCAATATTTCAGCCATGTGAATTTCACAAAGAAATCTGGTGACAGCAGCCAAAGTGGCATGCACAATCTCACCTGACATTTGGAGTAGCAGGGCATGAGCTACCACTAGCTGTGGAGCTTGAGGACTGGCTCTTCCTAGTTAAACATGTCAAAAATTCTATACATCATTACCCTTCCTATTTCTCTTATTACAGTATGATAGCTAGACCTAATAAGTGACAAGTCGTATCTCAGAAATATATCAATAACTTTAAGTTAATTTCTATTCAAGTAGGCCAAAAACTGGATTAACTGTTTCTGTTTTAAGAAATTTCTCCAGTCATGTAGATTTATTATTCAGGTTTGCCTTTGCCTCTATCTTGTTCTTCTTATTAATAAAACAAATAAGTCCCATAGCTCGATAGAAGAAAATTCTCCCACTAATCGAAACTGTTAACCTCCTCATTCAGGAAACTTGTCATGCAAAGTGCCTGCTGGCCACACAAAAATTTGAAGAACTTTCTCTAGCATACATTTCTTAATTTCAATTTCAGGTAAGGTGTTAAGCAAATGGGTTGTGTCATCTTTCACCTAAAGCCTCTGAAATTTTTATGAACTCCTTTCTGTGCTGATTGGTGATGCCAATTTTCAATTTCAGTTTCTTTAGATAAATTGTTTTAATAATTTTGACAATGCCACATTCTTACTTTCTTTTGTATTGAATTTAAATGTGTGTGCATGAGAAAAAACAATCTAACTTTTGATTAATCCAAGACTGTAAAAATAATTAAATAAAACAAACATTTGAAATACATTTATATTCTTATGTAAAATAAACTTAATGTTTTAAAGCCTATACTAAATATTAGATGTGTGTTTATTAATCAGTAATCACAATTTAATTCTGTCCATACCATTAACTTAATTTGCCATTTTTAACAGTTAAATGTATAGATGAGTAATAGTACACTGTATACATTTTCATTATAGACTTAAATATTAAGTATAATAATTTATGGACTTACATATCTTGAGGTGGTCTGTATGTGATTGGATGGTAGCCAGTCACCCCAACAGCACCTAAAACATTTATATTACATTCATGATTGTTGAATTATTTAATTATAACTAAAATCTATTTATACTAAGTTCCAGAAGATGTACGAATAATAAGTATCACTTATCATACACATTACACAGTATTATTTCTAGTATGTACTACGAAATTGACAAATTTTTGAAGATATAATTACCAGTAGTTTAACAATTACATTTATGGTGACTACAGAAAATTTACTATTCACCATTTTGTCAATAGACATATTATGATCAGAAATTAAAATTTCGGCACTATTCTGTAGCTAGTATTTTATACAACTTCCATTATTATAATTTATAGACACTGAACTTGTAATAGTTACATTAAAATATGAACTACCTCTATTATAAATCTAAATAAAACAAAATTGAAAAATAAAGAATAATATTGGCTTATATCTGATTCACTGCTTTATCTGCAATACAAACTATGCAATTAAATTGTTGTATTTACCTCGTTTTGTTTTCTGAGGCGAGGGCAAATATACAATATTGTTGCCAACATCTCTGCCAGACATAGATAATGTTGCTAATGTTTCCGTTGAGCTACTGATGTTATTTGACATTTCAGATCGATCAGAGCTGCCTACATATAATAATAAAACATCAGGTTACAATTTATAATTTAACAAGTTTTAATATAATTAAAAATATTAGTACACATATATACATATCATAAACATTAGTGCGCCTAGCCAGTTTGACATTCAGTTGACCTGTTCTGAGGATATTTGATATGTCTGAGTCTGGTGACATGAACCGCTTCTTTGAGACAAGTTAGCTGCCCTGTATCCCTCATTCAAATGAGTTAAATAACTAGACAATGCACATTATATTTAATTGGTTTATATATAAAATTCAACTCCATTCTTCACCTGGCCTACACTAGACTGTACTCCTACCTACAACATACCCACCTCAGATGCCCTCCCAACCCCTGCAAGATCCTCATCCACCCTTGTACCTCACAATATTACACCCCCTCATGTAAGCTGAGATACCAATATTGAAGCAGAAATAGGGTATATGTCTGTCCTATCCTCCAATCTACTACCATCTTTCAAATTTCTCCACAAATTGCCACCTACTAAATAAATAAAAAAATTAACTGTCTCTCCTCTAACAGAATTTATGAGCTTAATTGCACACTGTTCTAGCTTTATTTATCAGCAAAACAAAACTACCTTCTCCTGAATGCATTGCTGAACTTTATCTAATACCTAATTCTTAATACAAACACATCCTACAGTCCAAGCAAAGTCCTGGACTCAATACCCTCTAGGAGCTGCTTTTTCCCATTCTCTCACTAGTTTTTACAGTTTACCTTCCATTTATAGTATGTATATTGCATATATCTTATGCTTGCTTGTATACATATCTTATTACATTTCTCTTCTGTCATTCTTCCATTGTTGTGACCCTTCCTTGAGAGACACATGCTGGATCTGTCAATTGTTGCCACCTATTCATTTGCGTGCCAGACTTTGAATTCAGTAGACCAGATCACTGGAAATGTCTCCTTAAAGTCTGATGAAGGGGGCGGTGCCTCCGAAAATGTAGAACTTCAAACCATGCATTGTACCTGCTATCTGTGAACCTCAGGTAAGTCACCAACCTTCAATCTCTTTCCTGTCCTTATTAATTGTATATATATATATATATAATTAATGGGGAAAGGACAGAGAGATAGAAAGAAGATGACTTACCTGAGGTTCATAGATGGTAGACACCTTGTGAGGTTTAGAGAACTTGAATTTTCGGAGGCACCGCCCCCTTCATCAGAAAGTTAGGAAGACATTTCCAGTGATCGGCTAGCCGATCTCTCAGTCGTCGGCTAGCCGATCACTGGAAATGTCTTCCTAACTTTCTGATGAAGGGGGCGGTGCCTCCGAAAATTCAAGTTCTCTAAACCTCACAAGGTGTCTACCATCTATGAACCTCAGGTAAGTCATCTTCTTTCTATCTCTCTGTCCTTTCCCCATTAATTGTTTTAAACATGACAATGTCATTTCCTATCTCATATTTATATATATATATATATTTCCGGAGGAACCGCCCCCTTCATCAGTTAGGAAGACATTTCCAGTGATCAACTAGCTGACGACTCAATATATATAAGTGGAATTAGCTTTTGACATTTTACTTCAATTTATTAAATATAGGCACACTTAAAGTTTTTCTTCCCAATGGGACTTGTGGAAAATGATTTTTCTATTCTTTATTCATCAACCTATTTTCTTGAAACTTAATACAAATTAGGCTTACCTCTGCTGCTGTGATACATTTGTGGTGGCTTGGAATATTGAGACAGAGTATACAGATTGCCTTCTGATAGAGCAGCCATATTGACCGACCCTATCCGTGATGCTGAAGGTAATTTGTGGGATGAGATTAGAGGAGGAGATGTACTATTGGAAGTTGTTACATAACCAGTATGATTAATATCTCTTATTTTTCCTACATTGTGCAAGCTTCCACTTAAAGGAACAACTGGAGTTGGAGTATCATAAGTGCGAACCATCTGAAAAAAATATTAAAGGAATTTATTAATTATATGCCTTATATAAAATTTGAAAAATATTTACAAAAATCAAATACATTTTTCTGAAGTTTTTCCACAATGATTTCAGACAAAAAATTATTACAGTTTTATAACTTATGGTTCCAAGAAAAATAGACAATGGGTGTCATTTATATTTTCTATGAAATATTTCACCATTATCCAAGTTGTCTATAACCACAGTAAGATTACAAATTGACAAGGAAATTAAATAGAGGTCATAGTTGAAAATAGACTGAATATGACTAATTGTGTTATTCCTAAATATACCTATAGTATTAAATATTTATGATCCAAATAGAAATAGAAATTATACACAAAAAATATGAATTTAAATTCAAACATAACAATGATGTGATATAAACTTACATGAGAAGTAGCATGAGTATACTTTAAGCGAGGTGGAGGATGCACATGATTTTGAACACTCCCATTGCTAGGCAATGAAGTAAGTGTCTGTGGTGGTTCAGAAGGTTCTGGAGAAGACTTGAATATCTGAAAATATTTTACAGACATTAAAATATTTTTTAGCATTTGCAATGGTTACAATGAAATCCTCATCAATGATTAGATTCTCTATAAAATACTGAAAGCATACCTTATCACAGTTTTCAATTAATATTTCAATAACAACATTGAAAAACTTTGTTTCCATAATGGCTGCCACAGTTTCTTCTTCTGGTCGGAGAAGTGTTGGACCAAAACATGTACTCAGATTACTCACAGTCATTAAGTTTTTATCACTCTTAGCAGCTACTCTGAAAGTTGAAAGAAAGTTTTAAATGTATAAAACCAACAAATTTTTAATAAATTGTTATCTTGAAACATAGTTCACAAATTCTCATTTAACAATTTCAGGAATGTTAATTTTATAAGCAATTGAGTATTATAAATTAATATTTAATTAGAATATACACTAGCTTCATTTCATTTATCATGACTAGTAAGTATTGAATAATTAGTCAATGACATAATGAAAATTACTTATAATTAAATTGCTATTACCTCACACCTCAAATTACTAAGAAAGAGGCATTTAAAAATGATTACCAATTTATTACTTTTATATTAATTATTAACTCTAATGCAATAATTTAATGTCAATATATGATAGTAAGAACCAACTGTTGTACCAGAATAAACTTGTTTGTTTCCAAGAGAAAAATAAGTTTATCTTGGTACAAATTTAAATATAAACATGGACACATACTACTTTGATCAAAGTACTTAAATATATTACTAATAGTTCAAGTTTACTGATATTATTAAAATAATACTCAAATAGGTTGGAAGCCATTGTGTTTGAACTTACTTTTTTAAATGCATTATAAGTATTTTTAGCATGTCGAAATTCATTTTTGGTAACCTATGCACCAAAGTATGGACATCGCTAACTCTCTGCACTTTTGTGTCTTGTTCTGAAATTGATAAAAGCCAAGATAAAACAGAAGTTGATAAACCTAATAATAATTTATTACTTGGGTAGGAAAGACACCATTAAATATTTAGCAAGCAAACAAAATTGAATTAAGATCATAGGATATAACACTTTGAGAGGTTTAATTGTCTGAGTATAACGACAATTTAAAGAAAATATAAAATTATTTTTTCAGAGCCCCTAATCCAGTTCTATACACTTAAAATTAACTTATTTTTAATCCAAAAATAAAAAAAATACAGCCAAATGATAAATTTAATGTATTGTTTATTTATTTATACCCACTTATCAGATTATTAATTTATTGCATTTTTAATCCAATTGCAATTACTTATCTAATAACCACAAAATATCTAATTGTGTGTGTTTCTCTCTCAATAAACAACTATAAACATCAAAGCAGATAATTTTATGACAATCCCTTGTTCTTGTAAAATCTTGTATGCAAGAATTTGTGTCTCTAGGGCAAGATGAATACCCTTCTATTTTCACTTCTATTATCTACATTTTGTAAAGTTAAATACCTCATTCTTATTTCATATCCTATTAAATTGTGACACTTTCATGAGACATCCAGAAACACATTTTTGAAACAAATAGAAAAATTATAGTTAAACATAAATTCATTATAATTCAAGATTGTAATCTTATTGAATTGGGAATAACTGATATGAATTTAAATTATTATTGTGGGGAAAACTCATCTCCTCTAGTAACCAACATAAATCTAATATGTTTAAAATTAATTTAATAATAAATAATATAGCAAACTCACTAGCAGCAGCAATGAAGGCATTGTGATGTCTAAAAGTCATCAGTGGTTCAGGCAAGTTTCGCAAATAGGTTTTGAGAGCGCTTGTGATGGTTTTTGTCTCCCACTCCAATTCATCATCTAAAGCTTGCAGTCTGTCAGATTTTCTTTTGTCCAAACCCATCTGAAGGAGTTTTGTGACCTTTGAATTCAGTCCTACCATTCGGTACAGACCCGTTTCTTCCAGCCCTATGATTAAAAATCTATTGTTTTTATTTAATACACAAACTAATAAAATAAATATTTTATGCTGAAGTGTCAATTGAATAAGAATTTACAATATAAATTAACAGTTTTTAGTTATACCTATATGGAAAAAAAATATTTTCATTAAATCAGTTAGCAAATGTTTAAAAACAATTACATACACAGAAGATTGAATACACAATGTCAGGATAAAAAATATTAACAAACAACATACCCCTTTTTTCCAACACTTCAATGCACCTGTTAACAAATTTAAAGCCAACTTCATCCAGCACAGTTTCTTCTGCTTTTGAAGATTTCCCTGGCATTGCATATGTCTGGAATAATATAAAAATATAATATTATATTTCTCAATCATCAAAACCTTACACACATGCTCAACATGCTGCCTCATGACTGATATCATGCCATAACTGAAATTAAAGATCACCCAAAATTAAGCTACACCAAAGCCAAGAAAGTAGTAATCAATCACACCTTCTATAGAGCAACATTAGATTATAATAATTCAGGCAACACAATGAAAGAATGTCCCCCTCATTAAACAAAGTTATATGAAAGCCATATGTACAGTATATACATAATGTTCATTAACCACTCATTTTTATTAGTTAGAGAAAAGTAAGCAGTAAATTATAATTCAAATATGTAACATTTAAAAGAAATATTTGCTGCCAATTACTCCTTTACTCAGTTTGTGAAGCCACAAGGACAGTTTTGGAAAATTTCTGTTAAAATAATTAAATTGCTAATGGCTGGAATGGGAATTATTTTGGTATTAATATGAAATAGCTACTTTTTAAGAACCTTTAAGTTCAGTTGCAAATTATATCAAAAATGCCAAGCACAATGATACAATTTTTAAGGTTTATGACTTTCTTTCGTTGTGATACCATAATAAAATATGTTTAATGAGAAGAATTTTACGTTTATAATGAAAAACTAGTAGGTTTCATGAATGTCCTAATAAAATTAGGTTGATTTTTCTCAAACAGTTCATTAAAATAAGATATCTACTATTCTTTGGATTATTAAGCTGATCATAAGCTGAAAATCTATTGGTAGCAAAATACTTCTTTTCAATTTGAAATATCCACATTTGCAATACATTTTCAGAAAATAATCTTCAAGATGTATTAAGCACACCACATGTCTCTTATATAAAATAGAAGTTATATAAAAATGAGAGAAGGAATTTTATTCACATCATAAATTCAAAATGAATAGTACATGATGTTGAACAACTAAGACATGAGCCTGAACATTATTAATTTTATTTTAATTTAATATGTGCTCCCCATAAACATGGCTAATAAAAACTGGAATCAGTGCAGCTACAAGATTAATAGAAACCATGAGTCCAATTAGTATAAGAATATATAGAATCTATTAATGAAGCATATGTATCTGTGTTGAGAATTATTACAGCTTGTGAATAGAAATTTGAAGTGAAATGTTGAAGTTAAGGAAAGAATTCAGAAAAGCAAATAGAAGGCAAAAGCGTACTCAACATACCAGAGTCTTTGAACCCGGACTTACTGGTTCCTTGCCATCCATTGCATCCATCCACTGTCTGCGGTCTTCTTCAGATAATGCTTGAAGAGTATATTGCACTTGCGGCCTACACAAAAATTGTAATTAGTATCACTGCTGAGATAACAAGAGCTGTTATATAGGTAATAAGAAAAATGCTAACCGATCCTCAGGTGTTATATCAAAGCAAAATCTTTTATCTATTGATTCAGACATCCTCCGAACACATGATTTTAGCTTCATAGACTCTGCAGTATGCTGCAAAAGAAGGTATTATATCTCATAATTGACACCTTTGTCTCAACATAATTATAAATAACATATTGAATAATGTGTGTATTAATTCTATAAAAGTATTAATGAGTAATTGGGTTACAAGACAAGAATTCTTGAACATAAAATATTATTTTGCACTCAAGTGGCAAAAATTAACAAATATATTTTTTAAAAAGACAACACATACCAAATTGTCAAAAAAATATAATAGAGGGAAGATATTTCTACTCTAAAAATATGAAAACTTTGAACCTGATATAGTGTAATTAAGTCATGATAAGTTTCATATGGTGTGTGATTGAATAGTCGTCAATAACTTAAATTGAATAAATATTTTAAAGCATTTGATTTTGATAAAATTTTCTTACTTGTTTCCCTGTCAAGTGATTGTAAGGAATCATAGTAAATTCCTTTGTGCTCTTCTGGTATGTACAAAATTGTTTGGTCCAAGTTGTGGCAAATGCTTCTGTAATTTTAATTACAAAAAAAGCAATCAATGAAGGGTGAGATAAATAAACATTTCAAGTGTCGATTTGTGAAATTAATGGGTAAACTCACTTTTTTCCATAAGATACAGATAACCTTCCATTCTCTGCTTAATTGGTTTGCCTGAATTTGCCATTTCCTGAAAATTTATTTATAACTAAAATTTTTTTAATATATAAATTTATATTATTTAGTCAATGACAAAATTGAAAGTAGCTTTATAATTAATAGTATTTATACAACATTAGAAGTAGAAATATTGACATACCTCTTGCATTTTCTTTTTGAGACACTCAGTTCGATCTCGAGTAGCATCGAAATTATTTCGGGTCTGTAATACGCCACAAAATAAAATAAATTAATTTGAAACATTTATAGCCAATAAAAACTGGTTTCTCAAAACTTATGTAAGTCTTGGTTTTAATTCCATTTTTAAATAAAATTGTATTTTAACAGAGAAAGTATTTTCCGATTATTTTACAAATGTAGCAAATGTGTTACAAGCATGCCTCTTATCCTGACCAGAATAAAATTTGGAATGTATTTTGTTTACTAAGAAAAGGTGTAATAAAACATTCTTCATAGACCTATCATGTAAAAACAATGGTAGGCATGGTGAGATTTGTATTAATTCAGAGATTACAGTGGAGGTACTAAAAGTACAATCTTAATTACTTAAAGTGAGGAGTAGTAATACAATTTTTTCTTGATGAAAGGACACATATAGTATATGAATTAATTCTTTAATGAAATAACTGAATATTTGCTTGTCAATCACTGATTGCGAAGAAATTTTTTTTCTTTCACATTTTAATACTTTCCCAATTTTTCAGAAACGATTTTTTTTCTCTATGTAAATTTGGTGTATTTTCAATATAAATCTAATAATTAGTCCATCACCGATATTAAGGTGTAGTGAAATATTACGTTTATATTGAATATCCATTTCTTTTTTACCTTTTGTAATTTGAACTGTAAGTCACACATGTATGGTTTGAAGTCATTTGCTACTTCATGACCATGATGGTAGAACGTTAGCCAGCTGTACATAAAACCTAGGAGCTAAAACATACAAAACACAAATTCTTTAAATGTAATTATAGTTTTGAGTCTTCCTTACCATTCACACGGTAGGAGTATAAGGTTTTTCTATTTAACTAATATTTCATATTACATACAGTTTGAATTACATTCTTCTGTAAGATCTTTAAAGGAATTGATATTGATGAAGAATTACATTCTTTAAGATATTCATTCTCCAACTCAAAATTGACAATTTTTAATGTAGGCATCTATGTAATAGCAAAACCAAAACTAGGGAATGCAGAATTGTACACACAAATAGCTATTATGATATTAACACACAACTTAATAGGCTTGTAATCACTTGGTCAAAAATAATTAACACATTTACATTTTCTTGCCAGTAAGAAAAAATTCTTGAGTATTATTCATATTTTAATATAAATTATTATTAAAATATTTTAGCTTCTACACCAATCAAAAGTATTTTATTAAAATAACACTATACTCACTGTTTCAACAAATTCAAACTTTTTCCTTTCTTGAACCTCCTGTAAAAGGAAAACATATTCGAGGCTTGCTTCGGAAAATGCTCTCTGTTCCATTACTAGGCTTGCATCTGCCTAAAATAACATATTTTACTATTGTTAAATATTTGATGGTTAATGTTAATATTAGAGAAATTTAAGTACAAAGAGTAGAATTACTGATAGTGGTTAGTAACTTATAATTGCTATGCTTTGAACTGCCTATATCTTGGTAGGTCAAAAGTAATAATTTTCAGTGGCATCCATATAATACTAAACGTATGCAATTATACATTATAACAAGTTAGTTCTTATGTCTTCAAAGTATAAACTAAAATGTGATCTTTTTTTAACATGGGACTACACCGTTGATACCTAGGCTTCATGTAAGAAATATAATTATGTTAATAACTGTTGTGATAATTAAGCTTTAAAGTTTCAATTACAGTAGTAAAGATAATTAATAAATTAAACTTGAGACCAATACAATGATATAACTTAATTTACATAAATGTAGCGGAAAGGACTGGTCAATAGTACATCAACACTGAGGCACTCGCATATTGAAAAATAATTTCAAATTTCAGGCCACATCAGACTGGTTGCAGTCCACAACTCAGAAAAGGGAAAAATCTCTATTTGTGTAGATCAGAATAACTCTCCTAATAATCTTCAAAATCTTAATAAAAACAATTATTTGTATACATGGGAGTTTTATTGTCAGCAATATTTTCTTATGAGAATTAATTGATCAGTCCATGAACTTGACTGAGACTTTGGTGACATGAGAACCAATCACCCTTTCTAATTTAACGCACAATTATATGCACAAATTGTAAACCAAAATTCAACACCATTGCAGAAATATTTACCAAAAGATATTCATTAAAGTCTTGTCTTTTTCTACCATTATTATGTCCAACTGATGAAATTAAGTGCTTTTATGTTTTCCTATTTGAACCGATTTAAATGTCAATGTAGACATTAAATTTTTAATTAATTAAATAACAATAAAATTATATGCTGACTTATTATTGGCAGTCTTTTTATTTATTATAATTTTTAAAAATGTAATAAAAGTTTTTTAAAATAAGGGAAAAAAATAATTCAGGTTAAAATATACTGTCTAAATAAAAAATGATGTTACTAATGTACAAGTAAATTGATGAGAAAATCTGGCTCCTTTAAGTAAGAAAAATATTTCTAGAATATTTGTTTATTAAAAGTACGCAAACATTAATTTCTACAAGGATAATTTCATTACGAAATATATTAATAATACTACATTTACTGTGTTGATAATACTCCACGACATGCTACTTTTATAATTTAGTCTACATAACGTGTAATAGAAACGAATTGTAAAAATATAAAACCAAATTGGCTCAAATTTCTAATAAGAAAGTATTCTTATATATTTTAAATAAAGAAAGTTAATTTTAGGAAGGCGCATATCATGGAAATATCGTATGCAGGACCGTGAGGAATTTTCTCTGAATTATAAAAATCTTCGAAATGCCGCCCGTTAAACGCTTTTTGTTCTAAATAACCTTTGATTAACTCAAACCACAAGTCCATAAACTAATCTTTTTATCAAGTCGTCAAAAACATTTAAAACTGTAGCCTGATAAGGCCGCCTGTGTCAGCACACACGCTCTGCCCGGTGCTGTGCTTTTTGTAGCTCATATAATTGTTAAATTTTGGACAAGCAAGGGGAGAATGTAGCCCAGATGTATGCGGGAGGGATCGCACTGGAGGGCGGACAGTTTAAAATCTTCGAAATCGAGGCAGAAATTCACACTCTTAACATACTATTAATTTAAAGTTTCTTAAAATTACGAAACAAATAATTCTTCTTAAATTAATTCATGTGCTGTAGCACATGGGCACAAACATGCACCAGCCGCCACTGGTTACAACAGTTTCGTTAAAAGGAAAATAATCACACACTGAAAGCAACTTGAGATCCATTCCATAAATGCCGATAGCTTCAAATCCAAATTTCTGAAACTAACCGTTTTATAATCTAAAATTTAATGCAGTATGAGATACATGGGCTGTTTGGAGTTAACTTCGGGTATAACTTTCCTCAAAAACATGCCTGTTTGTAATGATATCGTCGCCTGCTCTGAAATACTGTATAAAGAGCAGTTTATTTGGAGTCCGGGCATCGCTTAGGTTAAGGGTAAGGCATTAAAATGTCTGAAGACTGAACAGTGAACATTCAAAGGTTTGGATAAAATAGGCTTTACTGGAATCAGTTCGGTGGTTATCCTCGTTTTAGACAGCTCAGATGATGAAAAGAAATGAATAATTAAAAAATACATTATGTTTTCTCAAGCCTTCTGCTGAACTTATATATTTATAATGAATCAAACAATGGCAACGAGTCACTTGGAAATAATATTGAAGGTCACCATTCTCTTCAATGAGTCACTCGGACTGTATAAATTGTCTTTCGCCAGGAAGCCATTACTAGTTCGTCAAGTAACTAGTTCAGACTGCCTCCAAATTTCAATAGCAAACAGGAAAACTCTACTTTCGGTAAGGAGGTTTCAGTTTGACCCCCACAGCAAATGACATTCGAACGTAGAAATCGGCGTAGATCATGGGGAAAGCATATCCGATTCACTAAAATTCGCAAGGCTACTGAAATGAATCACTCAGATAAGAATCACTCGATAAGATAGTTCAATATCAAGTTCAACAGTTGATCGACTTTGACGGGTGTAAAATATTTACACATGTTATTCCAAAAGAAAAAGACCTAGAACACGCAAACATTATTAAATAAAAATATATTTTGTATTGACGTAGTTCTATTTATAATTATGTTAAAAATTCGTCCCCAAGTGTGCGCTTCTCCTAACGGCAGACTGGTGCCACTATCTCCATTAATTTGGAAAAGAATAACAATGGGTAAATCTAAAAACACAATTTTTTAAATTAGTTTTATTTAGAGAGTCATACGAAACTCCCAGACAGACTCGTTACTTATACTCGGGGCTTCACTCAACACCGAACGGGCGCTACATGGTTAGCTAAATTACACAACATAAGTAGATTACAAAGAAAAAGTTATTTATGGGTAACTCTGCAATTCCTAATTTTGGCAAACTACGACACCGCTACATTCAAGCATTTGTGCAATTACTGAAGGGCTTCATTATAGAAAACCTTTCTTTGCTTCAAATCATTTCAAGGACAATTAATGTTAATGATAGCATCTTACACCACAATCATTTTGACTGAAAACGTTTTGCCATGCCCTACTGAATCATTGGCAATATTTAGAACATTTATCATACTTGAAGCACAAAATAATAAAATACCGAAGAAAAGACAAACTACACGAATGCTATCCTAATGATGATCTCTCCTACTTAGTAGCATGGGAAGGGGTAGAAAGGGTGATGCGGAATATAAATCCAGGCACTAAGTAGAGCTCCCGAGCCTATAGTTTAACTTTTTACGTCCTGCCGATGACTGGGCATTGGGTTTTCAGTGAGAAAGCCTTGACTAGGCTCGGAGGCAGCTGGCCGACTGTTTCAAAGTAACAGCAGACAACACTTACCATACGCACAAGGTCTGCGACCCTGGAGCACACACATCTCAAAACTGACCGGGGTGTTTCGACTTATGGAAATATTAATTAAAAACCAGGGAGAAAAAGTCATTCCCGAAGGTAGCCTCTTTTATCTCTACAGGAGGGTTCCAGCTGCGAGGTCTGAGACCAGCTCCCCTTTTGAACCCACAGGTGTTTTTTCTTTCTATGTGGGAGTATAACTTTTTTATTTTTTGAGAGTAAAGACTACGTATGTGACGGTAATCCACAACGTGGCTACTTCTCTTTAACAGCATACAAAAGGGATTTAAAAACGGTATTTTTCACGATTTACTTTAATTAATACAATAAAATATAAAAAGCACTATTATACAACTGTGCTTTACTCTTAGAGTCACGTATAATCTGAGACAATTTCGTGAAAATTTTAATAAATCTTCATTACAGTGTTTAGTCATTAAAAACTTATCGGTCATTAATTTTATCGGATTACCTGCATTACGTTGCGAAGAGTCCGGGGTTCATCTTCCCCGTCCCCGGACTCCTAACTTTAGCTAAAAATATCTCTTGGTAATGGAACTAAAGGGATTGGTTTTAATTACTTTTTCTCCAATACTTACTTATTACACACAGTTTTAGTGTAAATTTCCTTATTACGGACAAATTAGTTAACTAACTAATAACATGCCCCTTAAGGGATTTTCTAATTTTTTCAGTAAACCTACAAAATAAGCTGTCAAACAAAATAAGGGAGGTGTAGCATATGCTACACGACAATTTTAATTAGTTTATTCGATTCTAATTTAATAAATTGTTTCTGTTTTTCATAAAAAATGTGTTTTTCTCAGATTCATGATTTCTGGTACCAAAACCATTCTATGCGTCACAAATATTAATATACTGTCTTCATTCTTTGTGAACATAATCTATATGCTAATACCTTCAAATACAAGTATTAGTTTTCAATTTTTCACGTAGTTTAGGTGAAAGAAGTATTCAAAGTGCTGAAAAGTGATAATATTTAAGAAACCGTATGAAGCTGTTAGAAAAAAAATTGTTTCTCCCCCACAGTTTTATTCAATTTCAAACAAATACTGACAATTGATAACAATGGTCAGCCCGACATATAAATGTAAAAAAAAACATTCAAGTACGTAACGCAAGGAACATTTTCAAAACTGCCAAATTTTGAAAATAATTTTGAAAATATCTTAACAAAAACAAGTTTACAATAAAACAAAATTTTGTACATTGCTACACATGTTGTTAACACACAGTTAAAATTTCAACTCAGCAGCAATTCATTTACAGGAATTTCAAATTTCAGTCCCCGTGTCCCTTAAAATAAAGGGAAAGTTTATGAAATGGTGGATAGAAATTTCAGATCGTACAAAAGTTGCTCTCCGCTTCAGAGGAAAACATTTTAGTTGTTTTCCCTTAAAGGGATTTAAATCATTGTCCTAGGTTTGTAATGATCGTGATTTTATCTTCAGGTGGCGAATGGTAACTGATAAAAACCTTGGTAAAACTCAATAAATAAATATAATGGACAAAAAGAAAATAGTATAGGAATAATGTAATAATCTAAGTTTCGTCCCTAATTTGAGGCTTCCTTGGGTACACAATAGTTGAAAAAAAAAGACTTTAATGATTAATATTATCACCTAATATTTCTTCAAGCAAGTTAAGTATGTGGATAAATTTGATAGTATACATTTATAGAATATTCAATTATTAGCCTCCAAAGATATTATATAAAATAATCTTTTATAAAATTTAAAAAGCATGTTACGACTTACATTGCTACAGTAACCGAAATCAAAATTATTTCAATATTCAGGAACATTACATACACTTTAGATAATTTTAATGATTGAATAAAGAAGTAACAAATTAACAGATAAAATGTGTGGTATACATTTAACAGAGACGTTTTATATTGTTAATAGTAAGTAACGTCTCATCATCTTTCTTCCATTATCATCATCTCAATGAAGCCCCAAAACAGGGACAAAATTTGTGACTATTTTGTTATAGTTGTATTAATTGTATTCTCAATTTAATTTTTTTTGCTTGCTTGTTATCTTAATTTATTTATACTAGCTGGGTAAACGGCGTTACCCGGGTGCACGAGAAAGCATTGAATTCGACAATGTCTTAGTCAAAATGTCATTACACAGGTATCGACAATAATCTGTTTGCCTACACGTGAAAGTGACACATTTGAACCTTCATTATAAGTTACTACAAGACGCTTATTTGTTGAGTGCGTGAGGCGGTGACGACGACGTTAGCGAAAAACATTTGAAAAGTATTATTACTTAAAATAAATTTGTAAGTTGTTTAAACATTATTTCAAGTTTAGCAGCTATATAATCATCTCGTTTGAAAAGCTACCTGAGCGTAAGTTCCATATGTCGTAAGGATGGGAAGCATATTTGGTGAATGGGGAGGGTGGGGGGAGGAGGAGGAATAAGCAAAATAGGTCCTAACCCTAAAAACCCTCACGCAGCCTATCAAACGACATAAATTTCTGTTAATCTTGAAATAATACTTAAATTTAACAAAGCTTTTATTTAAGTAATTATAAATTTTAATAAGTAATAATAATGCAACATTTTTTATGTCACAATGCAAAAAAATCAGGAAATTGTACTCTGAAGGCCAATAAGGATTTTTCTGTGTCTTAACGTCGCTTTTTCCTCACGCGGCATTCGGGAAAAACAATTAAAAAGTATCATTACTTAGATAAAACGTTATTTAATGTTTTACAGTTATATATTAATACTTTTTATTAGTTTATAAATATGCAAAATGTTTTATAAGTCAGTTATATATCTGTACATATTATTTCACGGTAATCAGACCGAAGAAATTGTTCAAGTATCTTCTCGTTATAAATATCATTGACTTTTTGTGTACGTTTGTTCTGCATACCAGTCTAAACCTGTGGAGCAATTTCGACAATATTTTGTACGCGTGTTCCTTGCGACTAAGCAAGGACTGTAGAGGTAAGACACTACTACCACCACCCCTGAGGGGGGGGATGGAAATTTAAAACGTTCATAAACGGCAGATATTTGCATGTGAATAGATATTTTTGTCGGTTAGTGAGATTTATGGTGTTTTTCTTGGTATTGTACTATTTTTCAGACATTTTTAAGTTACTGTACTTACCAGGAGATTTCCTGACTGGATTAAGATACAGAGTATCGCGGTGGTTATGATGAAATTCAGCTCTCATGAAGTAGGGAGCTTGAAAAGGTAAATTTTGAAAAGTGTGATGCTGTGGCTTACGGTTTAATCACGTGTTGACAAAGAGATTACTGTCGAATTAAGTACTGTATTGTTCTAATGTAAATGAACTCCCAGGCATCAATGGCCACCCAGCTAGTAGATGGACACGCGGTCTCCTTTACCATTTATACAATTGCGTTAAAATTTTGGCGAGTTGTAGTGATCACCGTTGATAAAGTTTCTGTCGGTGTTTGGAAGTTTTAGGTCCGTACTCTCCTACCTTTCAAGTCTAAAAGGCACAACAGAGTAGAAAAAAGTTTTAAAAGATGATGCGCTAGTTCCTGCCTATTGTCCGAATTTGTTAAATTATCTTCCACTAGCAAGGTCAGCGAGTACATTCAGCAAGTGACTATTTCATACGGTTTTCGCGCGTATGCGTGTGCAAGCTTGAGAGAATTGAATTGAATCAACTAAAACAGCCACATTACAGTCATGTGTGATGTTGATTGTGAAATTCTAATAGATAATAGACATTACACGCACAGTCTTTCCTTTCTCTTAGTTAATTTACAATAGTCTTCAGAAAGTATTACTTTCGCTGTCAAATTCTATGCCAGCAAGACGACAATAAATTCAATTAATATGTCTAACTATACATACATAATATGCAGCGTGTCTCAAAAAATGTAGCGGCAAACTCTTAGGGGAGGTAGGATTAAAAATTGCGTAGAAATCAATGATCGGAAACGTCCGGGAAAGAGGAGATAGGTAAGGGGTAGGAAAAGTAGAAGATCGGAGAGGATCCAAGAGATTGATTAATTGGAAACTCTTATTGGATATATTGAATACAAACGGTGTACGAGCTGAATGTTACAACAGATGTTGGAACATCATCAAGTAAGCCGGAAGAACCTGCTCCAGAAAGATCCGACACTTGAATCGGTCATGCGGTGTGGTAAACGGTACTGCCCGAAATATTAAGCAGTCGCTGACTAAATCTGCCAACACATTTACTGCCTGGGTGTGTGTAAATTGTCACTACTTCTTTATTGTATTTTAACCAGGCATTTGAATTTATTACAATTATTTAAAATTTTTAGCTTACAATGTTTTAAAAAATAAAGAGAAATGAAATTATAGCGAAAGGGCTTTCATATTTCTATAACAACTTAAATAGTTAAAAATCTTGTGTTAAAATAGGTATGAGATTATAATGTATAAGCCCTAAAACTTTCTAACATTTCTGTCACACACCTAAAGTAAAAGGTACACTTTATATACAAAATTTAGCGTAGGGAAGCAAGAATATTTTTCAACTCCTTAAGGTAACGAGATATAAGTAAGGTAAAGGGACTGTATTTTACTTCTTTACTCTACCGAGCGTATTTTGAGCTCCTTTAGAGTTGAAATGGTTCAATGGACCGAGAATTTGACATTCTTAAGGATCCATGTATGTTTAATGTACCAGGAAAATTCTTGATTCCATTAAGGTATCGCCAGTTATCATTCAGATTAATATGAAGCTAACCCCTCCACAATCAGTATAGGTCGAAGTGTGCCCATCAATTAATTAATGTCAAGTATGTCAGGCGTTGACCAAGAGATTAGTGGCGAATTGATTCATTATCCGGGCGAACATAAATAAATACCCGGGCAACGCTGAACACACAGCTACTGTCAGACAAACATCAATTATTAGAGCTCTATACAACAATGAACAAAAGCTTCTTAGAAATGAGATTGTATTGGTTTCGGCTCTTAACGTCTTATTTAATGCATTTAGATTTGAGGAACCTATCCTTAACGAATAAAAAATGAACAGTGTGATGCCAAATTCGAAGTTTCCAGATCCAGACTGAATTCCGGACCTAGTATTACAGGAGTCCACATAAATCCTATTCTTGTTGATATCAAATCAAGCTGCTGAACAGCGTCTCTTAACGCGCTATAATAACAGTACCCGGTCAAGATATGACGGTTAACATGAAGAATTAAACACATCCGGGTTATTACATATTAATTTCAGCAAGAAAACTAAGTCTACACTGAAACCACAAACAAATTTCACTCGTCTTCCTTGGCATTTCTACGTTCGCCTTGTTTGTGCGGGCAATGTCAGCGTCTACTTTTTTCTAACCCTGAATATCTCCAGTTCGCTGTACAGCGACGCTAATTATCTATTCTCTGGGCTGATACTTGTCTACTACATTTAAAAAAATTATATAGTTCGTCATTAACTTTTGGAAAATTATCCACAGAGATTATAAGTCGATTCTCGTGGAGGGTTGTGCTTTGAAACTGTGTTAATTCAGTGCGTCCCAGCTAAGTATTATTACTTCCCTCACAGCCAAAAATCTCTCAGACATATATGAGGTACAACAGAATAATCAGATAAGACGAACACTGGTCAAGCACAATGCGAGTACACAAGACATGTCCAATGCCGCGTAAAGGACAAGATCGATAGATGTGTCCGCTTCAGGCTTCGTGTGCATCGATAATTGATGGTTTGTGATATTTTGGAGGCACGTCGTATTATATAAGTAAATATACTAGCATAAACGCATTATTTCACAATTCATTATTTGCTGTGCTTCTTTGCTTCATAAGAACAATATCAATTAAAGGGAAGCTTTTGAAACTAGTGACGCCGTAGAAGCGCAGCTTAAATGTACATGTAAGGGAGTAGGGCAAATACAACCTCTCAAGTTCATTTCTACAGTAAAAACAATCACTAAGTATTTTTAACAAAGAAAGAACTTTAAATGAAGAGTTTTCTATCGTATCGATGTATAATGTAAGGGAAGAAATCTTTCAAACGGCAAATATTTGTTCAAATTATGTGGATTTACTTTCCGTCCGGTAAGATAATTTACGGGACAACTGAGGATAAGTTAAAAAAAAACGAGTTTAATATCTATACATGATGTAGAAATTTTTTTTCTCTCATTCGGATGCTCAAATAAATTTATTAACGAAATAGAAAACGTCCCTACTTCAAATCTTTTTTCCGTTTACATGATACTTGTAGAAATTATTAGTAACAAAAATTGTTAGATATTAGTTCAGAAACACCTAACACACAACGAAACTTATAATTCGTTAACATGGTAGAAATATGTTAAGTAGTTGACATAAATTTCATTTACACATAGGAAATATTACAATTGAAATGACTCGTACAGAAGAGTAACAGACAGAACTAAAAAATAATATATAAACAATGCACTGCGAATAAATGTTTAAAAAATTGTTTAAATATTGTCTTCCTTGAGTTGAAATAGTATGTTTTCGTCGTTTTCAAGCGGTTCGATCACAGAGCACGAAATATTTAACGTCTTATAAAAGAAAAATTGCATATTTGTAACTTCCTTGTTTTATGTAAAATTTAATGTTTTTAATGACAGTCTTAAAATTTACATAAACACGTAGAAATTTATTTCTACCTGATGAAGTTCCAAATTCGAAGAGTTTTATATGGGTCTCTAAAATGGTCGTTTTAATTTAATTTTAAATGTATATATCTAAAAAAAACAAATATTGTAAGTGTAATAATGTTAAATTGCATACAAAAAAATCGAATAAATTAATCGAGGACTCAAAATTGTTTTCTTTAGAGTTGGACATTTACTGTATGAATGCAATATTGGTTCATTTTTAACTGTTAAATGTTAGGTAAAAAACTTGAGTTCAAGAATTTATAATAGAAAATTACTGATATTTCATATTTTATAGTATTTTCGATAAAACCCTTACGTCTAACAATTGAATTAGATGAGGTCGAGCATTACTATGAGATATGGAAATATATGCCGTGTAAAAACTAGGTCACACGAATCGCAAAGGATACAACAAGGAAACAGGCCTGTACTTTAATGCTATGTATACACCTCACGAAGATTATAGCTTAAATATTACTTTAACTGTGTCTAGTTATTTTACGACTTATAAAAACGAAGGTAAGGTACAAAGAGTGTCAGGACGTTGTCAGACATATAGGATATTATATGCAGACTATATAACCATGACCGAGATTACGGTGAGTGACGTTAAACGGTATATATACATTAGCATTATATGTTATACAAAACAAAGAAAGAAGGTCAAGAATAAACTAGACTAGTATTTTTTAAATTGTATACACCGTTCAAGAGAGAATTATCAGAATTCAAATATGAGCTATGTGGTATTTGCGTGATGGAAATAACAAAAACTATGTCACTAGAGGAAAGAAGAAGGACGAGAGGAAAACAAATTATTTACAAAACTCAAGATATTTTATTTAGTCGAGAAACAGAAAAAGCTTTTTTAAGTAAAGGTCGCCAAATTAATAAGAAACTAGGGCATGTGTAACTCAAGATTGAATAGAAGATAATGTTGAGTGACACCAAGAAATCAGCAAATGTCTTTCAATGACGCCACACAAGCAAAACTAGGATTATAATAATATCATACTATGTTGGAAGTTGTATTTAAATATATGTTTTGATAAATGACGTAGAAGCGCAAATAGTGACGTCAGAAATAAGGGAATTGGAGGATCTCCAGAGCACGGTAGCGAAATCTGCCGGAATGGGGCACCTCGGAGAGGAAACGACAGACTACATCTACGAGGCTGATAATCAGAAAAGGCGTACCATTTGGAGGCCCGTCCTGTACACACATTTCAGCGGCGCGTCGCGACGTCCCAATGGCCGCTGTCTTGGCGCCGAGATCGATAAAACGGCGCTCGGGGCGCACGCGTCCACTCGCCCCCGCAACGCACACCGCCGCGATTTACTTTTCAAAATACCTACACAAACTTGCCTATGTGACTAACAAAGGGCCCGGGAACGAGTCGCGCTCGCTACAGAATCTCATCTCTACCTTAAGCACACGCAGAAAGTACAAAGGTAAATTTTGAGCAAAAATAAAGGCTGCTATAAAGAGAACCGGATTTCTTTATAAAGGGACTTCAGATGTAATACAACGTACCACCGAGGAACACTAAGACCTGTGATAAAAGTATAAACATGAGCTGAATAGCTGTTATAAGAAATAGTTAAGTACAGCTGAACATTTTAATATTTTATAATCAATCACATTGTATTTTTAACAGAGATTGCAAAAGGACAGCGAATATTGTGTTGAAGTTTTCAGAAGACGACGTTTCATCTCAGAATATTTCAAATAGACTTTATAAGTAGGCTTATCAAGCATCTACTACATGGAAAATTAACCTTAGAACAGACAGTGAAAGCGAAGCGGGAAACACTGACGCACGGTAATGTATTCTTCAATGTGACTCACGTTTCAAATTATCCTTTCCCGGAAGACGCTTAGAGTTCATTCAAGCTGTAATACAAAAATCGCAGGAAGATCAGAAGGTCATACCGGATATTTTTCTATGCCACGAGATTTCCATCGAAAAGTGAAAATGGAAATTGATTTGTTCCCAAGAACAGGATAATAAAAAACAGTGGTTCAACTAAAACACATATACTGGTATAAATAAACGACAATTTTTTACACCATGAAACCCTACAAGCTTCTGAAATCTGGTACATAGCCTATTTTAGAGGAAACTGGTCTATTGTAGATTTATATATGAAGTACGCTGTACAGTAGAATCTCGCATAACGAGCATAATTCGTTCCTTAGTAACGCGAAACAAGTTTTACCATATAAATTAATGTAAAATACGATAATGCGTTTCATACCTAAAAATTTGATTTAAAAAACTAAGCAATTTCTGTAACAATTATTCAAAGAATATTACATATAACTTGTTAAGGAACGTGATTCATCTTCATCTTTTCTTCTATTTCGGAGTGAACCAACCTGGAATGAGAATTCGATTTGCATAAAACAAAAAATTCGAATATAATTTCATAATAATTAGTAACATACCTAATTCCTTTTTTCTATAAAGCTGTCTAGAGATTCATTTTAGTTGAAGTTTCAAAATTTGGCAAAAATGTGACATCGCATTATCATTTAATAAATTTGTAGCGCCCATATCCACCGTGATGCTCCTCAATATACGACGCAATAGTTTCCCGTGCTTTCAGCATTTCTCTTATTTATACAGAAGATTGTTGCTTTGCTGTTCCCTTCCCCACTACTGAAAAAATCTCTTTCACACCTTCTTGCTCTGAAAAACAATGCAGCTGTTGGCTGTACTCTTCCACAAGGGTCATTGATATCACTGTTATCCACCTACAACTCCAAGATCTTGGCCAGAGACACAATCCTCAGATACTGTCTGAAACCCTGCAACGTCACATTTTCGACAACTCTCTCTGGCCAAAGCTTCATCCAAGTAGAAGTGAGAGTTCTCTAGGTAAGTGTTCCCACGCCTTTTCGATCTTCTTGAGGCAGGTGACAATGTGGAACTAAAATTCCAAAACTCTGTGAGAGTGAAATTGGTCCCTTCAGTCATCTCATACATTGCTATTATGCTTCTTACAATTAGAAGTAACCTGCTGGTCCACAGGCTAGAATAATGGAGTGGTGTTGGAAGGCAGAAACTGGATCTTGATGGAATTGTATATTATTCAAGGAGGCTATTTTGTAGTCCTGGACGATGGGCAGGTGAGCTACGTCCATCGCACAATTCGGGATTCCCCTATCAACGTCACTCGTTATTAGAAACGTCGATCGTTAAGCGAGTCATTTTTTTGCAATGTATTTTCCTCGTTATGCGAATCACTCGTTTTGCGAGGTGCTTGTTAAAGGGTGGTTCCACTGTAACTTTAATTACACTAATATCCTAATGCTTTAATATTGAATAAAAGGCTAGTTACAACAATATAATAATAACAAAATTGATTCGGCTTTTTCTCACACACAATCTTACAATTTTTTTCTCACACAGCTGAACTACCCAACTGCCTCCTATATTAACACTTATCGTCAGGAGCGCGTGTCAGTCACGTACTGTGCAATTTTTTTTAAAAAAACTTCATAGCTCTTAACGTTTGTTTGAACAACTTTGCGCGTGTATTCATAAGACTTCGTTCTTCCCCGCCATGCGTTTATAACAGCGTAGGATTATTTATCATTGATAATGTTTTATTTTCAGTACTGTAACGTAGCTTCTCTTCTCAGTAGAGTCTACGAGATCTTAATGTCTACTGAGGAATACAGTCGGGATCGCTCTCTCTTTCAACAGAACTCTTCTAGGTACATCAGAAATGTGGGCCTTGCAGCGTGTTTGTTGGTATCTTTGTTTCTTTTCAAAAAAAAATTGTGCGGATAATAAAGAGTCGTATTTTGCGTTTTATTGGGTATAGCCTGAATCTGTCACTTTAGTCCCATGTTTTTCATTACATACGAATCGTTCGATGAAGCTAAAATTAATTTTACCAGTAAAGTAATAATAGATATTATAAATTACCAATCGCACTGACCATCTTTGTACCACAAACAAGAAGACTCTTCTCCCCATGGATACTTTGATGCTGACAAGTATTTCTGGTACGAGTACATCAAGTTCCCTGCTATTAAAGTTTAGGTACAAAAAGATCAAGGCGCAAGAACACACATTAAACTTGTAACGAAAAACACAACTAATTAGGCAATACGGAATCAAAGGAAAGCTGCATGAGGGAAGGTACATGTTATAGACAAGCCCCGTGAGATTTGGCGACATCGGGTGGTGAGGAGGATTCAATATTTTCCTCAAAAACTTCGGTGGAGAATGGCAAACGGCTCCTCCCAGAGAGGAGAGATAATTTTTATTAGACAATATCGGACCACGCCACCGACAGAATAAGGGAGTTAGAACAAATTATTAGAAACCCAAGAAAATTTGATTTTGGAACGTGAAGGAGATGGAATTTGACATTAAGGTCGTGGAGTTTGAGATTGAGGACGCCGAGTTTATGATGGGGCAGTAAGCATATTATGACATTTAAATAACGGGAGGAAGACGTGATACAGTCCAGGTTTCGAAAGGGCTCATCTTTGTATAACGCGGAAGTCCATATGGGTCCAGCGACAAGTTCCAGGCAAGCTGAGACGACTCGATCAACACCACTTTTTGTAACCTCTTGCCGATTTCCTCGTACTGTCAATTCCCAGTAGGATTAGTGTTAGTTATTCTGCTTTATGGGAAGGTCCGTTTAAACGACTCTTAGTGTAGAGCTCATGCATTTAGTTTATAATATATTTTATTCAATTTTGTAAATATAGCTATTGTTAATTTTTTTAAATGCCGGCTTATAACTGCAAAGGGAGCTAATTGTAGTATATTGTAAATAGATAAATTTAGAGTAAACAGATTTCGCATTTATATAATTTTTCATTTTAAAATATATATCCCCCTAATTTATTCAAACTGAACCAGTGTATTAAGAAATTACCTCTTGAAGCTGATTTCCTTGCTTCTTCGTCGAAAGGTTAAGATATTTCTCCTGACTAAGGTAGAACTTCGCTGTCTGCTTCTCAAATTTCTTCTTACCTTCCTAAAATATAATAAGAAAAATGAAGAGTATCAAATTAGTTATACAATAAAACACCAGTTAGTTATTAGAAAAAGGGTAATTATAAAATACGTTAGGGTATAAGTGTAAACTAGTGGGTATTGGAGTTGGAAATACTAAATGATACACAGGTAAATAATTTAACGTATATAAAAAATAATCTATTTCAATCAAAATTCCATTTGATATTTTACCTTACACTGTGAGCATATAATATAAACTAATTGACTTGTTTAGTAATTACGGAGTTAGTGTTGTCTATAAATCTATTTATAATTTAAATTTTGTAAAAAATATTCAAGACTAAATTAATGTTCTAGAAAAATTAATGTGGCTTACAAAAATAGCTGTTTAGATTTAAAACTTAAATTTTGTAAAAAATATTGGACAAACCTATAGAGTTCTAAATACAGGAATAAAAGAACACTAAAACGATAACAAATGTCATGCTCAAAAGTACACAGTTGTGTAAAAACAAATCAATTTCGATTGGCAAAATGTGAAAGTTTTGGATGAAGAAATTAATTATTTCTCGAAGACTGATGAGCGAAATGCTCCATATTAGGTGTATCTGTAACGCACTGAATGTAAATATAACACAAATAATACGTTCTGCTACAGTAATGTAATTTTTGTATTATTTTACCTACTTTGAAATTTAACGGCCTACATACACTGTTTAATAGCATAAATACGGACTAAACGTTGTAGACATTTTTAATAAATATTGTTTGCAGACGAACCGCCTGGGATTTTTATTAGTAATTCAAAATCGCATTTATTTTCAACTACCTGAGTGCCCCGCGATCCCCGAGTATTTATATGTATTTGTCGGGTGCTGTATTTAATTAGACACTAAAGTCTTGGTCAACATGGGAATTTAATCAGCATCTAGTGTCTCACATGTCTAGTGTGCGTGTAGTGTTTCAATGATTTTAAATACATCCTGTTTATTTTACTTATTTATTTAAAGATCATTTGTAGTTAATTGTGTACTTTATATTTTTTATAATTATTTGTTATTTGTAATGTATGACTTATCCTATTTCCTCATCCAAGGACTAATGGAAATAACAATAAATCAAAATTTGCAATATTTACTTTTTCGCGTCTATCTATCTTGTCGAAATGTTTATTTCATCATATTTCATGATGACTCACCGTAATAGAGCCTTAAATTCTTCTGATACATTAAATAAACACGCTACCTTAAAAGAGTATAACGGGCATGATGACTCACAGTAAGAGCCTTACATTCTTCTGATACATTAAATAAACAAGCTACCTTAAAAAAGTCTAAAAATTCTGGTGCACTGAAAGAGTGAAAATATCCTTTGTACTTTAATGTAATTATTAATTCTCCCTGTACAATTTTTTGGGAGTCAACAATACACGTGGTGAAAAATGTTTCTGCTATGAACTACTATTAACTACACAAAATTAAATACAAACACACACAGTAAGATTCTCAAGAATTGTAACAATTTTTTTGCCAATCTTCGCAGTAGACAACACATCTATTATAGAAACAATTAACGTCTGTGAATAAAGTAGATGTGAAGAATTAACGACCCGTATAACAGACATACACACAAAATATTGAAAAAATTCCAACATAAAATGCACGTTTCGACCATTAATTTGGATTTTGTCAATAAAAAATGTTTCAAAATTTTTTCAAAATTGTGCATATTTCTGTTATACGGATCGTTAATTCTTATGTACATGCATAAAAATCGATTAAATAATAATTATTTGAAAAATTACCAATGGTTTTTATCATCCTTTGATATTTTTAGAATCTAATTGGAGAAAGTTTAGTTGCTGTAGTTTCGTGAAATGTCGTGATTAAAGTTCGCATTTTCTTTATCATCGTCCCATGTGTACGGATTGCAGGATACAATTTATCAAATATGAGCGCACCAGAATGAAAACAAATAGTCGTGACGTAATGCGCGCAATTAAATATGGCGGATTTTTCTGTACTGCATTCATGCTGTCACATTCATATATTCCGCGTTTGTATTAAGTATTTCTCAGCCTCCACTCTCTTTCTTTTCACATATTTTTAAAAATGTGTCCAAGTTTTGTTGAAATTGGTCCATGTGTTTAGAAAATTCATAGAAAAACGTATCCACTCTATAGACTTTGCACAATAATCACGCAATACTCAACAGCATATAATCTATGCAGTAAACATTACACTATTAAAACAATTTATATTAAAATATTTTAATAACAATCGCGGTGTCAATTTACTTTCCATATGTTTTCTATAAGTATTACTAGTTATAAAATGCTGTTACATTAAAAAATAGTTAAAAATGATTTAAAATTTATATTGCATGTTAATTAATATGGTGTGTGTACATTTGTATATTTTTTATTTTTGTATTGAAGTATTTACGTCGTTTAATAATATTTTCGGCCGAGGAAGTCAACTAGTGAAAGACATTAATTACTAAATTTGTAACTTTTGAATTATGTTTTAATATAAAAAAATTGTAACATAGAACCCACATTTAATCCACAGTAATGTTACGTCTGTAGTATGCCTGATGAAGATAATTAAATAGTAATAAAATTATATGTTGACTCATTGGTCGTATTTTTATTTATTGTAAACGTAAAGTCAGAAAATTATGTGGAAAGATATAGCAGTGCGAATCTGATGTCATCGAGCATTGAGGCAGATAAAATACAAGGAAATAGAGATTATATAATTGCGCACAATATGGACGATATTGGTTTCCTTTCAGCTATGTTAAAATTCGATCAACTATATCCTACAATAAAGCACATGAAGAAATGAAAAACAAAAACAAAACGAAAGATTTTTTAAAGTTTGTACATTTCCATTTATTTGGAACCGACCTTTAACACATATTTCACGGAACCACGGCAACTAGACTTTTGTCCAATTATATCCTACAATACAAACTCCAGGTAATATCAAAGGGTGATTAAAGAACCATAATTTGTGTCATTGTGATTGTATAAGGTTGTTCTTTATATACTTTACATTATATTGGCAATTAATAAGAAATGAATTAACCAACAGCACTTGAACACCACAAAAAATGTAATAACCCACCATCTTCCAAATTATTTTTTCTATACACCAAATTACAAAATTAGTTTCCAAAAATGACTATAAGAAACGACTGAAATGAATTCTGTAAGTCACGATTGAACATTAACGGGGCTTTCCTGAACATTAAACCACATTTGGTGCTACTTTCATCATTTAATAATGAGCGTAGACCCAGCAATCCATACCATTTTATAAACCGAAGACGAAACGTAAGAAAACATATTCACTCAACTATGTTTTAAATTTTCCGTGAAATTTAGTAGCCTACCTTTCTTTCTCGAGCGATTAAGTTAGGTAGTTAGAAATAAAAGGCAAATTTTGGATTCCATAAAAGGGTGCAAACTACAATAAGAATAAACGAACGATTTCTTAATTTTAATACGCCGTTATTGTATTAGTTTGGGCATCTACAAGATTTTAAGTAAACTTTGTAATTACGGACTAAAATATAGAGAAACAGTACTGGAGACTGTAGTGTGGATGAGAAACCTTTATTCAGGAGGTAAGGGTTGATTTTATTCAGAGCCAGACCCACTGATTTGGCTTGCTAAATTGTCAGGTCTCTGCGTTTACATGAAAAGTAAATTGCGGGGTTCTGTTCCCATTAAATCCACGGTTTGATTGTGTTCGCGGACGGAATAAGGAAGCAGAATGGCCAAAAGGAGTTGAAGGTCAAGAGGTTTTGCAATACACACAAGAGAGGAAGAGTGTCGAATAAAAACGACGGAAAGCGAGAAAAATTCACAGAGACGAATAACACGACATGTTGTCGATTACAGTCGTGCAGCTACGCGAATCCAAGATTAAGACTTCCGTTATCAATCAAACAATTACGAGATCCGCGAAATATATTATTGAAAACTTACTTTCACTCCGCCGATTTGCTCTTTCCGGAATTTTTCCAACGGTAGGATAATCTGGTCGTAAGCTCGGTCCAACTGCAAGAACAAAAATAAAACAGTATTAAAAATTTAACACTTCAAGATTGCATAAACGTAAGTATGACAAATATTAATAGCAATGACAATAAATTAGGCAATAAGTTAATAAATTTCACACAAGTGGAATATACCACTTCCCATGATAATAAGTGATGTTGGCTAAACAAATTTATGACATTATTTATGCAAAAGATTCCCAGTTATAGAGCATACTAACCCAAAATGAGAAATTTGTTAGAGAATATGAGTAGTATTTGTTGTTGCCATCGATCCGATAAGAAAAATAATACACGGAACTGTGACAATGAATTTAGACGTAAAAATCGTCAACGTCGCCTTGAGTTATAATAACGTTCAAACATTAAACTAATACCATCCGTTCCTAATTTGAGACAGATTTGCCTCCGTCAAGTCGGAAGTTGGCGTGAAATATTACGAATGGCTACTGGGTACGACGGAACTAATAGGAAACATGTGCGATAGCAAATCAAATTTTCCTATTGGCTGCAATTGTCGAAATGCAAGCCAATGGGTGCTGTTGGAAATTGCAGCCGATTAACAGTTGGAATGAAGTAGAGCTACTTTGGATTCCTACCAAGGTTACGTTTGAGCAGATTTTGAGGAGAAAAGACAGAAAATGGTGAAAGAAGAAAATTGAGAACTGCCGGTAAGAGAGCATAAAATTGAGAGCTGCTCTTAAGAGCGCAGGAGATTCATGACTTTTTAGTAGGAGTCTCTGCTATTTTGGCCCAAGGCATCCGCGATATAGTGAGATTAACCCCGATGCAGCCAGCTAGGATCGACATCAGGCGCTTCCAAAGCAGACCAAAGAACATCAGAGTAATGCGCAGCCAAAAAATTCAGCTGTATTCATCGAGGGTATCGTTAACTTTGGAGTTCACATTGCCAGACTTCTTTACCATAAATTACGTTTCAGTAACATGGATTACAATTGAAGAGTAATCGTAAATTGCGACTCAAAATATAGTTTAGGCTGAAACATAACTGTAGGTGTGTTAAATATAACCTGAATTTTATATAATAAAAAATTAGTTTCTGAAGACTACTTTAGTAGTTAAATAGTATTTTAATCAAAGTCATTGCCTCAACGTTAGAATAAAAGCAAGGTAAATTATAGTTTCCCCATCAGTTAAACTGAAATTATAATGATAAAGCATGCGGGACACCGAAGAATGCTAAATAAACATGTCAAAAGTAATATCCATTCAATGGATTAACATACGATTAATTCTCCTGATACAATGCACAGGATGTTTCGAGACAGATGATTTAATGGTTTCAGAGAAAATGGTCAAGTTTATGTGGTTAAAATCTATATTTCTATAGTTTAGAGGTAAGACGGAATTCGCAAAGTAAAGATGATATAGATCGTGGAATACATAATGGGGGTTATATTGAAGATAAAGTCATGTTGATTTAGGTTTTCCACAAGTGTATGTGCCGAGTGCAATCTAAAATTTGGACTAAGTCCAGCAATAGGCCATTTCCGTACAAATCCTTCGGTGCTTAAGAAACAGATTGGTCGGCCTCCTACGCCACTCACACAAGCGATTAAAGGAGTGTGTGGCATTGGAAGGAATCGGCCTTGGAACTGCATTACGTCTTCACACCACAGTCAGATTACGGCTCATTCTTCAATTAGCAGTTCCGGGTTTATCAGAGTCCCCATCATCTTAACTGAATTTTTGAGCTATGGGCAAATCCACTGACGTAGTTTTCTGGTGCCTAACACACCGAACGTCCCTATAAATTATTATTTTACGGTTATCCACCGATTCTGTCCCCATTATAACATGTCTCTATCATCAACGAGTTTATATTTCACTAACTTGACCGGCTTTCATTTTTCTCTCTCAATGCATGCTTCAGTCTTTTGATACATAATCCTTATAAAATTTGAAAATTCCTATCCTGCCTTCCACAAAATAATGAACCCACAACAGACTGTTTAAAAAAGAATCATCCGATTTAAAAAGTCTCATTGTAGAAGACATTCATGGCACTAGTAGATTTAGAACAAGCCTTCGGTACTGTAAACTGGAACACACTTAAGGATTTTGAAGAGGAACGGAATAAAATATCGAGAGAGAAGAGTTATCTATAAACTCTACAGAAAACAGTCAGCAGTAATTAGAGTTGAAGAGCAAGAAAAAAAAGCTGACGTCAAGAAAGTAGTATGACAATGATGCAATATTTCGCAAATGCACTTTAACTTATACATAGAACAGGCGATGAAGAAAGTTAAAAAGGAATCATACTGCAAGGAAAATAAATAAAATCAAGAAGTCTACGAAACTACGTGTTTAATTAAGGCCAGTCGGTTGGAAATTCAAGAACATTTGCTACTGCATATTCACTGTGTAAACATATGGATATCGGACAAAATATATTTATAGTATTATATTTATTATTTGAAAATAAAAATAGCCCTTACTACTTTTCTCTTAACAGCGTAATTGATTTACATGAAATACGAAACAGAACCTTTCACGTGCTTTATGTCATATGAATGAAGGTATTATTAAAAAAATTCCCTACTTGTTTACATTTAGTTTTGGACCAATATTAAACCAATATTCTATTATAGGCTATACATATTTAATCGTAAGTGATCTATAACAACCATATTATTTTATTGGGCTTACGTTACTAATTAAAATTGTATGATTCTGCTACATTATAGTAAAATAAAATTTGAAAAAGTCAATCCAGCAGAAAATCATGGTCGATCCGAGGATAATGTAACAATATTGAGAGTTCATATGTGTTAGAGGGTTTTTGGAAAAATGGTATAAAAATCACAAACATAATTAATCGTGTACACTTATATGTTTTCGAACATAACTTCAAAGAATTTTGAAGACACAGTTTTCAAAATTTAATTTTGTGTAGTTTTAAACAAAAGTAACAAGTTCTATGTTTATATGGTTCAAAATATTAATTCTATTTTAACCAATTGAATTGAATACGATATTCCGAGGTAATTTATAGGTAAAAGTTTCTAATTCTGAACAAGTATTGCTAAGAATCATCAAGTTCACTTGCCACACACATACTAATTGTCAGTCACTTAAATAACTTAAATTGTTATAATACGATTAAAAATATATATTAATAAATGCATAACAACATACATTCGAAAATCAATTTTGTGGTTGTAGACAAGAAGTGTAGGAGATTTTTAGATTGCAGAAAGTCTGGCGGGCCCCGATCTAAAGTAAAGAAAGTGAGGAAATTTCATTACCGCCTGTTAGAGACGTGGAGCAAGTGTTCTACGGAGCTAGCTTCATTTACGGTATTCATAAGGGACAAATATAATTTCCCGACTACTAACAAAGTCCCGGCAGTCTCAACGAAGTTAGCGTTTCTGTTTTAACCCATAAAGCCGGCGACACAATCTGATTAACACACGACTTCTAGTAGCGCACACGGACACGACATGAATCAAAGGAGATTTTTAAGGTCAAAATAACACAGAATGACCCCAATTAAACTTCAGTTCGGAATACCTTTGTATATATTTCGGCATTTAGTAGATTGAAACTCGTGATTTTTCAAAACGAGGGAGAAAAAGAACTCCCCACTACTTGACTCAATTTTAAAATGGTTTGTGAAGGAGAACAATAAACATTTAAAAAGATTTTTTTTCGTCACTCCATTCGAGTTTGCCCTTTACGTTTTGTAATATGTAAGCCTAGTTCTTCAATTATGAATGAATAATACCTATTATTTGAAATGTACTTATTCCTATGGAATACATAAAGAAATATGATTTGTAAGCATGTTAATACTCGATTCTAACCTTTATGTTTTTTAGTTTTAGCTTGTAACTGATTTATATGTTAGCGTGTTATATTGAATAATTATTTTAACTATTGATTCTGGTGTTAATAGTTTTGAATTCATATAAGTTACTTCCTCCGCTAAACTTTCCAGTTATCGAATTTTGCCACGAGATGAGAGAAGATCTACTTCCTTAAGGGCGTCGTCCTGTCTTTCTGGTAGCAGAAACGTTATAGATACCCATGCTTCCTCGTTGTCTGCATTTTGTAAGGGTTGTTGTCGGCATGTAAGTTCAGTGAAAAATTCGTGATACGAAGATTCGACTTACAATTGACCTTGACTCTGCAAGATGCTTACGATCGGTGTTTGTCCAGGAAGTACAACGTAGAACCAAGCCCAACTTGTCTGCAAACATAGCTGTTTCAAGACTTCTCTCCTTCCGTTGATGTTGGATCAAAACCACTGGCTTTACACTACAACTAACTTTCAAACACATTGTCCTCCTCGAAAGTGACAGGTGATCTAGTGTCCTTGCTTGAATTAATAATCACGTGCTCCTTTTCAAAGCTGTCCTTTGGGAGGATTCTTCCGGAGGTAACCAGGAGTGTACTTCTAAATTTAGACCTCGCGGCTAATTATCCTCAGATAATGCCGACTGCACTTTAAAATAAACGGCACACACTTTAATTGTATAATTATTAAATCACATTAATCGTAGTTCAGTTTAGCATGGTTTCTGATTACATTTACACCTTGATGTCGTACCAGATTCTTCTTCCTAAACGAAATAATGGATTAATAATAAATAAATCTTGAAGACGACAGCCGTCCTCCTGACATTTTATCTTGTACTACTTTGAAACTGATGCTTTTTCAGAATGAAGAAAAAAGAGACCTCTTTGCTACTTGGTAAATCTTAAGAGAGTTTGTGTAGAACAACAAAATATTTAAAAAGAATGTACCAAATCGCCGATGCTTTGAAGCAATAACAGTGTTCCTCATTGAGAAACTAACGCAATGCCAGTGATCCGGCAATAAAATGAATCACTATACGAAAATTTTAGTGTTAACTCAGCTCTGGTCTCTTCTGTGTCGTCATTGTTACCCTCGTTACTAGAGATGGACGATCTGCTCGAGAGCTAATTCAAAGAGTTAACTCCTTCTGCGGAGCGAGGGAGCTCAGAGTCTCCGAACTTAATCAGTTGAGTCAAAAAGTTTCAACTTTAATTAATTTATGGATTATTTAATTATAAAAATTAAACCGCGTTGGTACAAAAATATAAATTTTGATATTAAAATTTAAAAAACATGAACCTTATCTTTTTCTCTGGGTAAATTTATGCGAGGAGACTTTGGAAATTTTAATTTAATGGCATATGAACAAAATCTTTTGAACAGAAGGTACTATAATTTTGACTTATTGTATTGTCCAGAATATAGTCGTAGAAATATTTTCTGCAGTCGTCTCAACATTTTTGGTTCACGTATTCGTGCTAAAAGTTATCTTATACCTTCAATTATAACTCCTCAAAATAACTTCACTATTTCGTAATAAAAAGAACTATACTCTGCTCTTATTAACATTTATAATCCACTTCACTGTCTTATAATATTGGTGTATAAGTTTTCGTCACATTGCTGCTGTAAATTAATATAATTTTTTTATCGTTTCCAATAGGACCTTAGCCAAGAAATAACTGTAAAATTTAATTGTTTTAAAATTGTTTATTTATTCATAATCACGAAAACTGTATATTCCTTTTCCTCGGCGATATATTGGCGGTGTTGTGATAAAGTAGGTACCAAGCGAAATTGTGAAGAGAATGTAGAGGTGGATACCACTTATTTACCTCCAAAGCCTCGAACGCATGATTCCGAAAAGAAGGGGAGTGCATTTCTAGCCTACGTGCATTCTACACCACCACCAAGAATAGAAGCTTCCTCTATCAGTAAGCTGCGGGACCTAAACTCGGCTGTTTTATCTGGCGGTAAACTCAAGAACTTTTCTCAAAGTTAAAACCAATGTTATATTTTATTTTTGGGGATAAGCTCATAGAATCTTGTGGGATAAAATTACAATCGAAGGCCCAAAAGCTGCAACTTTTCCAGATGCTGTAAACGAGTCTTGTGAGAAGTGGCTTGGTGACGCTTAAAATACAATAAGAAACATTTCCAAATGAGAATAAAAGTTGCAATATTATATATTTTCCGAATAGTGTGTTTTGGTAGTTGGTTGTTAGTCGGGGACGTTAATGAAGCCTGCGTGGAAGGCGAGCCTGCGGTTAGACTGGTGTTATGCGATCTGCGCGGGACTCAGGAACACGACACGCCGTGTATTAACTTGGGCCAAGCACGATTTCCTTGCAACACACTCAATATGTGCCATATGAAAGACGTTGCATCTTTGCTGCCACAATCTACAGACCATCATCATGGGAGGCATCTGTTCAATTGTTCATATGCATGTAATACGTTAAAACTTTTCAAGAAACAACGTTAAGATGGCCAATAAAAAATGAACGGAAACGTCCTATGGAATGGGAGTGATGCATCTCTCAATACGTCGGGCTTCCCTGATTACAAATTAATTTAGGCTGGGACAGGCCGCAATCTCATGGCTGAGGATCAGACATGCTGATATCCGTTTCCTCCATTTATGAATTGTGTTCTGAAATCCTCAACACCAAATATACATCCGCATCACGTAAGTTAACAGTGGGCTGGTCGACACCCAGGAATTGTGGGAACAAACGGTGAGGAAGAGTTGCGAGTAAACCAATCCACATTTACCTGTTATTCGTGTCAATTCAAGGACTATACGAAACACGACTTTGTTTTCCAGAAACTGAAGGTAGACGTCAACGTTGATGCAAAATAACGTGAAATACTGGACGAAAGTTGTCCATATAAAATCTTGGATATGTATTTTAACAGTGCTTGGACATGAAACTGTCCGTCGAGAAATTTGTGACATAAAATGAGACACGTGGTTGTTGTGGTATTCAGTCTACTAAACATCTACCATCCCTAGTTATTACGCTTCCCATGTAGCAGAAGTCCTTAACTTCCGTCAAAATATCACTTTCCAATCAAACACCCTCTTTATTCCACTGTTTCCCATACTACACTCCATTACCTTGGTTTTCCCTCTATTAATCCTACGAGACAGGTAAATTCAGAAAAATATTTAACCAGTAGAAATATGATTTTAATCAGCAGAAAGATGCTTTTAACGCAACAGGAACAGCTGTGATCCTAAAATCGACGTGATTATAGATATCCAACTTTTTAACGTTCCTGTGCCACATTTCAGAACTATTCATTTTCCGTTACATACAATGCACATAACACTAGCGACATGTCATGAAACAAAATTGTTAACATGCTTAAGAAATTTAAACACAATTAATGATCAGACGAACTGTTTTCGTACAGAAAGCTTGGGAATGTGGTGAAATAAAATGCAATGTCAGAATAAGTAAACCAATTAATCAGATCCCGGGTTCGATTCTCGGCCCGGCCCAGATTTAATTGAGGAATTAATAATAGGATATCAAAGTAGAGTTAATTTGATCATGTTTTATTTGACATTTATCTACAAAATTTTATACATCAAATCATTTAAATAATGTGATGTATAAACATTTAAAAATTTTAATTTTATTGACTATTTTTTAATAATTTCTGTCAATAAATGGTGTGCACATTATGAATCTAAATTTAATACATAAATTAAAATTTACACAATCATAAAATAAAACAATGAAAATTATTTATAATTATAAAAATAAAGAAATGAATACACGAAAAGAAAGCGCGAAATAAGCGTTACAATAAATCCACATTTTATATTTTATATTTGTTAACTTGAAATACATTATTCGTATTTTTAAGTTATTCTGTCATTCTGTAATTCCGAATGAGTTCAGTGTAATATTCTATCAAGAATTCAGATACATTAATTGATTAATCAGGTCTGCATTACCCAGGAACGTAATATATTAACATGGTTTTTCAATTTTGTTTCTTCCTTTTAATATTGTTTTGATAATTAAATTAGAAAAATTAAATGTTCTATATTTGTCTGAAAATAATATAACGAAATTTAATGTTTAAGCGTATGAAATAAATAATTGGAGATGAAGTTTCTGATTTAAAGGGAAAAGATATGTCGATTATCAATAAAATAGATGCTTGAATAAAGTATGTTTTATTTTACGAATGACTTACACGTGGTGAATTGAACGAATTAACATAAATTAATGTGATGCATGGCATCAAAAATAACGAAATTATACGAAAATATATTGAAGTGGTTGAATCTTCCAGACGTTCATTCAAAATTCTAGTTTTAAATAGAAAAAGAGGATTTTCCTGGTGAAACAGTTCTAAGGTTTGCACCCGGGTCAATTGTGAATTAGAAAGTTTCCGAATATGCATTATGGTTCTTATATTTAACTTGGTGTACTAAAGTCTGGGAAATAATTTTCCCAATGTGTTTCCAAAAAAGGAACTGTAGCATATACGAAGTTTCGACTAAATTTCTCTGTAACCTGGACTGCTCTATACTTTCTATTCCAAACAGCATGTATACACTGACAATAAGTAGAAAAATTATTTTTTTGTTTAGTAATTCCTTTTTTTGCCTTATCCTCGTTTCATGAGGCACATACTTCCGCATGCTTTACGACAACTATTTTTAAAATAAAAAGTTGCTTCAAAGTAAAAACTTATTTACCACAGAGAGATTAAATAATTTTTATCTTGATATAACCGCACGAATCATTTCAAGGTGAAGTAGATTAGATATACCGCCTCGGACATCCACTCAAGAAATACTACAGCATCAGCGATTTATTTTTATGAGCGGCTCTAGTTAAAATAAAATGAACGTACAAGTATTGAAAGTCTCCCTGCAGTGTGTTTAATTCTGGAGTATTCAAGGATGTTTATAGTGAATTTGCATAATTCAAATCTAACGAAAATAAATTCCTTGAGCATCAAGAATTGCAGTTTGTCGCAGAGGTTTCTGGTGGTCAGAAAACCTGCGGTGGATACTTCGAAAGGTCCATAGAAACACTCGACAAACAGATGACAGTTGAAATTAAACAAAAGTTGCAAAAACTGATTAACTAAACTGGTTTTTAGATATGCGAACGCATATGCGAATGCGGATCTTAAAATTTCTAAGAAATTTGTATGGGTGCAAAAATAAAATTTAAAAAAAGTAATATTTAACTTTATTACATAATTTAATATATAGTAAGTTAAAAATAATGCATTGAACTTAATAGAACGTCCTTTTGGTTCAAGACTGTTTCGCAAAGTCTTAAATGAAACTCGCACTACTGAACAACTGTTCCCTAGGAACATTGGATGGTGGTAACGTTAAAAATCTGCATGCTATTCTTGATAATGTTTTTAATTCATCTCGATGAAAGATTCACCATTTAAGTGGATTTTCAAGCATATTGGCCCTTATTTATTGTGATAAGATAGTAACTACTTCTTCAGCACAGCACTACAATTTTCTGCTGTACTTGATTCTAATCTTCACTTGACGAATATAACATCAAGGCAAGAACGTTTTCCAAGCACGGCTTTCTTACCGTTCCTGGTGGTTCCGTATCTTTTTCCAAGGAATCTCTCTTTCTCATTCTTCTAGCCCCTTCGGATTTAAGAGAACCTTAAACGTCATCCTCAGTGTTTCTCATCTTCAAAATATCTTCATTAATCTTTTCCTCGGTCACGGATGTAAAAAAAGTTGTACTTATAGCGAGGATGCCGATGACATAAATCTTCTCTTCCAACAAAGTAGAAAACTTCTCTTTCATCTCGCGACCTGCGCTACATCTACATCCAGATGAACATCCGCATTAATTATTACGGACACTCATGCATATGTCCGAATCAATGTGGAAGTTCCGCGCTTGGGGATGCGAAAATCCACAACATCCACGACATGTTTTGGAAAATTTAAAGGCTGTGATGCAATTCTCATAACAGTATATAAGCGTCCCGATTATTCGTTGCTGCGCAATTCATAAAAACCATTGCATGGACTAGAAGACTGATTTTATTAGGTTATAAGTTCGGCTCGTCTATGACCCAAAACCTGCATTTTTTCTTGTTCTCCCCACACTCTCAAACGTTTCTGTGTTATAGGTAACATATTACACAAATTTTAATTTTGATAGGAGAATAAATAAAGTCAGGGGTTCCACGAGGCTATAACACTTTTTATGATGTTATGTTTTCTGATGACTTTTTAATAAATGAAAAGTCCAATGGAGGATTCAATCATCTACTGCTCTGGTTTTCATGTATTAAATTATCAATTAATTATGGAAAAACAGATTTCGTGCAATTTGGAAAAGAAAGTAAAGCACTTAATTCTATAGAAATAGAATAACGAAACGATGAAATTTGGGAAATTAAAATTTCAAAATTCTTATCTGTTAGCAGTAAATTAAATAGAAATATTCACATTAATGAACTTGCAACCAAAATAAGCTAGCCACTTATTCTGTTAGAGTAATGTCAAAAAGCAGTGATATGAACATAAGGAACTTTAATATAATTTTACTCGTTATTATCCTATAAAATAATTTTTTTGAGTAATTCTTCATGGAAAGACAAAATCGTTATTCTTCATAAAGGGGTTGTTAGACTTGAATGTCTAGTTTCTTCCAGAAAACCTTGCATCGTTTCTTACTCCTACATGACAGTACATATTATGCTTAACGTGAAAAGTTAACAATAACCAATTCATGACCAACTCAGAGGTACAGAATTTCAATACAAGAACAACTTTTACAAACAAGGTAAGCCACTAGAAAATACACAGAAAGGAGTCTATTATAATGGGCATTACTATATTTAAGATGCTTCCACACAACATAAAATAGTTAAAGGATAATAATATGAAATTCAGAAAAGAAATAACCAAATTTTCTTAGCCACTCCAATTTTTATCAGTCGTAATTGCCCGACCTACCTGATGCAGGTTTCTCTATAGCTTTCCCTGCATCACTTTTAGGTGGGTAGAAACTGGGTAGAAACCCTTTAAAAATATCAAAAATATAAAAATTAAAATTCTAAAATTAAGACAAAATGAAGTGATAAAATAAAAACAGTACAATGCAATGTTTCTGCAAACATCGATACTTTCGTCTTATGAAAGAAAATTGATTTTATAAGTGCACGATTTGTTGTTGTTTTTTCGTTTTGTTAATATAGGTATTTCGAATTTTTAAGCTGAAGCAGCAAGAGTTGCAGAAACCTTGTGAGGTATTTATTTATTGCTTAATTTTGTTTGGTTATGGGCCACCACATAATCCATTTGTTTATTTTCAGCTAAACCCGACGGTTTTACATTTTCATAATTAATTTCTCTCATTTGTATATTTTTCTACTGCAGCATATTTTATGCCTGTTCTAAATTTAAAGAGTATCTGAGACGGTGACCCCCGGGTAGGGGAGGTGAGGGGAGGAGCTCGACGTTTTGTTTGAGCTCCCCTTAATCCCAGAGTTGTACTGGCATGCGGACCTTTATTCAGGGCCTCGTTACTATTCACAAACGATCTACGTTGGCCGCAGTTTTTTAACACTAACTCTAATATACTCCCTTTACCTTTCTCCTATTCATTCCAACGACCTCATCTCCATCAATTTCTAACCAATTCATACTACATTCATTAAACATACCTTACACTTTTATAATAAATCTAACAATCTCTCCCTTTTCCATTTTCCTCAAAACCCATCCCTTCTTGTTGTCTTGTGTGTGTACTTGATTTTTATTGTGAGTCTGTGAATTGATAATCGTAGATTTAACTGCGATCCCACGCCGTTAAATATCTCAACCTAACATTCTCAATTACCCTAATCATAGCTCAGAACCTTCCTTCTCGCTTCTAGAAAACACACTTTTTACAAATAAACACAAATCCACAAAAAAAAAAAAATTTAAAACAAAAATCCAAACCCAACTTAAAACAATCCATCCAAACCTCCCCCCACACCCCAAAACACCACACAAACAGCCACACTCCTACACAAAACACCCCCACCTCCACTCCTCATAACAACTTACACCCCCCCTCTGCACCTCACTCCTCGACTCACACAACCCTCACGCTCACACTCACTGCTCGCTCACGCCGCGCTCTCTCACTTCACTTGCCCCTTAATCTGTTACCTGTTGTGTAGAGAGCACTCGTAGATATGATTTTGCATGTATCTAGATCTCGAGTCTGTGGTGTTCCCCCTCAATCCTAAATATACAATACCCCCTCTTGTCCCCAACCTTCCTCTAAAAAATACCATGTGTGTGTGTGTGAGTAGTAGGATCTATTAGAAAATTCATCAAGATGTCACCTACGCACGCTCGCGCTCTCGTGTGTGTGTCTAGATGAGAGTGGAGCTGTTTTGTGTAGGTGTCGAGATATAGGGTAGGTTGTTGTTTTAGTGGTGTGTGTGTGTGTGTGTGTGTATTCCTCCATATGTGTGTGTGTGTGTGTGTGTGCTGCACTAGTCCCGCTATAACCATCGACTCCTTAGAGAGGTGAGAGTGGTTTCGTTTGAGAAAAAAGTCCAGGGTTTTTAGCTTGGAAAGTTTGCAACGTGTGTGAGAGAGTGTGTTGTGGAAGAGGCGGGTTCGTTAAGGCTGCGGGCGCGTGTGGTATGCAGTAGTGTGTGTAAGGTCGTGTGGTGTGTTAGTGGTTGATTTGTGTGGTGGGTTTCGCGGGTGAGATTCTAACGCGCGTGTGTCATTAAGTGCATTTCCTTTTTATTAAAAAAACCAAAAGCGATTGCTTGGTAACATGTGAGAAATGTAATGGTGAATTTTATATTCCTCACGGTGGGAAAAATGATATTTCAAAGCACTCGGGGACACAGAAACATAAAAGATATTTAAATACCGCTTCATCTTCCTCCAAAATACAGAATTTATTTCAGAAAACAACTTATGGAGACCAAGAAAAGAAATTAGCATTGGCGGAAGAACTTATGTATTTTCAAGCTATTAATCACAATTATTCCTTCAGATCTATGGACTGTACATCACAACGTGTCTTAAGGATATTCAACAAAAAATTTGCCTGGGGCAGAATAAAATCCGAGGCAATTGTGTGTAATGCACTTTCCCCACATGCACGTTCAGAATTATACAAAAATATAGAAAAAACTAATTTTATATCCATATATTCTGACGCAATTAATCATAACGACATAAAATTATTTCCAACCATATTTAGGTTTTTTTGATTTGGAAACTCCAGTAAAAATTATAATTTTGGATTTATTTTATTTGCCCGTCAAAACTTCTGAAATAATTTTTAGTTCCATTATTAGTATTTGAAAAAAACTTTAAAACATAAAATGATTGCATATTAAGTAGACAACTCGAGCACAAATTTTGGAGGAAAATCCATAAGAGGTACAAATAACGTATATATATATATATATATATATATATATATATATATATATAAAACAAGAACCTTAATCAAAACATTATTGCTGTTGATTGTGGACATCAGAAAAATCACAATTTAGTGTTGAGCCATTTTATGTGTGAAATATAATTTAACAAATTGTTGTGAAAATTTATGATCTTTTAAACAACGACAGCAATCTTCTAAAAAATTAACTTATATCAGAAATATGTAAAAGAATAAAATAGTACTATACACATTTTTTTTACTTTTTATATTTGTAAATTGTAAATTTAAATAAATATATTACAATACTATTTTTGCGTTCTATGAAAATTTTTGTTGCTCTTTATAGATCAAATAGACTTTCCATCCTGGTCAATGGTGTCCCGCTTTACCAATATTAGATTCTGGTCACATTAATTTTTAAGTTTATTTCCTGGGCATAGCCTCTATCAGATATGTCAATAGCCAACATGGCTGACTGCCAAATATTCATTTATTGTTTATAAAATTATGAAAGGTTCTTTCACGGGTACCACCAGTTATTTGAGGTTTAGTAAAAATTTTAAAGCACTATTCAAATTTGACCAAATTTTAAGGGAAATAATTAACGTAAATTGGATCTTTTTCTCCTTGTTAAAAGTGAAGAGGTTCTATTTAGCCAGCCAGTTCTGAAGCGTTAAAATTGGAGGACGCACGATGTGTTCGTCATCGTTCTACGTACGACGTAGGCACAGCAATAGTTGGAAATATCGACTTGAACCTACATTCCCTTTTTTAACGTTTAATAATTAGTTTAAAAGCATAATGAGTCGACCTAGCTACTGATCATACGATCGAAGAACTGAGAATCCACGTATACGCAACGATACAAACCCATTCTTTTTTTTGGGGGGGGGGGGTGGTAACAATCTACATGAGGGTGATTCAGAAACAGGCAACTCCCATTTAATAGCAAAGGAAGGGCCGCCTTCAAACATGGAAATATATTAAAGATCAAGTTCCAACAGTGAGACTAGATGGCTATATGATAAACATCGTGTTACACAACGAAGACATTTTACCCGCTATATTACATCATATTAAAAACGTGTATGCTAAAATGAAACGGAAATAATTTCAAAAAGAAAGGCGAAATGATATGCATATATTTTTATTATTACAAGTATATAAAGATAAGAACAAATTTCGTCGCTCCAAACAAGTCCTTGTCTCGGTTTCATTATTTCAAAAAGCAACCCTCTATTTATACGACTGTTAGAATATTTGGTATACTTCTCTAGACGGATATTCTACACAATTTCTTCGAAATTATCATTACTGAAATATTTTAAAGTAGGGTTGAGGCTTTCTGTAGGAGGTACTTGTGGTAGTAAGAGGATACGAAGCACTTTATTCGGTAGTAGGCCTAAGGTAAATTAAGATCAACTGCTCTGCTAAAGCTGCATAGTTCTCAGATTACACTGACGTGCCCGGGGTTGTTCCGTGTTTGTGGAACGCGAGGCGGCAGGCTGAAACTCGCGTTGGATTTTACCCCCAAATCTGTTGCTTTCATGAAAAGAGGGTTTTCCTGTTATTAATAATTGTTCGAATATAATTGAAGTAGCGCGAATTCCACCAGAATTGCAAGACGTTAACGAGGAAGACAATTCTTTTTGTTCACGGTTGCTTCTGAAAGGACATTGACTCAATCACCTGTGCTTGAATACCTGATAGATGAGTAGAACAATTATCGCGGCTACGAACATCGAAATGAGGAATAGTAAAAAGTGTTGCAATCAAATTTAATTAATAGTAGATAAAACTATATCAACCGCTAAATAAATGAACGTGGCACAAAACTGCTTACGAATTGATTCCACTGGAATGTACTTAATAATTGTAGACACAAATGTGCTATATACTCCCCCGGGTTCACCTCATCGCTAGAGCTCGCACTGTCCCGTCTGTCAAGAAGTAAATACTATTCTCTGAATGTATAATCTTTTAGAATCATGCGTATAGGGCACGCTAATAACACTTTTAACAGATTGTTGTCACTACTACTCGCAGTCCTGTGTTATCGTACTCGTAGGAGCAGCGAGAGTGTAAGAACCAGAGATTCTTTTATTCATATGTACGTTAAGAGTACGTCGACAGACTCGAGTTGCAGCACTGAAAAAACGTGTCCGGGGTAACGAGAGACTACGACGAAGAAAAACCCGCCGCCTCTCATCCTGGTCGTAGCGAATCTACCACAATACAGCCTTACCAACAACCGTCAGCCGGTATTCTGAAGCAAACACCACTTTAAATTATTGCTTAAGAAAAAATATCTCATATTATTATTATTATTATACCTTATTACATTATTATTAAGTTCAATAGTTTTAGCAATGCAGACAGGGTAACATTTGAGCATCCTGTAGGAAATAAATCAAACGACTTTGCAATAGATCGTTAACATTAGGAATAACGACATTTATTCCAATTCAAAATTTGTTTCTTATATTATTAAAGAGAGAATAAATCTAGGTTTATGGACAAAAAAATTAAGTTTTTTTTACTACGTCACTTAATTTATATGAGCTCCTCGAATACTGTAGCGTCATTCTAGCTTAAGTAAACCAGTAAATCGTCAAAGCTAACGAACTAAAAGAAGCAGGCTGCGTTGATTCGCGTTCATTCGTTGTACCAACACGACGTGGACACACAAATTTTCTGGACGTCACAGACATCACAGTCTAATAAACAAGAGATATAGGCTTAATGGAATATACACTACTTTTATATTTTAAAATACGACATAATTCTTTGTTCTGTAGGAGAATGGCCGCGGGTATTTTGGCTGCTGTGGACGAAAGAAACAACATTCATTTGTGGTGGATGAAAACCTTTTAATTTTACAATTAATTTATTTTGGCGGCTTTAAATCTATTCAACACTTTACTTAAGGGGTAAAGGTCAACAAAATGAAAATATAAATATGATTCGTGATAATGCATATATTGTCCAAAAAATAAGCAAACTATTTACGACAAAACTGTTTATGAACATATTACCAAAAAAAATTAAAATAAAATAACTTACTCCGGCTAGCTGAATGGACTAACTCAAGTTGACCGAGGTGGTTCGGAAAATTACACCAAAATATTATAGAATATTAGATAAAAGGATACCGCGCTATTAAATTGAAAACCTCAATTATGCAAAGAAAAAGTAATTTGTTAACCCCATCATTTAAAAGTATTTCAAAACCCCTTAAATTACCGCGAATACGTGAAAACATTAGGCATTTTGGATGGTTGACCTCTCATTGTGAGTTGACTTAGCTGCACCGTCCCGGATAATCGGACGCTGGTGGTGAATGGCAATGAAGCCAGGACCCCTGTTCTGTTGTCCTCTGATGCCCTCTGCTCTCCAGAATGCTGGAGTCGGCAGCTAATTGCCCATGGACAAACTCTACGAATTGTAGTAGACGTGGGTTGCAAGATTCCACCTCGAATCTTCGGACAAACAAACTGCTACTGCCCAAGCTAGTGTTCGGAGACTGGACGCAGATTGTCCATTTCCAGAGTGAACTCCTCTCTAATCTGATTCCCAACGCACAGTCCTATCCTCTCTTTTTCATCGCCACACTATTTATTGGTTCCATCTGCAGCATGAATCTCAGTTTGTAATTTGGAAGGAAACACACCCCCAATTGCCTAATAATTTAATTATTTTTCGCTATTTTGTCCTTTGGCAAGGAAAAATAATGCATGCGGGAACACGCACTTACAGGTCTACGAATATCTTCGCACCTATTTATAGTCGCAGATTGAACACTAGTTCCAAATTTTGACTCTGATGAAACCTTTTTCCCAATGATCCCACGTTTTCTTGCCCGTCCGGCGGAAGTGGAACGAAAGACATGCGACCAGTCATATATTGCGAGGAAGAAACCATAAAAGAATAAGAACACATCATCATGACGAATTGACTTAAACAAATAAATAAATAATTCGGTAATTTAACTTTGGGTGAATTTTCTGTTTACTAATCAAACAAAAACAATTTTCATTCATATAGAAATTGTAAACTATCGAGACAGAAAACTGAAGGGGTTCATCAAATATAACAAATCGATGAACTTATGAGAAATGTGGATACTTTAACATACAATTTAAAAGAAACAGTACCAAATTTTGGAATATAATTGACATTTCGCCTCTTATCAATATAACAGTCGTAAGCAAAGACGAAATTTTAATTACCTTCAGGCGATGGATACCTTCCCATAATCATCAGATCTCAATCATTTTGATAATTCAGGGTGAATATTAAAGCTCAACTTGAAAAAAATCATGACACAAAAAATGTGCTTCAGCTGAAGGAGAAGATGGCAATTCTCCAAAAACGTCAACTTTACTTGTTGAATGAATGCCAAAAGAATTAATTAAAAGGGAAGATTACCCAACATAATATTACATTTTTTAATTAAAAACCTTGGTCCAGAGTAATTTAACATTTATTATTCTAAAGATTTCTTAGCTTTTTACTAATAAATTACAATTACTTACTAATTTTAAACATTGACGTTCCAAATAAAAACGTTTTGTGACTTTTGGCTTTGAAAAATAGGGAAGGGGGAAAGAAAACTTAAAAAGAAAACGTATTTCTTGTGGAAAACGATTCGTAAAACTTACAGGAACGTAATAAGAATATTACAGCTAAAAACACGTGTAGACAATATTAAAATTGTCGCGTCCATACAAAAGACGTTCGTCAAATAACCTATGAAACAATAACAATTTATAGTTAGGTCTGCTATGCTTGTTGATATATTTTTATTAAAAGAGGTACGACTTATGTATTTAGTATATATAAATGATTAATGCAACCGATAAATATTGTTACACGTTTGATGATAATGAATCACCGGGTTGATAGGTGATACAGTAAAGAAACTGTTTTCAGGTTATATTGTTGGTTCTCGAATCATCATTGCTGACAATATATCATTAAACACAAACATACATAGTGGGAAGCTTTCGGGGTTATGCTCTACAGGGAAGCGTCTGCAAAGTGGAGAAATAATATTTGATCTGGATTTATAGTCAATGGTACGGTGAAATTGTAGAGACAATTTTAGTCGTATAGAGTCACAAGATGAAATGTCAATGCTGATTAAAACAGTAGATAGGTAAAAAACTGGAGTGACAGTTTGAATAGTCAAAAATTGCATGAGCAGCAAGAACAAGAAATGATCGGGATGAACGACAAGGAAAACAAAAGTGAAGTTGTACAAATGAGACGAAGGACATGGGTTCAACGTTTTTGTAACTAAAATCTTCTGTTCATTTCCAGGGGAAGTGACAATATTTATATGGCCGTAGACACTTAATGCAACCAGCACTAGAGGTACATCTGCCCGTCTTTTCGCATCTGATAGGAGAACAGGAGATAATCTACTGTGATTTATAGAGCCAGAATCTGAAGAGGGGAGGATGACGAATTGTGTCAGTGACCGGGGAATTTGTGAAGGACTGAGAGGGGAGATCTGAGATGCTTTTGTCTACGTTATTCTTCTCCTCAACAAAGGCAATGAATGGAGTTGTTGATTTAAAACTATTAATAGCCAAACAACAGCGGATACTTTAAGAGTTTCCTATGGAAATGCACGTGATAGACACTTTCAAAACAATCAGCCAGTAAAAACCACACTACCGTAACGACTACGTCGATCCTGTTAGACAAACCCCGACCCTTGTAATTTTTTATCAACTGTGTGATATTTGAGAAATTATACGTCTACATGCTCTAGGCGAATTTTTAGCTTATTCGAGGCTGCTGACCGTGAGGCTTGCCAATGAGATTAGAGTGCGAACGCGAAACAGTGCTGACAACCTGCAATGCACAAGCTGTTAATATGAATGGTGAAAATATCGGTTGGGAAATTAGTATTTTTTTAAGATAAAAACTTATTGTCCAAATCTTGTCAAAATAATGAAAATCTATGGAAGGGAATGATGGAATCTACGATTATTGAAAATTGTTGTTGCAACCAGACAAAATGAAAACATCCTCTTCAAGGAAATTATTTAATTTAGTTAAAAGACCGATTTTTATTTAATATGAAAATAATTTTTCCTTTTGTTAATCACTATAACCAAAACTATAATTTAATTTTGATTTCAAATTTATTTAGTAAGATAAATTATTTATTAACCAAACTTTAATTCATTGATTATATAATAAGTCCGGTATCATTATTTGCGATCGCTTCATGGCAAACCATATAACTCGCAGTTGGTTTTGAACACGTCCCGCTTTCTCGCGTTTGCAACAGTAGATTGGTATAGATTTAACTCAATTTTCATTCATAGGAAAACTAACTTTCTGCCCGGCATTTCCCGGGTATTTATTTATATTATCATTGTAAGTAACACGAGTATTTGTTCAAAAAGCTACACCCGTACGTGGAACTTTGCTTAACACCCTTCCAACATCCCTCTTAGGGGCTGTAATGTAACTTAACCTTTGCATGCCATGATTTAACTCTGCGACGGTTTCGATACCAATTTCGATTGTTTTCTTGTTATTTTTTTGTACCACCCCCACAGATATAGTCACCATCGGGAGAAACACTGTCAATCTCATTGACCCTCGAGTAAATATTTATTCGATGAAAATAACGGTCGTTTTTGCGTATTTTAAAATTATCGGGGTTGTAGTTGTAAATTATTCCAACAATGTTTGTTTCCGGGTTGCAAAGGATAGATTTAAATTTATTGTTGTTTCCATTAGTGCTCGTTTGAGGAAATAGGATATGTCATACATTACAAATAACGAACAAAATAAGGTACATAATTAATAAGAAATAATCATAAAATAAGATAAAGAAAATGTATATAGTCTAAAGTCACTATAAATACTACACGCACACAAGAGATCACAAGCACACGATTTAACGTGTTTAATTTCTATGCGTAACAGATATACGGAATTTGAGTAAAGAGGCCGCTTACGCAGTTTAACTTTTAGATTAATACAGAATATTAGTTCAATGTTAAATATCAAGCATTCATAATGTATACATAACTCTGCAGTAGATTCCTCACTATGACCTGCCCACAGTCAAGGTCGCTGTGATGTGTGAAGAAATTAGCTCTGGTTGATGAATATACAGATTTGAATATAATAAATAGTATTATTACTACTTCCCACTCTGAACTATAAAAGGGTGTATAAGTTTCCGAATCTGATGTAAGCTTGACGATTTATAGACGTTAATCCAAGCTGGACTCGATGTACCGAAACCTGTTGGACGTCGTTGCTTCTTTCCAGTAAGTGGCGCTGCGGTGGCGTAACGCAGCTTGCAGGTTTACTTTCCCTGGATAGATTCGTAACGAAGTCGGTGAAGGTCGTATTCCCTACACTTCAGGAAGTACAATACCACCGGCTTAGATTGGTTTCCGAGATCCTGTTAAGAACGAGATTCTCGTTCTAGAATAATGTTATACGTATTAAATTTTTTCAGAAAGTTTTTCAATAGGGTTATCGAACTTTTAAATAAAATTTGCTAATACTGAATTTAGTTTCAGGTGGAATATTATGTTATACATAAAGATTTCAATTTAAATAACTCACTGCCCCTTTTGAAAATACTATCGTTTTAGATTACGGAAGTAAATATCACGTCATTCTAATTTCCCAAACTGTTCGGATTAAATTCAACGAATAAACTATTAGTGTCTTAAGTGATACAAAGGGACTCTGCAGAATTTTTGATGTTTTCATCTCTTCTTCATGTTTGTTAAATTTATTTGGTGTTGACGTTGTGTGTACAATATACTCCTGAAAAGGTCTGCTGACGTGGAGGAATATCTATGTTGTGTTCTTCAATGTATTAACTTTACTTTTAAGTATATCTACCGTCTGCGTGTGTCAACTATTTGAACTCAATCTAGTAACAGAGAAATTAAATTACATTAGAGAATAAGTCTACTTTGCGTAATTCCTACTCACGGAGATATGGTACATACTAGTGTCGTAATTCTTTATGAAAAGACGAAAATGTTATGTTTCAAAAAAGGAACCTGAAGCAAAAGGGACTTCTCACCTAATAAAAAATTGGCTCCCCTAGATATCAGTACATACAGTGATCAATTATGTAAGTGGAAATAACAGTTTTTAGTGTTTACTAAATTATTGAAGTGTTTATATTTCATTTTAATGAAATAAAATTTTGTTAAACTAAATTTTACGAGCGGCGGAACTCGAGGTTACGTTGCCCCTTTCAGGTAAACGACCCGAAACTCTGGCTTCACTACATCAAAACAACTATAAAAGTAGCACTTTGATGGATTAAGAATCCACTGCCCATCAATGTCACAAATGTGTCGGATAGAGTATTCTGCGGTCCCAATATTTTGTCACGTTCAGACAAAAGGTTCAGTAGCTTCTGGTACGTGTCATTTTGCGACTTTTTGGGCAGACGTATGAACCCCGCATCAGGGAACTGGAAAATTGTGAGAATCTTTCCTGTTAACATAAATTTGAATCGGGAAGGGGAAATCACAGGTTTCGTGTTCAGCGAAATATTGAGAAGGGAGTTGCGGAGTTGTCATGGAATAGTGATTGGGAAGTCGCGGAGAGAGCAATTGTAGATTTTTTGGGGAGTCTTGGAGAAGGGTGGATGTTAGTTGCTGAGTTGTCGTGGATATGGAGGGATGAAGAGTGGTTGGGAAGGAGAGGAGAAGAAAGAGAGAGTAGTTGAGAGTTGTTGACAATTTCGTAGGAGGTGTTTAGCCAGCGGTAGCAGCCAATTCCATAATATGACAATTCAATGTCTTAAATGGTTCCAGAAGCCAAGTCCACCATCAATTGACCAGGTATTTAAGCCCAGCTATCCCCTAAGAGAAGGAATCAATTTGATTTCAATTTTAAAACATAAAGTAAATTCATTTTCCAAAATGTATATAATTCATTTTAAAAGATCAAGGAGATAAATTTTTTATTTTTTCATTTTTATCATTCATTCTACCTGCACATCCAAACCCATTTAAACGTTAAATTAGGCACAACCACTACTAATGTGCAGAATGTTAATACAATATAATCTGATAGAAACAAGACAAAACAAGGTCAATTACACACTAGGGAGCGAATTAACACACATTATTTTATTTAACAAAGTATCATCGAACACTTAACAGTTAAAAAGAACTTTACCGCTGATACATGAACTAACAGAAATACTTTCATTAAAGTAAAATTTTGTAAATAATACTGACAAAAGTATATAAATAAAATTAAATCATATTAATGTCACAGTCACAAATTATTTTACTGATAAATAGTAAATCAATACTACTTTTCATAATAATTAAATCGAACAAAATTACAATCATACAAATGTATTTAATTATCAACTTTTCGTCACAATATTTAGGATGTTCGAAGAAGTTATTGCCAAACATGATGTCGGTTTAGTTAAATAAAAACTTCGTTAGTTATTTTGTTATAAATTTATTCCATTTAATTGTTTATATTAATATTAATTTACCTTATAAATCGGCGATTTATAAAACAGATGTGCTTTTCGGTGGTTTATATCATTATAATAACATAACATTTTAATTATAACTTTTTTTTGTTTAACTTTTTTTTACTTTTAATACTAATTTCTAATTTGTGTAACATAGATGTATATACTTATTTTTCCATTACTATAAAAAGTGCACTTTAAATTAATATTATTACATATATAAAACAATGACACATTAAGCAAGCATATAATATTTCATAATTAGTATTTGATGTATTAAAACTACTGAAAGCCCCTGTATATTATTTATGACGAATTTTAATGTAAATAAACATTTTTTAAATTAGTAATGTTTTTTAAAATAACAACACTACATATATAAAAGCAGCGATTTATCTGTGAATTTAGCACAATTTAATTTTAGGGTCTTAATTTACTTTTATATACTTTTACGTGTCAATGTAAACGTAATAACTGCCGTCTAATTAATATTAATTACAGTTAGGAAATGTGAACTGAAGTATTCAGGAAAGTGGCACTCCCCAAATTCTTGTTTTCATATAATTGAGGGTTACAAAATACATTAAGTTCAACGACGTCAATAATGAGGTAAATGTGAGGGAATAATTAAACATTTTAATGGCTTCGTGTCCTAATGAATTGTAAATATTTTGAATAGTAATTAATATACTATAGAGAAATGGTCGGTAATTTTTATCACGTGGGGTCATTTTTCAATTTTTTTGATCACAAAAACTTGCTATTCCTCACATTGCTTTTCGATTACATATTACAAATTGTGCTAAACATAACGTAATATATAAAACTATAATCAAATTTATATTTAAAACTTGAAAGTAATCATAAAATAGTAGCATGAATGTAAAGTACACATATTAATAGCGTAATTAACAATTGTTTATTGGGCCACAAAAATTTTCCCAGTGGGTTACTGAGTGATCTGCGGGTCATAGGTTTCCGACCAGTGCTGTCAAAAAAAATATAAAAAATATTTCTGAAATACTGACCGTAATTCCGTGTAAACAATATGTGCAGAGAAAAGACAAACTTCTTAAAAAATAAAATCATCCCGATTAATTAAAACTACTGGACATTGCGCCACTGACATTCCTGAACTACTTTCCAGCGGAAGTACTTGGCCACATCCTGCAATACAAATTACGACGATAAAGATTAAGCATGTCATGAAAATTAAGCACTTGCACCAATTTGTGATGCCCCGTTAAGAAAATACGTATTGGCAAGTATACAAATATAAAAGGCCAAATGATTTTGTAACGTCGCGCTCAGCATTAGCAATGTAACTGCTATAAAACTCTTTTTAAGTAGACAAAATTCAATATCAGTTTTCCTTCTCATAATATTGAATTTAATGTCTGTAAGGAGTATTTCTATTGTAATTAAGACTAGGCAATTATTTTTATCTGGAAGAATATTTTCTGCTAGTATCACATAACTTATCATATGTTTTAAGTATTCCTTTTATGAGAGGTTAAATAATAATAGTATATACAGCCTGAAGGAAATTAAAAATTTTTATTCTTATGAAAGCTTGGTTTGACGTGAGGATTCATGGAATATAAATAAATGTTTAAAAAACAAAGGTGTACAAGTGGGCGCTACATTACGTCATAGTGATGTACAACGACGTTGGTAGTTTCGAAGCAAGATAGTTTCTGGAATGTAACTCTAATTTTCAGAAGAATCCACTGCGGATTTCGCTTTTACTATCGGTCAAAGTAAATACTTTGGTTTCAAAGAATATATTATCATATATATTATATTAAAATATATTATGATAAAGAAGTTTCAAGGGCGATGAAGCACTTCTATATAGACTTCTTAACGTCTAAAGTAATCATAGTAGTATTTGATAAAGTTGTTGGGTATTTGTCACAGCGGTTTAATCCGTAATTTGGCAAACGAGTTTAATTAGCCTGGAAGTTTATCAAATACTATAGAACGTCTACATCCCATTAAATAACACGAAATGTAAAAAAATATATAATTAAGCGGGATCTGTCCTGTACGTAATGGGATCCAATAAAGGGCTGTAAGCCAAGAGACAAGCAGTGAAAGAAATGTGTGCGCGAGAGTAATGTTAGAGTCCGTTTGTCACGAGACTAACTTGTCGGATGGCTGGAAGCGTAGGGACAAAGAACAGCCCCAAGCACTGTGTTCAGAGAAATGTGTCAGCATTTAACGCTTTACCTCACAAAGGCAGCCGAACAAAGCGCCGGTCGGAGGTCCTCCATGTGACCCACTCGAGAGGATGACCACTGAATAATGCACTCCGAAAACACTTCAACCTCCTGTTACTGTAAACTAAAGCTTTCAACGCTACCTATAATTCCATTCTAATTACCTGCTTCATCGAGTCATTCTGGTTTATGAGATTTGATAAAGATGTGAGCTGGTTTTACACATGTTATATTATTGTAGTTTTGCTTGTGGGCGGAAGAATGAAAATTTCGGAAACTTAAAAATTACGCGAGAAAAAAGTTAACTTCATGTATACATTGAAAAATTAATAAATTTTTGTGCTGGGTATCAAGAAGTCAGTAAAATATTTGTGCAATAGGGTTTGATGGTTTATGCATTACATATCCTTTCAAGATATAGATGTAGTTCACTGTGATCTCAATCAAGAAATTTGTCGTATAGGTGGATTTCACTACGGGGCTATAACCAGGCCATACATTGGCCGTCAACTGTTTGTGACTTGTCTTCCATTCTCACGTGAGAAGACTAACGATATTTTGATCGAATAAAACATTTTGTTTGGCTATCGAGATTGATAATCGTTTCCAGAGGTTGATTGTGTATAATTTCAACTTCTTTAGGTATGGCAATATCATTAGCGGTGAGGGATGTTACACAGACTTAATGCAAAAACAACCGTGACTGTGTCAAATGCGGAGTTAAGTAATCCATTTTAATTCTGACATTCATCATGCCGGAAAGGTTGTATTTCAGCCCTTATAATTGAGTGGAACGGGGAGAACCGAAGTTCCACATAAAATCTTGGGGCAATTTCGATCAAATTTTGTACACATTACTTACGTTCCCGGAACAAACACTTGATTGGTAAAACAACTCTAGTAGCGATCGGGAATATTTTTCACTCTTCTAAAGTAGCGAAGCTTTTTTTGACTCTCCTAAGGTCACTAGAGTATTTTAATTCTGCTAAGAAATCAGTAGTGATTTTGTCTCCCTTAGGGTACCGAAGTGTTTTTGCTTCTTATCCAGGAATATTTTTGATTCTCTTAACGTACTGTTTATATTTTTTACTGAATTAGGGTACCGAGAATACGGTTGCATTTCTTAAAGAGCGTTTTTACTTAAGGGTTTTATAATATAATTACGCGGATAACGTCGAGCATACAGATAGTAACGTTATAATTTAAATGTGTAACACGGTACACAATTTTCTATTACGGTAATAAAAAAAATTATAGGTCAGAATAAATACAGAAATCACAAATTAGTCAAAGACAAATACGACGTTCCGACTGGAATATTTATTGGGCTACAGCCATGAATATCTCAATTCCTAATGTAAAGACGAAAGAGGTCGTGTTTATATTGCCATTTCTTTATTAAATATTTTTCAGACTTATTTGGCCATTAATATATGTTTTAAGATAGATAATTTTCAATTTAGATAATACTAACGGGCGTACCACACCAATGATAACACTAATGGGCGTACGTAATTATCATTCTACCAAATATCATGCTCGTGGTATTTTATTTCGACACGTATCTCATTTAAATAACTGTTTAAGTGACTTTTACGATGCTGCATTAAAGAAACCTCTTTGAGCAGTCGCATTCATATCGATATTTACCGTGACAATCTCGGTAACTCATACAAGTGTCTTAATCGGATCATAATTTATTTGACAGCTAAGATAATTAGAATTGGATAAGCCTAACCAGTCTTATCGCTAAAGATACAGAAAGTTGCAATTCAGAATCTTATTACTTTTATAAAATTCGTTTTTACAATGTTTATAATTATTTTTTGTCTTGAGATTCATTTGCTGTCGATACTTATGATTGTGCCTTCGGTATATGTGCCCTTTGGTAATTTGCATGATGAGGCGGACTTCGCTAGTCGTGTTGAAAGCGATTTGCGGAGGTCTGTGCAAGACGAAGTGGGCCAACAGTGCAGATAGCTTTATCACTTGATAAGGCAGACCTGCGTTCCACTGCACCACATGTCGCTGGGTTTTTATGTCGGCAGACATTGCCCTCCATGTACCGAAATTTATATATTTTTCCAACGTTTCACGTGTACTTTACCCTTTCGTTTAGATTAATGGGCACAGAGTTTGAACGAAGAAAACTGGTTTAACTATATTTATGTCAAAGGAAATAAACTGAACCTCAACAGTTAATTATGTATTGAAATTTCATATTCTAAAGATTTTAATGTCGTTAGTTTACAACCAATGCATGTTTCAGACCTTGTACCTCATTAACAGCAGTTTAAATAGCAGAGTAAATTTCATTTCTGCATTTTTGTGGCATATACGTACTTTATTCCACAGTATAGGCTGAAATAGAAATGTTTTTTAGTAGGCTACATGAGTGTGATCCTAAAACAGGCAACTCCCCTTTAATATCATAGGAAGAGCATTGAAAAGGGGGGATGTGGAAGGTAGAGCAAAGTAGCCAAGGGTTGACTAGGGTTCCCGGACTACAGTTTTAAGGATACTACCCGGTGTTTTACCTAAAAAGCTGCAGGGAAAACCCTAGAAAACCTACATCAGGTAGGTCGGGATTTTGGGTACTATTCTCACGCACTTCCGAATGACGGGAGACGAGTTTTATACGATGTTGTCATCTATGTTGGGATAGGGAACTCAACACCACCAAAATGTATCTTACAATGATTACATAAATTTTGCTTTGTTACTTTTGACAGAAGAAAAAGTTGTAAATTATTATAAAGAATTGACTATATCTTCTTATTCTTATTAATGGCATTTACAGTCGTGAAAAAATATTTCTATAAACCAAATGTATGGTATTGAAAAGTGGTCAAAAGATTTTCTTGACGATGAAAAAGAAATGTTGTGATTACTGAAGTAGCAGGTTGATCTCATATGCAGGGAAAGTTTGTCACTTGTACTCAACATAAAACTAGAATATGAGATCGAAACAATAGTTGGAGAAGAAGCTTGGTTTTCCAATAAGAATGATATGTATATTTACTGAGTTAGTTGCAGCATTTAAAGATGAAATTGGCAGGATAAAGACGTTCTACGAGGAACAGGTTGCAGGAAATACTCAGTCAATTGGAGTTGACTGGAAAAATAGAAATGAAGTGTGATGAATGGTCCTTAAATTCATAGACGGTGTGAGGGTGGAGTTCATATTAATCCGTTAACGCTATTTTTATGAGTCACAAATTGATGACTTTCAAAAGCGAGTTTGATCTATACTTGCAATTCTAGGCAATATAACATGTATCATTGTTCAACCTGATTCAATCAGGTCTGTGAGAAGTCTGATTCTCAAACTTGCCAATGCCATTAAAAATTTATAAGCACTGGAACTATGATACTGACGTGAAAAAATTATTACAAGAAAAAGTTTCAAGAAGGTAGTGAGCAAATGGTATCTAGGACCGACGATTTCTTCCTCTAGCATCTTACCTACCTCTTGTAATAAATCGTGACTTCTGAGTTGTTGTTGAGATATTCAGTCCGTAGACTGGTTTGATGCAGCTCTCCGTGCTAATCTATCCTGTGCTAATCTTTTTAACTCTGTTTAACTATTGCAGCCCACACCCAGCCTGATTTGCGTAACGTATGTAGCCTCGGTCTTCCACTTCTATTCCTACCCCACAAACTTGCCTCTAATACCAACTTAACGAGTCATTCTTGCCTCTATTAGTCTCTCTCTTCTTTTAGTCACTGCCCTCGATAATATTCTCTCCTCATCAATTGTACTCACGATTTTTTGATTTGCGACGTGATCCGCCCATCTAACTTTCACGATTCTTCTGAGCACCACAATTCAAAGCCTTATATTCTCTCTGTTCTGAGTTGCAAACTGACCAAGTTTCGCCACGCTCCACAGAAACGCTTTAACTCTCAACTTTTTTTTGTGAAAGCTATCCAACATTTTACATATGTAGAACGCCAAGTTCAAGACAAAATCAGCCTAATTTTATTTCTTTGTCACACTTTCCGGAAAAGAGGACGAAAGAATTGCACCAAAATATGAATTTTTGTGATGTTCCCTAACTCTGGGATGCAATTAAAAGCTTTATTTTTTATTTAGAGCAAAGAAGAGACTGAAAGAAGGGGATTTTTTTTAAAAAAATAATGGGTATATTGTATTTAACGTTTAAGAATACAGTTCCTGCTGGCATACTTCAAAGGACAAATAATAATTATGTATTCAGCACTACTACAAACATGTTCGAATGGCGATAAAATACAAAACGACAACTAGATTACGCTTGTAATAAATTTTCCTGGTTCGTTTACGGGGACAGGTCGAAATTCTCATGAGGCGTGATACACGCGGCTCCGTTGTGACTATCTTTTATCTAAAGTCAATACAGTTCGAATAATGTTATCTGCCCTGTTACCACACACGTCTGAGAATGAATGCAAGTGTTACACCACCCAGAAAAACATCCATTTTAAAAATACAATTTTCACCTATAAGATTGTTGTATCATCAAAATTATTACAATCATAATTAACGTTGAATTCGAATTAATTTAATACCTTCCTTTGATATATTTTTCAGAAAGTTTCCTCATTTTTATTTTCAATCAAATATTTCTTGATCAGAATTTACAGAGATGTATGTGATCTAGGTTTCTAGAACTCTGCCTTTACATGTAGGATTTAAAAAAATACTATTTCAATGAATTGCTTTATTTTTATTTTAGAGAAAAAGAACTACTATTTCACGATTTCTAGGTTTTCTATTCCGTTATCTTAATGTTACCTTTGCGTATTCGTTTTCTAAATATTCACAATTGACATTCAGCTATAGGAATATTTTAGTTTGGTTTGGACAACTTATAATTTTGGATGTGTGTGTGATCAGAATTGAAATTTAAATGCAGAAACAATCCTCAAACAAACAAGTCGTAACGGCCTATTTAGGGTTCGTTTGAAATTTTTATATTTCTTCTACTTGGGGAAAAGAATAAGAATAAGTAGGGGATATTGCTGTTAAGTCAAAGACCGAGAGAGGGAAGGGGCAGAGAGAGAATGTCGGGGTAGAGTTTGAGAGTGGATAAGAAGGTGATTGCCAGGGCAACTTAACGTTGTATTGGCTATTACAGATTTAAATATTTGTAAATGTTAAAATAAATGTTTAATTTTGAAATTTGAACCCTATTTCTAAATTAGAAAAAAGGTGAAAAGTTGCTATTATTCAGAAAGAAGAAAGGTGTGCATGGAATAATGAATGATCATTAAAATGTAAGATGGAATTATGTTTACAAATTAACTGAAATCGTATGAATATTTACAAGCTCTTTTATTTAGAGAAATGAGTAATGGTTGAATAATATAAGCAATGAGCTTATGAAGCTTAGGTCATCCGAGTTGAGAAAGTCGAGATTCGTAAGGTGTCTCATAAGCTATGTAACAAAAAAATATGCTCTGAAATATAATAGATAAAAATAAAGAAACAGAATAGATAAAATTTGCGGACCTAAATATTAGAAAATAATATGTGACGAATTGTAAGCCTTGAGCACTACCTGCCGACACTACGCGGAATAATTTAGCCGTGTGACCCCAGTAGCAGATACATATGCAAATGAAGCTCCATTCGAAAGGGGATGCTGATAGACAACGCAGAATTTTACATGAGACAAGCCATGGAAGTTCTACAATGAATATTCAACGCTGGCTCATCAGGGCAAAGGTAAAAAGCAAAACAGGAATTCTTGTAATGCGCTCAGTGAACTACAGTCACATACTTATTTCATTTACATTCACGAGCCGAGGAAATGATTTGAGAACTGCAGGTTCTCCCGGTACATAATGCAGCAAAAGTGTCGCCATCTCCATCAAGTCATCGGAATGTGTGTCGCCTTTTCATCCCATTAAATCAGTATAATCTTTTTTGCAATATTTAAATCTTGCCGTGCTAATGAATTATACGTTCTTCCAAAATCAGACATGGTGCTCTATACTCTATTGTCCTGGGAACCTGGTCGAGTAATATCTTTCCCTGCAATTCTTTCTTGTTCCACTTGGGAGTTTTGCAGTCGTTTTCCCATTTATTCTGAAGGCATTTTAAAAGGAATACGGTTTTAACAGATTCACTGCCCAAGCTATCTTATGTAAATTTGACCAGAATGAAGAAATTAATCGAAAATAATACGCGAACAGTCGACACGGAAGTTATTCTCAAATGAACGGCAGAATAGTCTCTTGGGTTAGATCCTATTCAACAAAATTCCATGACGCACCTCTAATTCCTTCCTGCCCACGAGAAAAACTACTGTTACGTTGTTACTCCCTCCGAATAGCTTGTAACGTTGGCACTTGAAAACTCGATATATTTTCTATCAATTGATTCCGCAACGTAGCCCAGAAAGCTTCCATATTAGAGGTGTAGAACTGTGTAAAAACCTTCACGCAGTAGGCCTAAATAAAATTAACATTGAAGGATAAGCAGCTCATACTAGAATTGTTTTCTTAAGTTAGTATACTTTATTAACCTATTTGCACTTGAACGTCTGGTTTGTGTTCCTTATTTGCGGTCAGACTGTTTGGGTCCTAGCGCAGCTCTGTCAAACTCAAAGGTCCAAAGGAAAGCATTTATTAGAAACTAGATATGCCCCCGACGAAATAGTTATTTTTATTTTGCCCTAAAAACGAAACAAAAGGTACAGAATTATGATGAAGTTGAATTCATTCAATATATATAAAGTACGGTATCATTTATTTATGATCGCTTCAGGGCAAACGTTATAACTCGCAGTTGGTTTTGAACAGGTTCCGCTTTCATACGTATCTTTAGGTGCAACACCGGGTAGGATCCTTAAACTATAGCCCACGGTCTTAGTCAACCCTCAGCTGCCGTGTTCTACCTTTCGCATCCTCCCTTTTCAATTCCTTTCCTATGCTATAAAAGGGGAGTTGCCTGTTTCAGAATCACCCTCATACAGCTTGTTAACCCCCCAAAAAGAGCAATTACTAAATATTAAAATTTACCTGACGCAACAAATAAAACCAATTTACGTACACATCGTATCGACGATCCAAAGAAGTTTATTATTTCTCAGGGAATTAGCTCTCTGCCAAGAATAGGTTAATTACGGCGCGAATCCTATTGCAACAATTACGCCTATAATAACAGAGTGGGATAAATGGCATAGGAAAGCCTAATAAGACTTATAACTCGTAGTTGGCTTTCACGCAGCCTTTCGCGCGGCATTCCAGTGGATTTATAAATATTTACATTAATATCTTCAGAACTCTGCAAGCCATCGAAATGAAATATACACGAAAATTGAAGTTACAATTCCTGTTTCAGTCCTTGAAAAATTTCATTGAAATCCGTTAAACCATTTCGGACCATAAACAGATTAAGAGTATAGGCAACCCGGATTCACTTTTTGGAGACTTAAATGCACGTAAGGGGGGAAAAAGTTTATGTTAATATTATATATTGCAATATATTGAAATAAAATATGTACGAATATATAAGATAAATCTCCTGTTTCTAAACCCTGAAATTTTCATTGAAATCCGTTGACCCGACGCACAGAGAGTCAGACAGACAGATACTTAAATTTTATATATTGGTATAGATTTCATAGAATAAACTTTAGCTCAGATACGCACTATGCTGACTTACATTACTCTTCGGCTATATCGTGCCAACTTTGAACCATCGAGAATCTAAGAATGATGGTAATGTAGTACTTGTACAAGAGTAGGCAATCTCTCTTAGTAGCGCTCAGACAACACTAATCAGGATAATTTTACTTCTTTGATAGATCACACACCCGGTATGGTCCTAATCAGTGAGCAAGTTACAATAAGGAATACAGCATGTCTGTGGTACGTCCATGAAAATTCGAAGCAGGTCAGAAGCTCGTCCGATACCAGGAGTATTCATTGCGTACTTTTCATGTAATAAACGGCCAGTATGACGTTCCTTGGGAAGCGGACTTTATAAGAAAATTTTATCTATTTATTTTTAAATCTACAACTAAGTTCATAGATCCTTATTTTCAACCGTCGGAAAAATCAGCTAACGTTTATCGCTTATTCCGGGGTAGTTCGTCACAACGACTCGTTTATTCGTAACATCTTAATGTGGCGCCAGTAATAACTCGTGCTGAGGGCTGATGCATCCCTCCCAGGCCGTGGATGACGTCAACTAACGTGACCCGTAAAATTATAAGGTTAAATGGGCTGATAAAATAAATTACGTTTCTACAGAAGGGTTGTCTTATAAGCGGCAACTTCCCTGAAATAGATCCAAGCCTGAAGAAAAACAAGTAGGAACAACTACAACTTGTCCGTAAGATGTAGTTAGCTACAGTGAGTTGAGACGACACAAAACTTATAAAAATATAACTCGTAGTACGAAGTAGCTAAATGAAAACGTGAGGTGTCAAGGAGGGTGCATTAATGGGAATGGTGAAAAAAAAAGGGGGAGGAATAATTACAGCAACGATCCATCTCGTGAACAAGTCCCGCACTTAATAATATTTCAATGTTTGACGGTAAGCAGAAGATCCTCGCAAACTTAATAGATAAACACAACATTCTAGCTGGGTGCCCGGCGTTACCCGGGTACATCTTTGCATTAGCCCGGTACAGTATTTGATTCAACACTTTTTTTATCCATATAAAAAACTTATCTTCACGATCAACACTTATCACGATGTGATTTCACCGGCATAGAGCGCGTGTTTTTGCTTGTATATTTACTTTTCACGCCTCTCTATCCCGACGGAATGTTTATTTCGTCATAACCTGCACGATGACTCGCAGTACTTTAATCGAGTCAAAAAATCGGCTGGTGCAATTAAATAAGCACGCTACCTTACAAGAGTCTAAAACATTCCGATGCATTGAGAGTTAAAATAAACGAGATACTCTAATGGATTTAATAATGCTCCGGTACACTAAAGGAGTCAACAATACTCATTCTAGAACATGCATGCCTTATGGAAGAAAATAAGCCTCCCAGTACCCTCATGGCGTTACAAATACTCCCGGTATCTAAACCGTTATATATTTAATACAATTCTTCCAATAAAGAGGTAATTATGAAGGACATCAAATTTATTCAAACAGCAAAGTTTAAAATGGCAGGATATTTAGAGCTTTAAGTTTGAATGTTGTGCTCCGTACAAAACTACGCTAAAACTTTACGCAATTTTAAACAGAAAAACTTAATTATGTGAAATATCGTTAATTCTTTAAAATTCTCACTTTAAATTATTTCTGCAGACTTTATACATCACCAAACGGTTGAAATTTTGTTTGGTATTTAAATATTATAAATTTCCAAAATTCAAAAAGCATATAAAACTTATGATTCTTAAGAATTTTTACTTCAATTATTGCGTTAGCCTTGCAATTGACAACAAATCCACAAAATTGTAATTATTAAAATAAATGAGTTAAAACTGACCTTTTGTCAGTTTTTATTTCAATTGAAATATTGAAGTATACTACCTTTCGTCTATCATTCGAGACTTCTTCAGGTATACTAAAAAGAAATTTACAATGGAATACATTAGGTAAAATATCATTAAAATTAAGCATTTCGGAGTACAGGAAGAACATTAAAAGCAGTTCACAATAATTTTGTTTTATCTAAACACAATAATAAAAAATCAAATTCATTGGAACCTTCTAAAAATTCTAGGTGAAGAACAAAATTATTCCTCCAGAATAATGAGCGAAATGTTCCACATTATAAAAAACATTCATATATGATTCTTTGCTGTTATAGTCCATTGTTGGTTCAAATTTGTAACGGAACTTCACAAGCCGTATTTGCAGCACTTTGCTGCATTTCGGCCGAAATAACCATGGAGTGAGGTTGCATGTACAGATAAATTTTGTATGTGTGAAACCATATTTTGTACTTAACTTTTTGATACCATATTACCTAATGTAATCCATTGTAAATTTCTTTTTAGTAGACCAGTAGAAGTCTCAAACGAGAGTCTGACAAAAAGCTGTTTCAACTCATTTATTGTATATTTACTTGTCATAAATTATTTATTTATAATGATTAAAATCTTACTTGTCTTTTTATCACCCTTTCATGTTTCTTGAAGTTTGTATATAGTATAGTACGGGAAAAGTCGAGCCTGAAATGTGTCATGTTATAAAGCAGTTCTGAATAAAACTGAAATGTAGAAACTTACACTTTAAAAATATATATTTCGTATTGATTATCGTTATCCTTGTGTGTCCATATTTTGCAGGGTGATAATGATCACATGTGAGCATAGCTGCCAAACAAATATCAGCGCAACGAAATATGGCGTATTTCCCAGAATCCTTTCAGTGCAAAAATGCTCGGTGATGTCACAAATTTACGTACGCTGAAACATCCGGAATGTTTCCAAACTAATATTTTCTTCCATGTTTGCGCTGGAGAAAAACCACAGTCAGTGTTTTCCTCTGTGTGTATGGAATTTTCTTGCAATTTATCCACGCGTTTAAATTTGTTTAGAGAATATACAAACAAATATTCAAGCAAACATACATCCCTCTTTATTAAATAAATAAAATATTGCCGTTCAATGCAATGAATGGAAATAATGACGAGTTAAAAAATTAATAGTCGAGCGTCAAATACTATTCAAGGCTGTCGGTCTCATTAAGGTAATCAGTCAGAAAGTAACCGGCATGAGACAGAGATGGCGATGGAAGGTACAAACGCAATTCCTGCCAGGCATTTTATAGCCATTCAACTAAATTTCTTGAACTGCACGATAGTAGAAATCGAAAGCAATTAAAGAGTTGAATGAAAAAAAAATGGATAAAATTCTGTTTGAGCAGTTATAAATTAAAACGTTATTAAAAGTTTAACGCCTATGGCTATAAAATAAGTTAGACTGAACATTAAACTTATCTTTGCCATCGTTCTCAGCGGTAAAGAAATGGACTTCTGATTTCTAAGCAACCGAACGTCCATTTCTTACTGACGAGCACTCAGCGCATCCAGAAACTTTCACAACAGAGGAAATATTCGTAGAAATTCAAAGTGCACTATTGAAACTTTGCATGCATGCAAGCTTTGTGGTATTTTAGAGATATATGTATATTATATGTACAACGTTTTACATGAAAAAGGAAGTTGTGCAAAAGGAAAATTGGTTGGTATCTGAATTTTATAATGTTCTCAAAGTGATAGACTCTCTACAGAACCACACTTGAAATATAAACTGAAATTTACTCGTAAAATATTGTATTCTTCGAGACATAAGTTGACTAAATAAGAACCATATATAAAATCTCTCTGCCGCAAGCATTAAGCACTAGGGTCTCACAAATTCAGAAGTAACCTCAAATTTAATCATAATTACTAAAAATTAAAATGTGATAAAATATTTTGTACCTGGACTATAAATGTCTATCATATGATTTAAAAAAAATATTTATAAAGGTCGCATCGACTCATATGATTTGTTACTGTTCTTTTTTTCATAATATTTTGGTGAATACTTCCTAAAACACAAAATTTTGTCCTGAACAAGTTTTAATTAGACTTCGTTTAGGGAATAATTACATTTTTTAATATAAAAAATGTACAACAAACTTTTCTCACTTTATAATTTACAATAAATAAAAAGACGGCCAAAAAGTCAGCTTTATTACATCATTATTTATTCACAAAAACGACGTTTCATCTCCAACTTGAGACTTCCTCATGCTTACTACATAAATAATATTACAATAAATTAAATATACGTTCTATGTTACTATTTTTTAATTTATATATGAACAAATACTGGCTTTTTGGCAGTTTTTTTATTTATTGATAAAAAATGTATATCTTACATAGGGCATTAAACAGCTTAATGAGAAATGATAAAGAAAAGGTTGGGAAACCTTTTAGTGATCGAATGTTGAGTTTTAACAGTTGAACATAAATCCTTCGGAATACATCCATCCGCTTCGCCCTACTGTTTCTGATGAAAGTTGATTCATTACACGCCTGGACCGAAGCAACAGTGGAAGCGGCTGGAAGTATTCCTGGAAGTCATGGCCACTGTATTTTGGTATACTCGTAGTGTGATTCTCACAGACTATCTGAAGACAAAAAAGGAAAACAGACGCCGTAGAATATTACGCAATATCACTAACCGTTAAGACAAAATGTCCATAGTTGGCCATGAAAAAAGATATTTTGCTCCACAACAATAGAACCCGCTCAGATGCCTTCAGATGTTGCTGAACTCCATGAATTACTTCCAGATGCAACATGTTCGCCAAACTTAGCTCCAGGCGATTATTTCCTGTTTCCACACGTAAAGAATTGGCTCGTTGGCCGAACGTTTGCTTATCGTGGAGTTTGAGAAATCGTTTTAGACAAGACATGAACGAGCTGGAATAGACATGTATGCCTACGAAATGTATATTTAAAAGACATAACAATGAAGAAAAAAAACTCGTTTCCTGTTTTCTAACAGAGAACTTACCTGAACATCCTCGTACCAAAGTTTTCAGCAAGAACAAATGCCAAAACTAAGAACAACGAGAAGCTGGTACTCTACGACAAGAATGATACGTCTACGCTGAATATCTCCTCAGGCATTCCATTTAGATTAACACGTCTTTGTCATACCAGATGGTCAATTTTCAGAGAATGAGATCAAAATTAATATAGTTCACATATAACCGGGATGAGGAAAATGAAAGATAAATCATGACAATCATTTCACAACAAATTGTAGGCGTAATGAGAAATGTTTTGGAATGTATAATTTAACTTACTGAGGTGAATATAACTAATGTAATTCCGTTAAGAGAAGAGCAAGTGGAATTGGCTGCATTTGGCAGGTGTAACAGGATTCTGAGCTCATACAACAGGAACGAGTTTGTCTACATAACGAAGCGAAGAATATATTTATGTACTAAGAAGAAGATGCCACAAAACCTGAATAAATTAAATTAAAAAGTCATCCGTGCGATTTTCGCCAGCTGCAACAAGCTGAATCACGTGCCAGCACCGTTACAGTGAATATCTCGTAGCGGGAATGCAGGAATTAACATACAACCGCATGCGAAACATACGGCCCTGGCTGTTATTTCGGTCGTCGTGCATCACGAATATTTTACTACAGGTTACAACCTCTCCCTCGTGAGCGGTTTGCATCATTATTCGCAGTGAGTTTTCTTAAAATCGTACAAACGTGATTACCTACCAGCTTTGTTTGACAAAGCCCTCTTGCCAGATCGAAAAAATTCATGTCATAAGACACTAAATAATTAATAAAAATGGACAGATAATATATATATATATATAATATTGTGGCGTGAGGCTCTTGTTACGCAACTCGCAGCGAAATCAATACGTGGCGAAAATTCATCACGTCACAGGTTTCCGCGAATTTTAATTACGAAAATTAGTTTAGTATGCCATGTTACGGCAATGTATAAACGCAAATTTGTGTGAATATTTTTTGTGATTTATACTGGGTTTATATCATACGATTACGCTTGTTTAAAAGGAAATATAATTTGAACTAAGTAGTCATACTAGTAACATTCACTTGAGTTGAAATAAACAGATTTATCGTCACAAATGATACAAAAAGTTAAAATATTTAATTGAAACTATAAATGAGATGGAGTTCTTAAATCAGGGTTTCCAGTCAGATGAATAATTGGCAAATTGGGCAATGGGCAGTATACGTGGAATTTTGCTATTGGAAAAAATTATTTATCTATCTCTCACTGATATTTTTTAAAATTTTATTTAGATGGCTCTCCAATAAAACATTTATGGTTACGAGTACCTCAATTTGGAGAGAGGATTAAGTGATTGTATTCATGCATCTGGCTTATTACAATAGGTTCTGTTATTATTAAGGTTAACTATTATTTTAGTAAGCCTTGTATTAACTTGCGTATATTTTCGGCTGAGGTTTAGCTTTGTTGCACTTATGTACTAAACTTTAAGTTCTGCGATTCATTCCTGGCTGCGTGTGGTCTCGTTTTCTCTTCCGGACAAAAGGACGACTATTTTGGCTGAATAGAAGTGAAGGATCCTTTCACGAAAAAGGATCACTTGTTGATAATTTGGAAGGTTTTACTTCTGGAAGTCGGAAGCAGCGTGCATAATCCGGAATCGTAACTGGCCATAAGTGATCTGAAACACATGCGATATTTAGATCCTGCAGCAGAAATTTTCTATTGGCTGCAACTGTTAAAGTGCAGTCAATAGATGCTTTTGGGAATTGCAAGTTTACGTGGGGAGAGACCGAACAGAGTGAATGAATAAACTAAATTGCTAGCTGCTGAAAGATTATGTTGAGAGGTCGGCGAGTGCCGATTGAAACTTAATTGCTAGCCGCCGAGACGAAAATGTTGAGAGGTCGGCACGTGTTGACCAGTGCACTAAACTGCTAAAAGCCAAGGAGAGAGTTTGAAAGCAGACAACGAGATCAACCCGATGCAGAAGTGTTCTAGCCATCATCACAAAGTAAAGCAGAAACAAAATCAGCCCGATGCAGTAGTGTTCCAGCCATCATCACGAAGCAGAGCTGACCAAAATGCATAAAAATAGAGTTCATATTTGCCAGAACTATTACCATTAAAAACGAAATGGCTTCTTTCGGTATACTCAACAGAGGACCCTGATTTTAAAGTCTCGGAATAAATTTATTGTTATTAGTAACATTTTCTTTAATAATTAGTACCTTTTATCAAATGCTCTTGTTTTTTGTACCAGTCAAACGTTACATGCATTGCATTTTGAAGATGATCTTTGGATAGTGATGCTCTGTGCTAATATCGCGGTGTAATTGTAAACGTGGCTAGTTGTTGAGTCATTCACTGTGGGAGCTCACTAAAATTATTCACTGGGTTCTGGATATTATGGTACTGCAGCCTAGCAGAGTACACCTTTAAAACAACAAGATGTACGTGATCTGCGGTAATACTTGAATACCCTTGGGCATTCCGACGTTGTTTCACATGAAACAAGGGACCAATACGATGCCAAGAAAACACCCCAAAACATAATATTGCCACTACCAGCTTGAAGCGTATGCAATGGAGTTGGGGTACAGACTTTCGTGTTGTTTTATCCATATTCGAACCCTACCACCTGCATTGTGCATTTGAAAACGCAAATCATCAAACCACATGACCCTTTCCTTACATTTACTGTCCAATTTCTTGTGCTCCTTTACGAAATCTGTTTACACTGTAATACGACCAGCTAGACCACCAGCGTTTTAGGTTACGTCCCGACAATTATTGTATCAAAAGGAACACTCGGAGATGGAAATTCGCCACTCACCGAATATAATGTAGCAAACAGAGAAAAAGAGAAAAATAAGAAAATTGAGTGAAAGACGAAGATGGTAGCGCAGAGGAAGAAGTCAAATAAGCCAACCTTTTTCAACTTCAGGGAATGTTTATAGGTAAAAACGATATTTTTATTATTGATCTATAACACACACTTTTTGAGTATGGTCCTTGTTTTGTATTAACTGCAGAATAATATTGCATTGTTTGTTTGCATACTCCAGTCGCGAATATGGGATTTCACTTTATCGCGTGAGAAAGTCGCAAGAGGCAACGTGCAGAAACGCATTTTTCTGAAAAAATAAACACAACAGAAAGCATGACTTATCTTCAAGATTGACAGGAATATCTTAACACAACATCGCAATATAGCTAGTTAAAGAAAATCAAGCTCAGAACGTTATTACTACGAAAATAAAATGGCGATGTCCTCAGAGCCGGTGTGTCGACACCTGGCAATCAAGGGCGCGAGTTCGAACCTGTAGTGGTACAGTCATTATTCAGGACAGAGAAAACGTTTACGGTCTATTCCCGTTATACAATGTCGAGCCGAAGGTCCTTTGCGGTGAGGAAAGCCTCGATTCAAATGCAGATCAGTAAAATTATCAGGAATGGAAGGAACTTTGGCTCGTCCAGAACAATACGTTTCACAGTAAAAACTTAAATGAAAAAAAAGTATGCTGACTTACGACGTTTCGTCCACATTTTTGGACTTCATCAGGTACATATTACTAGGTATAAAATGGCGTGTCACTTGCGCAATAGGGAAAGGAAAAGGAGTGGAGGCGTATTGTCTTCTCGTGCGAGTTTATCTACCGCATGGTTACTACATCGCTTAAAAGCTTTCATTATATTATTAAGAAAAGGATATGCAGATATAATGAATGCTTTTAAGCCTTTTAAGATTTCGGCAACGTCTTTTTGCCACACCCTACACTCATCTTTTGGGTTTTATGTCCGACTTTATTGACGTATAACATATCCCGAGCTGAATACACTATTGTTCCTAGCGCCAAGAATTGCTTTTACACTACCAATCAACTAAGTGTGAAGTTAAAGTGAACTTCGGGCAAGCTTAATCTCCTCAGTAAAACAAACAAAAGTAATTGAGTTTTCCTGACGACAACTACAGGCAAAAATTATATATTTATTATTTCGTTGTAATATAAAATGTTCAGTTTTGAATCAAATTATTAAAAATTAAATAATGAAAACATTTTTCGAATGGATAAAAATACATATCCTAAATTAGAAAAAATTCCACCCTGGACAGCTTCCACTGATGATAAAGTCAAAATGTTATTTAACAATGAGTTAGTATTTTAGACCGTTCAAATTTAACAACGTAAAATGAAATAAAATAATAAGATACAATTAAATTCCTATAACAGGGAATCGTAAATTATGTTCCAATTAAACGTATCATTTTTGACAACTAATGCGGTAGTGGATGTGCAGCATTCCGCTCATTAGTCCTAGGTAATGATTCAGTAAATCAATGAACTGAAAATTAAGTACAAATAAATTTAAAAATCAGGAAATTTCTCAGCAAACAATTTTAATTAATATTCATTTACAACGTTTCGTTCATATTTGTTGACTTCATCAAGTAACAAGACAAAATAATTATTATTATATATATATCCTTGAATACGGACGAAGCGTCGTAAATATATTAAATAAATATTAACTAATATGTTTGCTGGCATATTGTCTGTATTTTTTATTTATTCGGTTAATAAATGATTTGTAATTTTTCCAATAAAAATTATATTGAGATAAAACAAGCTTGGACACAATTGTATATTATTGTACATCACATCTGATGATGTTTTTAAGCCTTGTGAAGTATGTTGAATCTGAGGAAGGATGCATATCTTGTTGTGGATTCACAACTCCGAATTCCGCTGGGTCACTTTAGAATTACATTAGTACCCGACAAAAGAGCGACAAACAAATATCCATGTGCAAGCATTTATGTAAAAAAAAGAACAGTTTTGAAAGAATGCGACAACATTGTTTAAAAAAAACGTGAGAGCTTGGACTTAACTGTAATGAGGAATCCTATTGAAAATGGTTATGTTCATTAGAGAAGCACTGAAGAGGCACGCCTACAATTTTTGAAATGGGAGCCGTTCTGACGTTCAGCGAATGTGAGAAGAGAAATATATGAACATTACCACAAGTGACAAGTCAATAATGAATGACATCAAACCCGTGCTGAAGCGCAGCTGCGTGGACAATATAATACAACAAAGTTTCTTGAATTTGATTCGACGGCACATGGAAGGATTTTAAGGTCATATCAACTTGACGTGAATTATCCACTAGTTGCGGTCGTATGTTCAAGTTTCATAATAATGATTCAGCACCCACCTACATTTTAAGGGGTAGTATATCTAACTAAATCGCATACATTACTAATAATTACTCCCACAGATGAACAAATAATACACATTAATTAAATTATAATTACCAGAAAAAACTGGTACAATTGGTATAGATTTATTTATATTACTGAAATACCGGCACTTAACTTAGAATCAACAAAATTTAACCTAGTTTTTTGTTTAATTTTTGTCATACAAAATTTCTGTGCCAGAGTTTGTTTGTATCTGAAAAACAATAAATCGAAGTTCACAATGTTTTTCTTTTTACAATATCAATTATAATCCGTCCTGATTTTAACTGTTTCGATACGGTTGTTTCTCCTTTGAAAAAAAATGAGAAGGATAAAAAACCTCTGACGTCATTTTAAATAAATAAAAAGACGGCAAAAAGTCAGTATATAAAAAGATATCACAATTATGGAATGAGTTGATCGCGCTATATGTGGCTGATATAAAATGACATCGTTTTAATACTTGTTTCCGAATTCTTAACACGATTAGTAGCGACGTTCCATTCGTGAGGAAAAGTGACTATTCCACCGATAAGCTCGTAACTCGGAATGCTACGCGTGATGCAATTACGTTTATAGAGACAAGGCGTGCTTTGCTCCATCATATCTTTGATTATACATATTCCTTGGAGCATTGTCGGCAGTCAGACGTTTATTTGTCCCATACTATTTATAACACTGCGGCGCTTCAGTGACCAGCTAGTTAAAAATGTAATATCGTAGTTTGTTTTAATCAAAGTTTGTCAAAACATCTATAATGACCGACTGCGTCATAGTAAATACATTTAATTATCAAAATTATCAAATGCAAACATACGCACAAAGTTTAAATGAAATTGAATTTCGAAAAATACGTAGTGGAAAATACAGTTAGTGAACAGTATATTTATAAAGCGTGTTTTTAAATTTATGGATTTTCGTTCACATTTTAAAGTTGGAACCAAAAATAACACACATCAACGAAAACTTTTTTAATTTGAAAACGGTTTTAAATAACATTAATTAAATAATTATTAATTTAAACTTTCATTTTCATACAGTTTATGAACTAAATCTTTTAAGAATTTAAATAAATATAACAATTTTAATTTCCATGTGAAGCCTTTTGGCACTGATTCGGCTAATGTATTTGTCTCAGGAGAAAATTCGTACTATTCTTAATTATTTACTCGATTAGAAAGTCGCTAATGACCTTTAATATTAGTGTGAATGTAAAAATAGAATATGACCTGAAATTACAACGTACCATCGCCAATTTTTGGACCACTTTGGGTGTAGTATAAACTATAATATTAAAATGTGGAAATGTCAACTATCAAAGGGATGTATGATGGATATTCTCATTTCAATTCAACATACAATTATGAAATTTAGAATGGATTGGAAATAATCTTATTTAACGATAATTTATTTTTACAACATCTGAAGAGTTACAAAAATATTATTAAATGTAATATTCAAAACGTTGATTTAATAAAATTGTTTGATTTGATTGACCTAAATTTTTTATTAAAAATGTACATTCTGAAATACATGGGAGGAGAACGATGTATAAAATTTGGCGTTCTCACGCCACCTTCATTACTTACATCCAAGGAAGCCTTCTTTCCTTTAGTGACTAAATTCATCTGAAGTTAGTAAATATTCAGTATCAGTCCAACCTTGTTCATAGTGAAGGTGAAAATATACTGAATCGTGATTTTGAGAGCAACAAGGATAATTATCAAAACTTAGTAGAGTTTGGCATACCGAAATGCCGAATCGAAATCATTACAACAATTTTTTTTTTCAATACGCGGTATTAATGGGTTTGTGTCCACTCCCTCACTGCGGTCAGTATCGATTCGGTTACTGTCCAAACGATGAAATAAAAGAGGCACTTGTGTGTCTGAACCTGTGTAACGGGCCCGAAGCTATGATTTACCGGTGGAAGAGGACTGCCACGCACCTAACGGTATGCTCGAGCCTACGTCAACTGCGCACTATAACTTCAGAAAGTGAAAACACATTCCAATCTCAAGCCATCCTGCACCCGGTCGAAAAATTATCAAAATTATTTTAAACAATAATGTTTTGAAAATGTATTCCGATTAGTCACAGTTTCCAGAATGCAGGGCGCACCCGGCGATTCGTACACACAGACACAGATAAAAAGGACGTAATAGTGATATGACGTGCCGTCACTTCGCAGCCATCCGTATAGTCTCCATAATCAAACTGTCAATACCAAACTGTTTCTGACCAATTTAACTACGTTTTACGTAGTGTTCGCTCCTCATCACTGCGGGCCAAATACTATATAATCACTTCGATGCGCATAAACGAGACGACGGGTTGTCCGACTTCCGACATTTCACTGCCGTATTGTTCGGAACCAGTAAAGCAAATGCAAGTGAAATCAAATACATAAGAAAATTGTGAATAAATAACTGAACATTTCCTTAGCCATTTGTAAATTAGCAATTATTGGCGACGATCAAATAAATACCAGGTAAATAATATGTACTGTAATAAGCAAATTCGCCCTTAAGGCTTTCCGGTAATTTTGCATATTAGTACGTAAGCTGTGAGCAGGATCGGTCATTGCAGAGGAATTTGTAATATAGAAACTGTTGGGCTCGAATGAAGGCAACCCTATTAATCATTTGTAGGTTCGGCAAGTCCCAAAACAGGTCATGTTTATGTGGTTTTGTAAGGTCGTTGGCCTAGAACAGCGGTCCATTGGCAGAATAAGAATAGTGGGGGTAGTTTTTGGAAGGCCGCGAAGTGCGGAAATATCGCGGGGTCAGATGGAATTAAGCGATGGTGAAAGACGGAGGAAGTGTTTGGGGGACATTATAGTTTTGGGAGCGCGTGGAGATGAATGGTGGCCAGAGACAGAGAGAGATTGAGTTTTTGGAGAGCTATTTGAGGTCTGTTCGCACGTTGAATCAGCGAAGACAAATGACCTGAAATTACAACGTACCATCGCCAATTTTTGGGCCACTTTGGGTGTAGTATAAACTATAATATTAAAATGTGGAAATGTCAACTATCAAAGGGATGTATGATGGATATTCTCATTTCAATTCAACATACAATTATGAAATTTAGAAGGGATTGGAAATAATCTTATTTAACGATAATTGATTTTTACAACATCTGAAGAGTTACAAAAATATTATTAAATGTAATATTCAAAACGTTGATTTAATAAAATTGTTTGATTTGATTGACCTAAATTTTTTATTAAAAATGTACATTCTGGGGCAGAGGTGCGAAGGCCGTACCTGAACAACGGGCAGGCTCATCGAGATCTTCAAACAGTAAACCCTCCCCCCACAGCGTGTGATTTACCTACAATGATCAGGAATTCTATTACGAACGCGCCGTTGAACTTTTTAATATTTAATTAGAATCTGGTATATTTGCAATTATTTTGGTAGAAAGTGCGTATGAATGTGAGTGTGGTTGTGGCAAGCAACATTGAGAAGCCACGTGACTCAGCTTTGGCTATAATTTGTAAACATAAATATCCGTGTGAATTAAATAAATTGTTTGAAATGTTAAGTCCTCGTATTTCATTATTACAAAAATCCCCATAATTAATTGATTAAAGCCAAGATCCCTGAGAGTCTCATGCTCGGCTCAAAAATTCATGTCTTGGCTCGACGCCTATCAGCTCCACGAAAGCATCACGCGAATCGCGATTGTAGCTTTTATATAAATATTTAATTAATTCTGCTGATGCAGTGGCGTCCTATTATGTATGTAATATTGAAATGATAACGGCAGTTTGTGTTGCTCATGTGACTTAAAAGGTCATCTACGATCGTCATCCAGAACCAGTATCTGTTTGTCGTTTAACTCGTTGAACTATAAATTCGAATTCTTACAAATAATGTTTCAGACACTACAGAATTAAATTATTTTTTTTGTTACTGCGATTGAAATGCTAAACTCGTAATATGGCAATACACATATATTTCAATTGTCAAAAGTATTTATATTTTTCTATACAATGTTGTTTTATGCCTTATATATAAAAACAAACAAAAATAATTTAGCCATTAATGTCTTTGTGCCAGATTATTTTATCGCATCCTAAATGGATTGATAATATTGGAGGTCGTTTGCTGCGTTGGTTATTGACTCCAGTTGACGGTAACAGATAAATGCTCGGAGTTTTCGTTGCTAAGATGTTTTAGCTTTTATATAAACTGAAGTAATTTTAAGGTTAATTTAAGTTTGTTTCGGTGATATTGGACGTTGTTGCAATAATAATAATCTATATCAACATTAGGATTTGGAGGCTGTGTGCCACGGGGTTTATTTACTGAACCTCAATCAATTGCACTGCGATTTAAATTTATGTCCTTCGTGTGTTCCTATAACATTCATACGATTGCCATGAAATACTGTTTAACGGTGCTCATTCCAGAGGAGGTTTCTGTCCGTCTTTCGAAGGATTACCTTAATTCCTTCTTCACCCATTTCAGGCGAGTCATCACGCCGGTTATGATGAAATAAACATTCCTACGATAGGTAGGTGTGAAAAAGTAAATGTTAAAAAAATTGATGCCGGTGAAATCACATATTCACCAAGTGTTTACGATTGAATTAAATACTGTATCTGGTTAATACAAAAAGGACAAGCTAGTCTATACCAATAAACAGAATTGAACTGTCCGTCTGTCTGTCCGTATGTTTGTCTCGAATAGGCTCAGAAGCGGCTTAACAAATTTCAATGAAAATTTTAGGGTTTAAGAAAAGGAGATTTAATTGAAATATTCGTGCTTATTTAATTTACATATATTGCAGAAGATATTAATATAATATGAATATAAATATTATTTCGACAGGAAGATATCTTGGAATTGCAGCGCGAAAGCTGGCGTGTAAACCAACTGCGAGTTATAAGTTGTATTACGCGTTAATACATCATTCATCTTTTGTTGCAGCAGGCTGAGAAAAAAGGAAGTTCTTTGGATCGTCGATACGATGTATACATAAATTGATAAATTGGTTTTATTTTTCACGTCAGGTAAATTTGAAAAATTTAGAAATTGCTAATATGCAAATAAAAAGGAAACTCGAGTTTGGTGTGGAAACCGGTGTATTTCGAGTCGCTGTGTTACATTATGGCGTTTAAAATGCGATTTAAGTAAATAATTAAATCATCAAGTGGGGAAAAAAAATTTTCTGTTAGAATCCTGAAAATCTATTTATTCCTGCTATTGTAACGGGGGTATTTTGGACTCTCGGGATACTGGGAGTATATTTGAGGTTCATATTGTGACGTTTTCGATGTCTGTTAAGTCATGTGTTCACCAAGAATTAAATAATGTACCGGGATAATATAAACAATACCCGGGCAACGCCGGATCAACAGCTAGTATTGAATAAATTTAAATAATCGTACGTTCCACTTGGCTCACCACAACGTATTAAAGTTAGATAAATTCGTAATATTTTTTTAAGATTTAAATAAACTCATAACCCCTTTACTCTGTTTTTAAATGAATTTTCTTGCATACCTAGATATAATATTTATCCCTTTACAGCTCCTATTCTTTTCCGAAATCAGGGAGTGGAACACACGAATATAGAATAACATCCACAACTATCCATACCTTCAAATGTAGAGGGCTGTAGAGTAGTCATGAAAGTTACACAGGATGTTAACAGAAGGGACGGTTTCTGATAAAAATGAATTTGCGTTAAGATCATGGCTCTGCAGCGATTAAAAGAACATTGCAGGGATTGTGACTGCTAGGAACTTGGAACTTGTCATATTATTTTATTTAAATTTGCTATTTCCATATTCTCTCATCCATCAATTACGTCATATTGAACAGAGATTACGAAGTACGAGTCAAATATTTCTGAAATAAACCACTCAATTCATCAACGACGATAAAGAGCCTCCTTTACATCATCGCCATTCAACGGCTGTTCACTTCGTAATCCCGTTGTTGCAGATGCAATGTAGATGTAGTCAGTCACCTGGTGGAGGAGTGGGCGAGGGGGAAAGCAGATGCACGGCACGATATTTGGCACAGCTTTCACCTCGGCATGCACCACCGCGAATGTCTGACGCAATGCCGATGACTGGCACGGTCCACGACCCCAGGACCCCGGGACACCCAACTGCGGAATATAGCCTGTTTGCCCCAAATGAAGTACCCTGCGGTGCTGGTTTACTAGCGACATTACGTTTCGCTATGTCAAAGCTAATAAAGCTAGCGCCGATGGCTACGAATTAAGAGAGTCTAGATTAATCGTTCGACACGGTGAAGCGGAAACTTTAAAAAGAGCACAAAATTACTGGAGTTCACGACACGAAAACGAGAAGACGGAATGATAAACTCTAAATTTGTGAAACTTGATAATAATGTCAATTCAGCTTTTCATTCGTTCGGCGTTTATTTTTGCGAAGTTCTTTACAATAAGTGTTCAGTACGTATATAAATAATTTATAGATCCTTTGCAACTTTACCGAGTTGATCGCACTGAATCACGTTCGCACTGGATCAATGCATTGGCAACACTGGCAAATATATTACGGAGTCATACCAAGAAACAAACGAAATATAGATGGCGGAGGCTCTTTTGATACGCTTCCGGGGCGCACATTAGAAGTATTATCTGCTGTGGTCATACGTAACGTAACGAGAGCATACGCCTCTTGGATGACCACTAGGCCAAGGGTTTAAATTGCAATACTCTACTAGCTTCAACGAGTAAAGTTTGAAGACAGCGGGATAATAATTATACTTCGTACTGATATGAAAATATATTATCAATAATTGCGTGTGTAATGAAATATGAGTTAAACATTGTGCTTAACTTTATGATTAATTTTGGTATAAATACCATTGATAAGATAGGGCTTGCGTCTATTTTCGACTTAAATGCACAACTCATTGGTCCAGTACCATATTATATATTTATTCAATAATATTTACCACTCCTTCGCCCTACTAATAAGATCATCATGTAGATTGACGGCGAGACTAAATAATATATAAAGAGAATGTAAAGCTAAAGTAGTGACGTTTCTGGACATCGAAAAGGTACAGTTTGTGTACTTAATTTTCTGCATACCATACTTAGCCTGTAATTTTGGATAAATCCTTTTTTATTCAATCATTAGACGTTAAATATATGTATAACTAATTTTGTACAACCGCTATTAACAAGCTCTGTAAAGAGGGATAACGGCCAGACTTAATTGTAAGTTTCACCTCTTTCATACGTGAATAAATATTTGAAATAACCTCAAAATCATTTACCGCTTCATCAAAAATACCAATTTTGTGTATAAAGTAAAGCAAACTAAGTCCTTTCCAAGCAGTTACAATCAAGGTTTTGAACGTTTGCTATTTTGACTCGAAATGAAATATGACATTTAATTGCTGCAAAAAGTTCAATGTAACTAAGAAAATAGCTTCATAAAATCAGAATTTTTTTCGTCACGATGTCGGACCTCCGTTATATATAGCTGACAACCTTATGGCTGTATATAATAACGAAAGAAGTTCCATCATAAATAATCCTGACGTTTCTTTCTTTTGTTAAAGGGAACGTCAATGTGACATATTGGAATTAGATTTTTTAATTAGATGTAATTAGATTTAAGTAATTAGATGACGTAGCTTTTGAATACTCTCATGTACGGAACGAAAGTAACAAATTTTAAAATTTCACGATTCTCAGAAGTGTAATTCATATTGTATGGAGAAGTGCGAGAAAATATGTACGTTTAATAACGAAAATGCGCTAAAATAATTGGGTAAACAAACTTTTGTTAGCTCTGACTGCGTGCTCGTAATATACAACTGCTTACTCAGGATATAATCAGATTATTAAAAGCTTCTTTTTCTCACATTTCATTCCTTAGAAGTAAACGTGAGGGGCAAACTTTTAAAACATCAAATGAGTATTACAATTTAATATACTTTTTACATAAAGCACCAGGATAATAATTTAGATCAATGACTAAAAATTTTAACTTCAAGGCGGGAGTGAAACATAATTTCTGTGATGTATTAGAGAAACGCAACAGCGTATTTTGTAGACTCAGGCTGCAGATTAAATAGTCAGTTTGTCAGATCTGTCAAGAAATTTGACCGGGATAAACGAAAAGCTCGCCATTAATTTATCAGGAATGAGAGACAAGGTCCGGGCCCACAATTTAACCAAAAACGTGATAGGAAAATTTTTAATGGTTTATCGATTGTTGGATTGTTTATAACCAATAGTCGGAAAAATTGTGGGAGACCAGCTCTAATATCTAATTCTAGACCAAGTCGGCTCAGATTTTCACAAATTCCGAGAACTGCTCAAGGATAAAGATAATATCAAAATAATCCACAACGTACTCGTATTGTCTTAATTAAAATAACTCGACAGGAGTAATTACATCTTTACAGATTTATGGTCGGAAACTAATTAAATCTTAATGTAATAGCCTTAAATACGACTTATTCTCTTTATAAATGTCAATGTAATTGAGGGGTAATTTTTCTTTGCACGGTAAAATTATCATGGAAACCATCAATGTGTGCATAATTTTTAATCTAATTCTTCAGAATGTTGAAACTCGTTCTTGTTGCGTACCTTATAGAATCTGGGGAGCGGGCGAACGGAAAGGGATGCAAAGGAAACGAGGAGGGAGGCTGACAAGTAATGGTGACAGCGAAAATGACGCTTCATGAAAGGATATAAAGAAAATGGAAGGGGGAGAAGAGACTAAGCTACCGCGAAATACCAAGTATAAAATAACTTCGCCCCTCGTCACTCTGTACTTGTCACCAGGGAAAATGGATCGAGATCTTACCATAAAAACGGTTCCCCTCACTAACTAGAATAAAAAAAAGTAAGAAATTTGGGTGGCGATAAGCACGAAGGGAATGTGCTTGCTACGTAACTCAAGTATTGGATAAATGAATAAGACATTGTGAATTTTCTTGATAGTTTGGTGGAGAATTTGGATTATTAGACTCATTTCCCTAACTAATGGAGGGTATGAACTCGCAACTTAACGAAGGTAAATAAAGAAAAATCCAAAGCAAAAATAATGTACAGGTATTTGCCAAGCTTATTGCAAATGTTAGAAAAAACTACAAAAGTCGCATGAACACACATTTGCAATCGTTAATGTAGTTCAAATTTTCCCGTTTATTCCTGAACTGTAATGAACAAAAAGTATAAAAAAACTCGTCGATCGCTCTAATTACTTACATTATACACCCGTATAAGTATACAGTCATTCGGAGCGAAAGAATCAAAATGGGCTCATTCAACGATGTCTTGTAGAAACTTGGCCAACAGTCGAGGCCTGTGTTTACTTACACGACACGTTTGGCCATTATTTACTGATGAGGTAGACGAGAAACGCTATTTCAGAGTAGGAAGTATAGGGGAAAGAAACGTTTCGAACAGTAAGAGAATTCGTTTTGGTTTTTATTTTTGACTATTACTTGGTCAAAGCACCACGATGTAGGCGAAGGAGGAAGGAAACAAATTACAATCATTATAAGTAGTATAACTTACTACAAGGATCAAAAATTGTTCAAATTCACGGTATATGCCAGATATTTTATTGACGACATTGAAAACGCTTGGTTTTGTTATATTCAGAAAATTCGTTTCAAACAACAGACAGACAGATAAATGATGTTAGTAAGTATTTTTCAATTTAGTCACGGCCGTTAATTCTGGTAAGAATTAGTTTCGTAAGTATAAGGGTTGGGAAATAGATATTTTTAAAAATAAACCTGCTGATATTGATAAAAAATGAAAACGCCTTATTTATGTATTTACACAGGTGTTTTCACAGATGACGTTACATCTGTTTCTAATAGTTGGCACGTAGATATCTTTCTCAGAATGCGGGTGACGAGAGGAATCGTGAGATATCTATAAACAAATACTGTCTACGAAGAATGAACACCATGAACGTTTAAATTTCACTTGACTCCCTATCATTCTAAGCGAACAATAAATTTTAATTATATAGTATCCTTGTGTGTCACAATTAATAAATAATTTCCTGGAATCGTCAGTGATGAAATCATTCTTCACCTCGTTCTGTACCGTAAAACTACATTCATATTCCTACCACTTCTAGACTGGAATGTGCAATAACTGGACACTTAATATCTGCAATAACATAAGAAATAACAACCCGTATAACAGACAATACATTTTAGAACAAAATAAAAATCTAGAATAAAATTGGACGTTTCGACCAGCCCTTGTGGTCCTTGTCAATATTTAAGCGAGTCTGAAATATTATGAACAAAGATAGTATAAAACAAAGAAGAACCCAAAGATGATTTAAGTGAGAAGTATATTATTTACATTTACAGAATATTTATTGGATGCGATATAAAGGATTGCGGAAATTATTTTTGATAATTTATGTCCTTTTCTGAAGTAACAGTATTATCAAAAATAAAAACATGTTTGAGTTCCAGACAATGATTAGTGATAGGAATTGTTTATAAGTAGGAACATTTAAAGTAGCTTTCTTAAAACTAGTTGACAAAGATCGTTTCGTCTGACCAATGTAACAATTTGAGGAATTATACGAGTTGTGTTAAATTTTATAAAGACCTTAATTATTCTTTTGAATATCTCCAATATTTCCAGGGACGGAGCGTTAATGAATATTCTAGAGTAATGGCATGTCGTTCCAGGAGATAAGAATAGTTGTCATACTTTTATAAATCTTAATGACGATACAGAATATTAACCTTGTAGTCATATTAGTACTTTATTTATTGTAAGATTCCTTCAGTTACTCATAAATTAACTTCATGTGATCCTATAAATATCCACTTTCACGTAAACGCTTCGAATATATTCATACTGGAATCTCCTAGATCAATACTTAAAATACTAATGTTAGAAAGCAATTTATTCTAAATAGATCAAATTCCTTATTACGCTTTTCATAAGAAAACCGTCATACGTTTAAACTGAATATCGTCGGTCTACTATGTCATTCCAACAGTTATCACAGGACAAAATAATCGAAGTTATAAAATCTTGATTTATTCGATTTCCACAAGAAAACAACGGACACCTGACAAACAAAGAATTATTCATAGTCATTGGGCTGTGAACCGTTTCACAAGAAAAAGAACTGAAAGTTATAACTCTGAAAGAAGACTCGTAAATCCTAATGCAACAATAGAAAACTCCACAAACCTATACATTTTATTTTACGAGTCCTGTTATTAGGAGGTAGAGCGAATCAGAGCAGGAGAGAAGATAATCATACTGATTATAGTCAAGAAGTAACAAAAGGAATTGAATGAAAAATTTGATAGCGAAGCATTTAGTGATAAGTATAGCGTTCTATAAAAATTTCTATGAATAGCATACATTCTTCACATATATTTAGTGCTGCCACAAACGCTGCAAACCGTGCACAAAGTCTACACTCCCATAGGAAAGAAGGGCACTATCCTATTTTGTTATAATCGTTCAAATACCACCAGTATATTAAGACACTGTTTCATAAATAACTTAAAGACAAAATTATTTATCCACTACCTGCACTACACCCATTAACTTATGAATAAAAATAACAGACTAATAGATGCTTCAGAAATTTCAAATAGTTGTGTGTGAAAATGCACATTTCAACAGAACTTGGGTTTTGTGCAGATCTGGGTGTTCCAACCTGCTCCAGATGCAACAGGGTCGCAATAGAATATCAATTTACGATCCTCTCGAAGAGCGTGACAGTGAAATTAAGAAAGCGCGACAAATTTCAGGTCAATATACAGTTTCTACGTGCAGACAACGCTAGCTTGGTACAAATTAGATAATTTCTATGAAGACATAAATTAAAACGATTCTATACAACGCGTATATATATATATATATATTATAAAATTGGTCATTAATTTAATTCTATATATTATCCTAATAGATTAACTGAGTTTAAAATGTTCACACGTTTTGAAGTAAAAAATTGCTTCAAAACTTACAGATAGGTGAAACGATAAGGAAATACCTTGTCAGAGTAGTTTGATTGGAACAAAAATCCTCATCTCCAACATTACGACTTCATCGGTTTTTCCAAACATAAACTAAAGCAAATATTATACCTGTATTACAAAAGTTAACAAATATATTCGGATTCTATGAAAATAAGCCAAAGAGTTCTTCACATTCACGTAACTCGTTCGTCTGTATGAATTATTCTATAAATATTCTTCAAGTAAACCTAATTATATATAGTTTGCGGTAGAGAATCGGCCAATTTTGAAATAACTGTCAAAAATTAATATTTTAACTTGACCGCGATTTCTGTCGAATCCAGAGTTTTGAAGTGCGCCGTTAAGAAAACTGGAGTTAAACATGTTGGTCAAGTTGAATTTCAGTTCCCGTCGGCATGTTCGTGGAGTAGCGGAGGTGATAAAGGGAAATATTGGTCCATATTATTGTAGAAACCATAGTTCTTGGAGCGGTTGAGATCAATAGTGACGCTCGCGATTCCAGTTATCACACGTCTGTATGCGGCAAAGTGAGAAGTGATTATTATAAAACAATCAAAATGACAAAGAGATTAGTGTCCAACTAATTCCTTCCCTCGTCTAATAATAAGATTGAGACAAGTAAAAACCCCGGGTAGGCCGGTAAACCTGCTACTTATCTGAAGTATTGAACAGAGCCAACAGCATTGACGTAATAATTGAAGTCTTGGTGATTTAAATTTAATATTTAGAAAAGCGAAGCGTTTATCTGGTGAGTTCCAGCGTCAAACGGACGTGCTTTGAGTTGGTTTAAAGAGAGGATTACTTTCTTATCAAGCTGAGAGCTGTTAGTAATGCAGTAAAAGCATGACGCAACCAGTTGCCAGCTGGAGTACTTGTAGATCGTGGCTTTCAAAGTAACTTGGCCTTTCAAACAGACTAAAATAACTTGATGAGCTTATGTAATCTTTATCGCCACTTAAACTATCGAAAAGTGTCAGGGGAAGCTCTATCCCGCACGTTTATATTCAATAATGTGTAATAAATTTAGTATCCCAACTGATAAGAAAATTATTATTGAAGATACTGTACATGCCTGTGTGTTTTTTTCTGTAATAAAATAAGTTATTATATGAACACTGACGTGTTTTTCCTACAACTCAGTTTAATTATTGATTACGTAGTAATTCTATAAAACATTAGAGCAAACTGAAGGAATGAAGGAACGTATAAAATGTCAATGTAATATAATTAATGTAAATGTTTAATTAGAATGCAGGGCGTTTAATATTGAATAGGACAAAGAGGATAGCAACTAAACGTTCACTCATTATTTACCCCACTACCACTGAAAACCTACTGACAAATTAATTCAGCTCTCAGAACTTTAAGGAACGACTGTTCGCATTGCCCAGTAGTCAAAAATCGGGATAAAAGTCAAACATTTCAACGGTTATTCATGATTTTCAATATTTAGAGTGGGCTTTGACAGGATACTGTACACCATAATTAGCCCAAAATTTTATTAAACCTTATTTAATATAATTTGTTTTTAAATTTAAATAATTTGGTCTTGAATTCAAAAATTACAATTTCAGTACTGATAAATGAAAATATTAACTAAAAGCTCTTATTTTTCCTTTTTCTTTCTGGATTGACTGCCCATAACCTAGTCCGATAGAAAAAGATGAAACATACATTATCAATAATAAGCTTAAAATTTAATCCTTCCCGCAACGGCCGTAAATAAAACATGAATAAAGTTATTACAATTAAATTTAAATCAAATTTCGTTACAGAGAAACTAAGACGGAACATTCTTCATTACACAGCATGAAAATTGAGTATGAAATAACAAACAATATTAATTATTTATAATTAATACTGCACAGAGTTATAACAACTCACGTATTAAATCTTCACGACCACAGCTCTAGCCTATTCAAAGGAGTCTGAATGATCGTGTGTGCTTACGAGTAAGAGTTCAAGGAAAGTTAACAAACGCTTTTATTTATCTGGTCTAAATTCAAGCAATCCTGACTGACATACGTGGCAGGGAAAGTACTGCTAAGATAATAGGCACCGATGGCTTAACTAGTTTGCAGAGATAATGAAGCAAAGGCTATTTATTCGGATTGCGTTTCGTCTAAGTCAAGCGATCGTTTTCATCGTTTCGTATAAAACGTTTACATAAAAAAATGCACATGTAGAATAACTCACATAAAAATATTAATTCAAATAAAAATTAGGATTTGTTTCATTTCATTGTACCAATCGAGATATTGTTGTATTTGAATAGATAGTAATTTCTTCTTACATGAGATGGAATAATGAGTTAGGAACAGACCACCTCAGTTTTGTGAAATCTGTAAATAGAACGCTGAATTTCTAACTACGGATTAGAATCAATATTAGCAAAGCACTGCAAAGGCCTATTGAAGTCTAGCAGCGAAAACCAGGTGATACCATTGTGTACCAAGCACTTATTCCCGTGAATCGTCGATACAATTATGAGAAAAGCTAGTTTCAAGTACTATATAAATCTGGAGGTTTCTAAACATACCCTTTCGTTGTTTTAAACAGTTCTTAATTGTTTTCTGAAAGTTACGATCCCACAATTAACCTTGAAGATATTTAATGTTCCTTTTTTGCCACAATTATATGGCCCATAATAAGAAAGGTACACTTACAAGAATTATTACATGCATATTGCACTGCAAAACGTTTTAAATTTTACAAATTCAAATTGATTGTAAATTTCTAAATTTATTTCTTCCCACAATCTAAGATACTATTAGCTAGCAAAGCAAATGTTTATGAAAACAATGAATTGGTCCCTCCTGTATGAAGGTAACAAAGAATAAATAAATGTATTGTCGGGACCAATTTAAAATAATACATATGTATATATCGGCAGTCAGTTATGGTGTATAAGTGGTCGCGTCACTGTGACGCATCAATAAGGTTCTGGGTTCGAGTCCCGCCGTGGGCTATTTGTGAATATTAGTGTGTCACACACAAACGCATTGCAGAACACCCGCAACCACGTTCGCACGATAGAATACAACAATGGGTCCACGGCTTCTATGTCAAACCAGCGAAAGGCAACGGCAATTTCCCTTAAATCAGTCTAAGGAAAGATGACTAAAACATGGAATATATACATACATAAACATATTATAACTAATTGCAGTCATAAATGCAAGTGATTTTAAAATCTGACTGGATACGTTCTGAAGACGCATGCACATATTCGAGAATGCGAATCCTCTTTGAATTACCTTTCTGACATACCTAGATTATAATTTTAGAAAAACTATATCAGGAAATGGAACAACCAAACAAAACCGAATAATTGTTATCGCACGTATTTTATTTCCGCCCACGTAACGTAAAACTTCGATATGTGATATTCCTGGCGTGATTAATAGCGAAGCAGTGTTATGCGATTAAATGAAATTATAAAGTACAACACGTCTACTACTTGGGCCGACAAAAATGCCAATTAAATAATTGAGAATCTAAAATAAAGATCTAGAGTTTAGTTCTCTAGTGAAAAAATTAATATTAACAGTTTGAAAATTTCAAAATTAACAAAAAAAGATGCAATTTAAACACGAAAAAAATTAAATTTTAGGTTTAGTATGAAAAAATAATATATAGGATCGGAAATCGAACCGTTTATTACGCAATTCTCGTACCAACAGAGCTACTCAGGTCGACTCTTGACAGATGCGTTCCTGTATGGACTGAATAACATTATTCAATACCTTATTTTAAGGTATTAGAAAATTAATCGATATTGTGAGGAAATTGATAAAGATTGCAATGGTTAATTTCAAGAATGGAAGAAATGCTTTCAATGGAATCGCAGCACTTAGGATATGGAGCTGACCTACCAGATTTGGGTGATAAAATCTCTCGACTGGACCTCGCATCACATCTGAGATACCCTGTTCATTCCCTGTCAGGGCAAGCTTTCTCCAACCACAGTATACAATTTACTAAAGCCAACTAAATTACATTCTTCACACTTCACTGACGGCAGGTAAAGGTAATAATTAATTAGTGTTGCGCCTAACGGTGGGTTAAGTGAGGAAAGTTCTCTGCGGGGAAATCTTTTTCTCTTTCAAGGGAAATTACATAGTGATGAATTCCCGTTGTCATCCGCCGATTGATGATGAACCCTAGAAGTGTGAAACGTAACAGTATTGGGTGTGGTGATTGTGAAAATGCATCACACACACACAATAACAATGCCCATGTCAGGATTCGAACTCAGGTCTTCTGTGTTATGGAGGCAGTGACGCTAACCACAATACCACAGCTGATCGGCAAATGATAGATACTATGATTTAATTCAAGAACTGCCACATACTGAGTTCGATTTCAGTTCCGGTCCAAATTTTTAGAACCTCATCCTTAATTCATTTTCACAGCCTTGAACTCTTGAGCTTCGATTGAATACATTTAAGCTGTTCATGAAAAAAATGTATTTTAACTAAGTTTGTTTTTAGGCAATTAGGCAATTGGGTTCAACTGGGTGCAAATGTAATCATTATCGTATCAATCAAGAACGAAGGTGTGTCCTCCAGTTGCGTACTTCAAAAGGGGAACAGGTTTCTTGTCTTGGGATGATTGTTTACATCGCTTATATCTGGTAAAAAGATATTGCAATGTTATCTCAACACAATCAGTTCAATTATATGACCAATATATTAAAACTATACGTTCGCCGATAAAAAAAATATCCAAAAAATAGTATTTCCAGGTATTCCCACAAAGAGTTGTAGTTTTTCTAATGGCTCGTAGTTTGCGCAATCTCTTATTAACGGGAAGAGAGGAGAGAGGTGTGACCTCTGTGTGCAGAGAGCGATCATGCGTTCAATTATTTCAGCTACAGCGTTCTGCACTCGCAGAGACGCCTCGCAGTGACACCTGCCAATTGCACATGCCAACTCTGGCGGCGAGGTCACCAGCCTTCCTCAGGACTCCAATCTAACATCGCGTATCTCTACAAAGAATAAGAAAATTATTTGGCTTTCGTTCTGTTTACAAAGCTTCTTCAACAATCCTCATTAATAAGAGAAGAAAACAATAAGGCAACCGTTAATAGTGGTGTCCAAATGCCGCTCGATATCCCACACGAGATCACCTCCAGACACAAGTCTATTTAGCACCAGTGTTTATAGTGCGTGGCATCACAATTTTCTCTCCATCAATCCAAAACGTTTCATTACTTGGCTGACCACTGCGATCGGCGTCTTCCGGACTTCGTTACACATTTATTATCTTTTTATGTTCCAAGAATTTATTTCCTGATCATGTTAACAACACATTATTCTGTAGGGACACGTTTTAAAAATGTTGCTTGTTCCAGAATTCATTAAGTTCAATGTTACATTAAATATTATTTTGTTATTCAGTTTTAGAAATCCTTTCACTATCCAACTTCTTGGCTGGTATAAAAGAGGGCTAGGAGTTTCCAAAAGTTTTTTATTGCCAAGTTTGTACAATCTCCACCATGGGCATGACCTTTTCAGCACCCATATTTCAAATAATTCTTTCAAAATGAATTATTGTATACGGAGTTTTCAAAGCAACAGAAACATTCGCTGATGATTCTGCAACGATCAAAATCCAACAGAGAAACTATAACGCGTCATTTTAAATTTTAAGCAGACATTTTTACCATATGGGAATGGGAGGCTTTTAATATACTTGCAAGTAATTCAGAAAATTTAATGGGTATGACATGTAAATACTGTTAAAAAATAAAAAGCAATGCAACCGACAGACGATCAAGCGGACTATACTTTGTGTGCATGTCATAGATCATATGGATGAGAGCTGAGCTTCAAGGGTCTGAAAAGGCACGTAATCCGTAAAGAAATTAGTACCCTACAATTATTAATGACATGCTATAAATTAAATTACCATCATATATCAATTAGCGTCAGTTTTTCAAATCAAATATAATTACATTCACAGATAAACCAAGTTTTTTCATTTCATTCATCCAACGTTTCGTCCATAATTTTGGGACTACAAGGGTATTATTAGAGCTTCCAATAAGCTATTTTTTAATGTTGTAAAGAAACTATAATCGTCACTGAACACAGTCAGGGTAGAAAATTTGTTTTTGAACCTCTAATGTATGTCACATTTGGCATCCGTGCGAAATGTAAGTCTGCATTTTGTCATTTTAAAAATTTAATTCAAAACAATCTACTATTTAACAAAATTTGTTAATTTAAATTTATAATTGACTGTAATTATTTGTCTGTACTAAACGTCTAAAGAAATTTGTTTGCGTAAATTTTTACCAAATAAAAAATATTCTAGGCAATCAGAATAAAAAGCTTCACTAGAATATGAATGCTTTCGTATCCCCGTTTTCCGTAACTCAAATAAAAGGTAAACCAAGAATTTGAGCTTTCAGTAACCGCACAATAATTATAAAGGCACACTAAAGGCGTCGAAACTAATTTACGCCGTTTGTGGACGTAGTTGACTCAATTCACTTCTGCACATAACGTGAATCTACTATGAGAATGAATTCACTAGAAAAGCAGAATTAACAGTGAAGCAGTGTGGTATCCTATAATACAAACCATAGGCAAGGATAGAACAATATGCATTATATAGCTCAAGGTGTTGAAACTCAATAGCAACTCAATTTGGATATTTTATGAAATTGATCAAATCTCGTGTACAGTAAGGCTTTGTGAGTCAATGGAAGATTTCAACATATTATTCTATCACTAGGACGAAAAATGGTGCAATGGAAGAAGATTAAATCCATTCTTTTTTTAGATATAGGAGATTTTGGAGACAAATTGGGTGTCTGTGCTTGCGTGGGATAGGATTTCCAGAGCTAGTAGATTGACAGATTTTGCGTCTTGTTTGCTCACAGGTAGTCAGGCATAAATTAAAATACTGACCGAATGGTGGCGTTCCCACGAATTCTCTAGATCACCATATGGAGAAATAAGGAATTGATAAGCCGATTATAGTACTCGGTAAAAGTATTCTAGAAAAGTGAGGCAAGTGGTGGGTCGGATGCTATACAGAGAGGAGGAAAAATCTTCCCAGAACGTTTCTTCCCGCCAAGTAAGCAGACGCCACCAAACAGAACAGTTTTTTTCAAATCGTAAAGACTGTATACAAGACAGAACAGAGACTTTGGACAGACATTTAATGGAACACTAAACTCGTCGGTAAACCAAAATGAAGAAATTATTGTAATTCTGTCTCAAATTTAAAATAAAATAACATTGAATAAATTAAATTGCTCGCCCTAAAAATATATCAAATAAAACTTCCATTACAATAGTTATAATTTTTTTATAAGGATCCACTTCTCATTCTTCTCTAAATAGTCCTGTATACTTTTCAATACACTCATAATTCATTTCAAATTACCCTCATACTTTTGACTGAAACAACAGTGCTCTTCACTTTAAAGAAAACAACGAAAAAAATTACATCAATTTAAATCTCGAGCATGAGAAACACGTCTAATTTTTGCAATTCAGCGACATCATCCTCTATGTGTAATTGAACAACCATCTATGACAAGAGACTTTCGACGGTTTTTCCGTTGGTCTGTATTATGCGGTTCAATTACAGTTGTGTGACGACATGCTGATACACCATACGAAAAAGATATGTTGAACAATACGACTTTTAATTTTTATAGTGTTGGTAAAAGCGAAAATTTTCAAACTAAATTTCGTTAAATAATAAAGATGAAAATAATAAAAATTGGTTCTTAAAGAGCCATCTTGGTTATTTTATAGAAATAACATAGAATTTATTAGGGATACACAGAAAATTTACGAAATTAATTAACATAGAAACTTGAGTCGTTATAGAATCTAAGTTCAATCCAATTAAGGCAGAACTGATTACCGATTTTAGTCAAATATACATTGACAATTATAGTGTCAGATACAAGCAGACCGTGAAAACGGCAGATTAGTGCTTATAATGATACCATAAAAAATTGGACGAATTTGAACTTAAGAATTATGACTGTAATATTTAAATAATTATGCTATTCATTACAGGAAATTTTTTTCAGATTCAACACTTTTCTCTCAATCCTAGATTGACAAGTGATTTGATTCCTAAACACCTTTAAAGTTCCCAAATGAATTTCTTCCTAATACCTTCAATCCCTGATCTTTTCAAATGAAAATATACATCGTGTAATTAAAGTATTACTCATATTTTGAACGTTCCAAAATTGTTAATGTTTTCTAACACGGAATAGAGCTCTAAACTAAACATCGTGCAAAGCAAACTTATATTCCGAGGGGAAAAGGTGGGGCTCCTCCGACTGAGGGAGATAACTTATCTCTTCTAGCGAGTAGGATACCGTCGATTTCACATGAAGTTTTTGAGATTTAAAAACAATCATTAGGGCGTTCACTCTTAACATACCAGAGTATTGAATTTTTAATCAATCAATGCCCTAAGTTATTTTATCAGATGATAACGTAATTCTATATGACTGACTATAAAAATGGAACACTTGGAAATATTTCCTTTTTTTTATCATATTCTAGACTAAAATCAACCTTTCAAGGTACCACACTCGATGATAAAACCATCGTAATTTAATCAGATAATAACGTAACTCTACATACAATACCCGACTACAGGAAAATAGAATACTTGAAAATATTTCATTTTTTAAGATATTAGAGACCTAAATACAGCTTACAAGGTATCGCACTCTATTTGGAAACACTGAATTGCATAACTTGTATTTTAATACTACAAAGCATGGGGTATATTTATGTTTCAAAACTTACATAAAAATACATTTTAAAAGAATCACCTAAATAAAAGTAAAATACTATCAATGATTTTAAGCAATACGTGTCAATATTTGGAAATCCTAAATTTTGGTTCCTCATAATTATTACTACCATGACTCCTTGAAGCATTTTAAGAGAAGAATCCTCAAAAATATTCTATAAATCAAGTGTAGTTTATTACCAATAACACAGTCTCATCAATAAATTCAATTTTACACGACGTTGTGGTACCTATTTGTACCTGTGACGACTGAAAAGTTAGGTAGTAAACTAAGTGAAACTTAAAATTATAAACGTTTATTTAGTCTACCTATGAGGAAAAATTGTTTGGTTTCCACAGTAACAGAATGTAAATAAATGAAATCGTATTGCGTATATGTGCAATTAAAGAGCACTAGTTTGAGGTTCAGTATCCCAAGAAACCAATGAGGTTTTCATAACCAGTCTGAGTCAACATTTATAATATAAAGTTATACCAATTTTAATACATCATCCTTCAGTGAAGTCGAAACCTCAAGAAGGCACAAAAAGGTACCGAAACCTCATTTAAAACGGAAGAATCTGCCTGTTATTTGTCATAAATTAAAAATTAATTTGTAAGATTTAATGCAGACGTAAATTAAAATATAATTGTTTTAATTAGTATTATAAAATGCTAAAATGCTTGTGTTCTTACCGAACAGTTTCACATATTTACAATTAATCTTAGAAGTTGCCGCGCAGATTTGAAGCTTAAAATTTAAATTGATTTATTCATACCGGAAAACTAAATTATTTGAGCTTGTAGCGCAGTAGGACCTCTCCCTAAATTTTCAAACTAGGAAACTGGTAGGCAAGAGGTGGGAATCCCAGGCGCCAGGGTGTCGCATGGAAAATGTGTCTCCCTACAACTACAAAAGATCAGGGTTGTTTTGCTGCAGGAACATTCACTCTCCAAAATTTCCCAAGGACACCCTTCCCTTCGTATGCGCAAAAATTCTCGCGCTTGACGGAGAACGAATAAATATTGGTGAACACACGTCGCGTGGGGTTGCACTTTCCCTTGGAGACGGGGAAAAGAAGAGTTATCTGGCAAGTGAGAAGACGGGCGGTGAAAGGACGGGAAGAAGATAGGCGAGAAGTGTTGTTCGGGAGTTGAAGGGAAAATGAAGCAGAGGAAGTAGGAGAGAAGAAGAAATGTGCAATTAAATAGTCAGTGTATATTGGTAGTTGAAAAGAACAGTTATAGTCATATTCTGAAAGAAGAAGGAAAATCATTTTCATAACTTATGGAAGAAACTACAAGTTCGTCAGTAGGCTAAGGCAGTACCAGATCCAGAGTCTTTTCCGTCGACAGGGGGCATATCCACAACCCTGAGAGTGCAGGAGGAAAATTGGCCTGGAAGATGGACACGATTGTGACGAAATAACGTAAAAACTCTGCTACACGTTGTTACCACAGTAATTAACCCCGAAAATCCCCTTGATATTTGAATAGTAATTCTCCTTAGTAAGTATAATTGTAATAGTGCTCTGGACCCAATAAGAAATTGTTTTGATATAGAAATAAAATTATTATATATTTTTAAAACGCAATAATTTGTTAAATAATTTAAAATAACTGCCCTACCTTATTATTCATTTACACACTTCATCAAAATTAATGTTCAGAGAATAAAAATTATTAACGTGTAAGAATTTCTCTTCAATTGTTTATCGCGTGACAGTAATAAATACCCGCTGCGTTTCAGCCATCTTTAACTCCATTTTTGCGACACAATTGGGACATACTAATTTCTAATAAGAAACGTTACACATGCAAATAATTTCGTAATATACAAAAACTAATTTTCAACGTGGATTTTACACCTGCATTGAACTTTCGATTCATTTTCACCATTAAAATAAGTGAGGCACAGGTGACTTTGGTGGGCCGTCGATAGTCCAAAGAAGGGAATTGTATTTGAAACGAGAATAAGGTCTGAAGCGAACAGTCGTGTTTTTATGTTTTGTTTTTTTCAGAATTATGTTATTGTATTGTAGTATGCTGTTAAGGATAATCACATTGTATAGACGTGGGAAGAAATAGTGCTTAAAGAATACAAATACAATGCTCTATGAAAAAGAGTCATCAGCTAATAAAATGCAGGAATCTTGGGCGACAACGGAGCTTCATTGGAGGAAAATACATCTAAATCGTGTTTCCTCACAATGAATATTTCCATTGCCGTTTGGACCAGCAGTGTATCTGACAGGTGAACGTGTGTCAAAATTCAGACTGCCCATAAAGTTCTTTTGTGTACTCACCATCATGTCACGTTGATCTTCGATACTCGAAATCAGTTTGCCGAACTCTGATAAGGATTTCTCTATGCAGACCTCATCGTCCGTCTGCGAGGTACCAATGCACTCGAAATTGAAGTCGATAAGGGACTGCGAAAGCGTCCTCTGGGCCTTGGACAGGTCTGAAACAGAAAATCGTCTCATAAGATTGGTAGCAATCCAATTTCTTCGTAAATAATAACAAAAATAAAATGTTAATATTTTGCACAGTCGGTATTAGTCATTAAGTCCCACTTGCTATAGTGAAATAGATTGTTCTTTGAGACGGACTGAACAAGAGAAGTGTTGTTTATTTTATTTTACTTTATTTGTAGTGCAGACATAATGAAGTCAACTACTTGTTGATGGAACGTAGTATATAGTAATTTTTTGTTAAAATATCATGGTAGTAATTAAATACTTCTTGGTAATTATATTTTATTAGCGTCAGAAACCACAGAAAGTTACAGTAGTGTGAATGGCTATCATGCGATCGCAAATGACTAATTGAGTAAGACATTCTATCAGCATCTGAGAACAAAGGACAGGTCCACAACTACAGAGTCCAAACCAATTAGATGTACTGCTGACCGAATAGAGCAATTGGACAAGTGGTGTACTCTTGCATAACCCCAAGGTCTTTGACGTCCGAGTATAAAATTGCAAAGCCAATGAGTTTCATGGGACATCAAAACGATGACAGGTCTAAATCGTTAACACCAAACTTTTACATGCAGACTCATATTTCAGAATATGCGTAACAATTCTTTCAGTTTTCTGAAAATAACCATGCAGAATTTTATGTTTCCAGCGTATTTATGAAACCAATTAGAATAATTAATTTTCAGTTCACATGCGTTACTTATTCTCTTCTGGAAATCGATATATTTGTCGTACTCAACTATTTATGTACAAAAACAGAACATTATATTCCGAATATTTAATCATCACACCTCACATTTCTTCTCTACATAGCCACGCATTCTTTTCTGTATTACACTCCAGAAGTTTCATGGTGTCCTACAATGAACGCCTTTGTTGACTGTCGCATTCCTGGGCAAGAATTCTCCCACAGCCTGCATCAAGTCATCCGAGATCACAGACGGTCGCCGCACTGCGGCTCATCGTGCACATTTTTACGACCGTTGTTAAATTGTATAATCCACTTCGTGACAATTCCATCACTAATTATTTCTTTCCCAAACACGTCACACAATTTCCGATCAATATTACCAAGCGTAACATTCGTTGCATTCAAGAACGAATCACTGAACTCGCTTCACAGTTGGCAGGTCGTTCAATTGTTTTGAACATATCAAAACGCTCTAACGGAAGGTAACCACCACAACAACAACAAACACTGAGGATTGTTTGTCAAGAAAAAATTTAATGTACTTCATAGTGATGCTTCCCAATGGAATAGGTGATCGCACAAGTTCTAAAATCAGCGCTGCAGCGGAAAATATATTAATACTGTACTTACTCTACAAACACTCTTCGTATATATCAGTAAAAAAACATTTATTTTTGAAGTTAATTTCTCTTTTTTCTCCTTAATTAATTACTCTACAGCATCTAACTCTAATAGTTCGCAAATTTTTAGTAGAAATCATTCTCCAATTGTTGACATGCGCGGCAGAGAAGGTTCGTCTTGCTACGAGAAAGACATTTTTATTGGTTAAGTGGTTCGATGTGGTTCATGTGATAGCTGACTGGATGAAAGGCGCTTTTCTAGAAGCTTCCGAGCAGGAGCATCTGAAGATAATTATCCATTGAACATCGAAGTGTGACGATAGTTTCATAATTCTACGTGCAAACTAAATTATTAGTACTCAGTGCTTAAGTGAATTTCCTGCCACTAATACAAAATCGGAGATTGGTGAAGCTTTTCCTAAATATCGAAGATTCGAGAATAATCCCGGTTCCGGTGGCTGGAGACGCTTTTCCGGATCACTTTTGAAGAGGACGACATCCACGGCCATCCTTACAACGGCAAAGTGAGAGAAGCGCGGTCTGGCGAGCGAGGCTTCCGAGGTTCTGTAGGTCAAGACAACGCACAATACTCTGTGTCAAATACATTGCATTTTTTACTGTAAAGTATGTCAATTTATTAAAAAACACTCAGCGATCATACTTTTTGATTTGATGTTTCTTTTTGTGTTGCGATTAATCTGGGTTGGAATAGTTTGTTTTTGGTCCAAGCAGAAGGATCTCTACATGTTGTAATAGTTTGTAATCGAGTTGAGTGTATCGAAATACATGAGTTTAATTTTAAATTAAGTATCACGCTATAAAAAGTTAACCATTAAGGTAAGCAACCAGCTGTTTCCTGTAAACATATGTTATGACAGATCTACATCCAGATGATAACCGATGACATCAACATCGAATTTATCATCATATTAAATAATCATTACTACATGTATGAATTTGTGCGTGTGTGTAAATTTTGGTGGAGAATATTGAAGCTGAAGGCGGCTGTTCCTGTTTCACCTTAATTCCTGAGCGGAGGTTTGTTGAGATGGTCTTCGTGAGTCATGCAGCTGCGCAATTCCGCGTGGGCGGATCCGTGCCGACCTTTCCTTACGCGGCCCGTTTCGAGGCCACCAACGCCCAATTTAGGTAATCAACAACAACTAACTCAAATATTTCGCAAATTTTGCGTACAATTTTTTGAAATTGAGATGTAAATTTTATGTACATTAATACTGCAATCAACAAATATTCCGTATACAGTAGAACGCCGGTAATCCGAACTAATTGGGATGTTCGGATTAACCGCAAATAGAACATGTACTGAATTTAATACAGCACAACACACATACAGCATTGTAGCGACAGCCACAACATTAGCAGACGCAAGGCAATGGCGTCATAAACGTTATTTCTTTTATATTAATTTTACATAATACAGTATGTTTTTATTTTGTTCTGTTCAGTATTTTGATTCTATGTATTTTGCTAAATAATAGCTTACAATGATAATTTAATGTAGCATACCTTACTTTGATTAAATTATTATTAAGGAATTTTAATTTCTCTTTCACGAATTCTGTTAGAATTATCAGAAATTTCGGATTTGCGGGGTTCAGATTTCTGGAGTCCTACACTATTAATATTTTTTGAAAGACTATATTAAGTTCTTAAGCACTGGCATGTTCTATATTACAAAATAATTACATTGAGTCTTAAAAAACAAAACTAAAATGAAATATAAACTGTTAATGCGCCACCATTGACGTAGACGAAAATACTCAGGTCAAAAAGTACAACTAGTGATGCTTTGGCGCTTTCTTTATTTACCTAATTTGTGAATTCTCTGGCAGGGCAAATTTCTGCATACTTTCCCCGCACTGTTAGGAACGTTTTCGCAAGTCGCTTTCCGCGAAGTTGGACAGGATATCCACCTCTATCGTTTTCCCCACTATTTAGCTATGTAACCATTGACTCTGAAGAATATAACTATCATTTATTGCAAAACTTAAATTTGGTAATAGTCTGTTCCCTCCCTTTTGCGCTCCACGACTAAAAATCTTAACGCGATGATCACTTATTGTATCCATAACAGCATAAAACAGAATTATATGTTAACCGACTATCACCGAGACGTTAATCGCGTTGTAGCGTTTCACCGCTTAAAATTACAGACAAAGACCGAACGAACACAATGACGACGCCAACAACAGTGAAAATAGTTTATATTATGAACAAAAAGAACAGTAAAGAACAAAACTATTATTGAGCCAAAAACCTTTATACAAATATTCATAAATGTAATACTAAAAGGAGGAGCTTCCGTAATTTACGGACATAATACATCCCATACTAACAACATGGTAACATCACTGGCGTCGAACTACATCTGACAAAAAACTTCTTAATGATGCTCATCTAAATTATAGTAAATAATTAATTTATCTACTTATAAATAATTGTAAAAGATCAATTAGGCAGAAGTTTTATTCAATCACACATTTTCTTTCCCAAATTTAAAACTTCAGCTTTCGAAATTTTAAGTATGTTTCTAACAATGAATCCAAAATATTTCTAGCTGTATATGGATACAGTTCATGACGAATACTGATATATTTGGAACTCTCTTTTTTCATCAAGACGTTTTGTTACATACTCCAAAATTTTACAAATTTGAAGAAATTTACTTGTACCCGACGAAGTTGGAAAGTTGAAGTTGAAACGTTGTAATTCAATAAAGCTCTTGTTTTGTCCATATATATGGCAGTTTAATTAATATTTACATCATTTTTTAGAACCAGAAGTAAAGTGAAATATTAATTAAAAAGATTTTTTCTCTGCAACTGAACGGTGAAATGTTAATATCGTAATTAGTTCCAGAATACAAGAGACAATGGTAGAAACAATAACATTTATTACGAAGAGTTAGAATTAATATATAGTCTACAAGATGTATGTCGTACATATAAACGTTTTACTCTGACTAATGTTAGCCTGCGAGGGAATCTGACGAAATTTTTTAACCCGGCATTGTCAAAAAAAATAACCACTGCGAACACCATCAACGTTTCGTTTCCATATAATACAATTCAAACGATAAATGAAATCTTATTCTGCTTGTGAAATGCATTTAAGGGCATGACAAAAAATATAAGCTTGCCATTTTAAACTTCAAACAAGCGTGAATTACCAACAAAGCTCAAAGCATTAAGAAAACAATGCAACACAATCACCAGGGAAGAAAATAGCTTACGGAAATTATTAGAGTCCAAGTAACAATAACACAAAAATATTCGCGACATTTTGAATTTACAGGCAAGTCTGTACCGTGAACAATCTTACCCAGTGAAAATATTTCAGATCAACGTTATGGTGACACTAAAGTGCCTGTCGCGTCGCGTGATTTGTTGACTTGTAAATTTCCTGGAGATATCAACTCCGATGGTCATAAAACGAGAAAGTACCGAGATAAACGGACAACGACTGTGTTTCTCAATCGCGGGAAAAAATACCAGCCATTCCTGTGAAACATAATCAACTAAATATATTACGTGATACGGGTTGAGTATCGCAGTGATACGAGATAAGGATCATTGACTACCAACTACATCTGTTTGTAATTTAGTCCTGACGACATTAATTATCGTGAGCAACACGCTCCAATTTTTGGGTAGGTTATGGAAACCTTCTGTTGCAATTTCTGCGCGTTTTAATTTAAGAATAAAAATAAATTAATTCATCCTTTAAAACTCGCAAATTTCCTTTCAATATTTAAGAAGTGAGTGAACTGTACTAATATTGAACTGCAAAAGATGCTAACGGTATTAATTTTGTTAGTAGAATTGGAATTCTAAAAGCGTGTTAGTACTTCTTCGTTTTGAGGGAAAATGTGTAGCGTAGGAACTTTAACAGCTCGCACAAGCTTCTTGTTACGAATGTTCCTTTTGCAGGACTTTCTTCTTTAGAAGTTCTTCCACGTCTCAAACTTGGGCCTCAATTTTGAGCGATACTTGTTATTTGTAAGTTTTAGCGACAGGAAGAAGAACGTCGAAGAAAGCGCGAAGTGGGATCTATGAGAAACTGCGGTTTTTCTCCCAAACAAAGTAGTTTTCTTTCCCATGCTTTGTCTTAGACAAGTTTGCGCCGAGATTTGAAATAGAAATGAACCTCAAACTACGAAGGTTGGGGATATTATGAGAAAAAAATATTTCATTAAAACAAAAATTCCCAATAGCTTCTCCAACGTGATGGGACTGCATTGATATCGTTTCAGAATCATACCATATAATTAAACAATAATTCACTATCGGTCTGTATGAAAAGATAACGTTTATTTAATTTGTAGGAAGGATTTAGAAGCAACGTAGAGCTATGAACGATAAACTTGGCTGATCTGTAAGTTCCATATGCAGCAGTGTCCACATTAAAAATTGCTTTTTTTTAGAAATTGGCCGAAGCCAAGAAACCGGCGACTTTAGTGACTTTATGACGACGACTCGACAATGATCGTATCCACAACGCGATATCAAGGAGTCAGAAATCTGACGGTTTAAGAGAGCGTAAATTCAAAGAAGATTGCATAAGACATCAGAAACCGAATATGAACAACGCCATCATGCGTAAAAAAGAGAAAAATAGTTTCAAGAACACCAGGAGAACCGTGTTACAAAACAAGGCTGAGCGTTACAATGAGTCACGGCAGCAGATGCTTTTTTGGCTCGACATGCTGAAAATATGGATTTATTACGCCCGTCAGAATCTAGAGATGATAGGGAACGGTGTTTAAGAACTGATACAGAAACTAGAACTACAACAATAAACATTGAAACTGAAAGGCAACAACCTTTGAGACAAAATAAAACGAGAAGAATTAATAGGCAGAGTTATGAGTGGAGAGATACAATAATGATTTTAATTATGACGGGAACATTAATTACTCTTCCAAGGCTCAAATTGTATCAATTACGTTTGCAGCTACTGCCAGACTCTTAATTGGAAGGATGAGCCGAAAGGTCATTGTTGCTCATCTTGGAAATTACGCCTCAGTCCAATTTTAAAATCACCTAAGCCGCTAAAATCGCTACTATCGGGTGAACATGATCAGTCTGGACCTTTTTTGAATAATACCAGATCGAGTCTAAAATTTAACTTTCCATATGACGTCAAAAGAAATACATAAAGGAAACTATACATATATATATATATATATATATATATATATATATCAGCGATTATATACAACAAAGATATACTAGGCTAACTTTCCTCTCCAACTTATACACCTCTTCAGTTGAATGAAAGAAATTCCTATACAAACGTTTTGAAAACGGCTTTGGAATCAGTCTCATCAAATTCGAATAACTACAAAATAGCGACATCAGGCCACAAACAGAGCACATTTGACGTCATAACGAACCGACTACACATAAAGATTGTTTTGTTAGTTGATCAAAATAAAACGTGCTATTTGTCCAATTTCCGCGGAGTCGAAGTCGTGGGCATAACTAGTCATTCATAAAAACAAACAATATATGGCGTAGTGGCTAGCGTAGCTGCCTAGGACCGCAAAGGTCCCGTGTTAGAATCCTGGCATGGGCTTGGATGCTTGTGTTGTTTGACTATGATACCCCTACATGAATACAAGTTCTCCTAACCTTGCACAGTCACTAATGATCTTGCAATTGATGCGACTATAAACCAAAAAAATAATAATAAGAATTAAAAAAACAATATATTTTTACAAACCGGACATACGAAAGGTCTTATTACCAAACCCTGTGCTTATATCTTAACTTGTACGGATGGGGAATTTCGATGTGCAACATATCTTAAACTGGACACAATATATTTCCTTGCGTCGTTTTCAGAATAGTTTCAAGTAGCCGTAATCAATATTCGTGTTGAAGTGAGCTATGGCATACTTCTACTACAATCCCAGGTCAGTGGACGACTGTGCATAGAATTTTGAGACGACTAGATATTCGTACTTCTCTTCCGTTGTACCCTGAGACTTTTTAGAGTAACTAATGACCGCTATTAGAGGTTTGTCACTACAACGATATTAATTTCATTATTTTCATGTTGTATGTAGTAGAACAATTATTGTACTAGTTGATAATCGCAAAGACAAAAGTTTTTATATGAATAATAAAAAATCCCTCTTTTTGATAAGAAGGTTTTCTTTTCTCTTCGATATTGCTATCACACTAATATTGAAAGAGATATAGGAAAATTTACCTTGTCACTACTATCCAGTTCCTAGATATTTTAGCTTCTCAACAAAACAACGCAATTTCACTCACAAAATTTTGTTCGTACAATACAGATTTATAAAAGTTGCAAAATCCGATATTGGATACAGAGTGTGTTAGTAATTCTTTAGGTGGATAATCTTGTGCGATTACAGCGGAATTCCCGTTAGCGAAGAGAGAGGCAGTGAGGATGATAGGAAGAAGCTCTTGAAGCCATTAGCTGCAGGGTGATAAAGCAGCGCGATGGAGCCTGGACACCGTAGCTCCGCCTGCGTGGAATTCCGGCGCTGCTACACTCTATGAACAGCAACAAAAGCAACAGCAACACAGCCATTGGGTTCGCACGCAGTCGGAGTTCCGCCTCGGGCCTCGACGGACGTTTACCACAGCTCCATGGCGAGGCCCATGCTCGGGGACGCCACGAGCGCCCTCATCCTCTCAAGTACATCTTCAGTCCGAAACAGGCACTCAATGCCAGAAATATCGTCCCTTTACCCAGATGACTTATTTATTTAAATAAACTCACGTATTTGTATTTTACCCTCCAATAGAATATCTAAATATTGAAATAATTGACATTAAAACCTCGGGACTTAATAAGTTAATTTCGCCAATGAGACGATTGTGAGATGTGTAAATGATTCCACTTGTTAGTAGTTCTTCGTGAGGCGACAAATAAAAACAAAGACTTTTAACAGTTGTAACATTGAGTAATATATCATAGTGTCCGTTTCTAGATGCACAGGATTCCTTACCTTCAGTAAACTGATTACATCTTGTATTTGCATCTTTTTTTAACGACAAAACGTTTATTCCTGCTGGAAAGTTGCGTTCACATACCATTCGGAGCTCCTTACGTGATCAATTACAAGTGTGTACATATTTTTGTACTCAGACGAATGGCCTCTCCCTATTCCCATTTCTTAATTGGAACGCGTATAAACTATCGTCGTATATTTTTTAGAATGGAAAAACGTCAAAAAATATGCATTATATGCATTACTGGGCTTCAATTGAGCATTCCCACTAACTTAGATTAGAATTTCGTCGTATATTGTATTTATCTAAATTAATTTACAATATTAAGCATTCTGTAAGAAGTTTCCAAAGAGAATCTTAAACAATTTTTAATTGCATGTTTGCTATTGCTTATTTGCAATCAATTCTCCTATATTTGCATAAATAAACGATGCTACATCACGTACGCAGCTTCCCAAGCACAGATCATTTTGCCTCGACCGGTTGTAACTTTTAATTATTTGCATTCCAGAAAACAATTGCTCGCAAACATTAGTACTTGCAAAAAGTGTCATTATTAGTATTTCAAGATTGAATAATTGTGAAATATTACACAAGTCATATAAATTTAGTAAAAATAATTGTTAGTGCACAATATTCTTCGACCACCGTGGACCACTAGCTCGTTGTAGTGCTGCTCATCTCTCTTTCTCGCTCTCTCCGGTTTTTTCAAGGTTCTCATATAGAGAGGCAACTTTATCTATTTTATGAGGTATATGTACTGGAGTCGATGCCCTTGGGCATACGGTAAGAGTTGTCCGCTGCCCATTGGATCAGTCGACCAACTGCCTACAAAACTGGTGAAGACACGGAGAAGGGAATGCTGCGACCCCACAGCAAACCCCCATCACGTCATTCGGAAGGGCGTGAGAATAGTACTCTATAGCCCGAACTGCCTGATCAATCTCTTTAAGTGAAACACCAGGTAGAATCCTTAAACTACAGCCCGCGGGCCTCAGTCAACCTTTGGCTACCTTGCTCTACCTTCCACATCCCCCTTTTCAGTTCCCTTCCTATGCTATTAAGGAGGACATGCCTGTTTCAGGATGACCCTCATGTAGCCTGTTAGCAAAAAAAAATCGTAAAAGGCCAGAGAAATTCGGAACGGTGGTTTTTATTAATGTTCGAAGACACCTGTTTCGATAAATAGTTAAGGGAAGTAAATAAACAGATATTGGTGTGAAGTAATTCAAACAGATCTGATTGGATTCGAAATACCGGAGAAAGGCAGAATGAAACGAATACAGCTTTAAAAAAATAGCCGCGTCCGAGTAGAAAAAATCATTGTTTTTGAGGAAACCGTTTTCGTAATTACACCAAAGCGAGACACTGGGGGCGGACACGGCGTTCTTTTGATATGTGCGAATCCGGCTTCCTCCTGAAATGGTGCAGAAAAGCCTACACCAGCGCTACACTGCGTCGGAAGACAAGAAACCCGTCTCTCCGTTTCCAGTCATTACAATGAAAAACAGCGAGGAAAATAAATACATCCTGTAATTTACTTACAAACATCCTTTTGTTTCGGTAAAATTGAAAAGCTTTTATTGTCCCGTGTATAAAGAAAATTTTACCAGAAAACCTAAAGGGGGACATTTTTTGTTCTATAAAATATAAGTTGAAACCAACATTACAAAATCTCTGAATCTATGTGATTCTGTTATATATTCAGCTCAGAGAAGTTACAGTAAATATTGTGTTATGGAATTTAAAAAAAATTTTCAGTGTTAAGTTAAAATATTTATGTCCCTTGATAATATTCCAGCGTAGTGCTCGGAGTATTGAATAATACACTGATGCAAAATGAACTACAAAGAATAAATAATTACTATTTAATTAATATAGATACGACGTTCCGTCTCTCTTTTAAGGCTTCGTCGGGCATACTACAAACATAATATTACAATAGATTAAATATGGGTTCTATGTTAAAAAAAATTATATATAAAAATATGGTTCAAAACTTCAAAATTGATTAATTCACGTCCTTTACTCTGACTCCCTACGCCGAAAAGATTATTAATGTATTTACAAGAGAGGAATTTGGTGTCGCGGAATACCAACCGCGGCAGTTTTTATATTTAAAAAATTGTTTTTTTATTTATTGTAAACATAAAGTTAGAAAACTATGTTTAAACTACAAAAAAATACCCTGGGACAGTTAATGATTATACTTGAATTTCATTCAGCTTGACGTTTTCCAGGAGTAAATTTAAAAACTAGAACAGTCCAGATTGGTGTTAAAGTGTTCCAGCAATAAACTTATCTTAGTCTAACGAAGGGGGGAGGGGGGCAAAATGAAAAGTAACGATCATTTACCTGGGAATATCTGAAATAGATAAAGCGGCTAAGGCTTCCTATATAATCGCATATAATAAATCCATCTTCTTAATGTTGGCGGCCAATAAAACTTATTACGCGACTGGTCCATAGTGCGCAAGTTAAAGGTCTCTAACCCCGGAACGGAAAGTCCTCAAAGCAGCAAGAAAATGCTCTTTAGCAACTCACAGGTAAATTACGAATACAAAGCCGGTCTACAATGCGTTTTTTCGGGTTTCCCTTAAACGATCGTGCCGCTCGGATCAGACAGGTTGTTCAACACAGACCGTTGACGTCTGAATCAAGTTTGGCGACCTTTTAAAGGAACTGTCCAGTTGGTACTTTAATGCAACGCAACTGGAATCTTTGCAATGACCAGCATTGAGTGAATTCAGAAGTGAAATATTCACTTAACTGTCCCTTGTAGTTTTAAGTTTAGGTGCCGGATTGAAAACCCGTTCGACTGAACTAAAAGAAACGTAAACTTAGATTAATTGAAATCAACCTAAAACATAGCAAAGTTTTGCAACTGTTTCTATAACCAAGCGAACCGGATAGTCGCGCTGATGTTCCTATTTTTTGAGAAGCCGAGAAGGCATCACGAAGAAAGTAAAATAGAGAATTGTATACGAACGCTCAGGTGGAACCTACTACGAAAGACGTCTATAAAATAACTCTCCGCGTTTTGATACATACTCAGCAAGCGTACATATATATTTGTAATGATCCCTCTGTGGTCTAGTTGCTAGCGTTGATGACTCACAAACCAGAGGTCCCGGGTTCGAATCCTAGCATGGACTTGGATGTTTGTGTCGTCACTAAGGTTAAGACTGATGGAGAGTCTACACGCTGACCACGTATCACTACAAATTCGGAATGTGTCATGTAAGATGGCCGTCCTCGTCGTCCTGATAAGTCAAGACCCTCAATGGGTTGCAGAGCCAACGAAGAAGAATTATCGTAAACAGTGAAATATAATAAGACTAGTCTAATGTTGTTACCATCTTATTCCAAGTAAAGAGCCACTTTCCAAGATCCAGCAAATATATACATCTATATGAGACAGAGATATAGGATTAAGGTGCTGGACTGCATAACCTACCCAGGACCCAGGAGCAGATGTAAACTACGACCATAATCTGTTGATTATGAAATGTAGGCTGAAAATAAAGATGCTCAAGAAAGAAATTAATACAAAAAGATAAGAATCACTTTTTTGTGGTTGGGGGGGGGGGGTTAGAGAAGGGCAACCGTGAATGTAGACAACGGTAAAGATGGTGAGTTGGGGCTCTTATTGGCGGAGTTATAAATAACTGATTTTGATCTCCGACTCCTAACTTGACAAATATTAGAGCTAGCCGATGGCCGTCGATGCTATCCATATGAAGTATAACGACTGCTTAATTTGTACAAGTTTGTAAGAAATATTCCTAAAGTATTTCAGGTCAAGATTAGTGAAAATTATGAAAACTTCTAATTTGTATATACTCAGATCACGTGGAATATTTCATTGTGGCTATGCGAATTAGTGAACCGAAAATAAAGCTTGTGAAACGACTGTAGAATTCTCTACATAAAATCATATAAATCATCCTCATATTTAGCTCGACAGTCTAGTGTGGGTCAAGGGTTTCCGATGAGGATTCCTTCAAGACAGCTTAAGTTTAGCCTCGGACTGCCAGTTTCTCTCCGAGATCATATTAAAATCTGATTCAACAGAATAAAGGCACCAAAGTAGGTCGAATAATCACGACACGGTATTTTGATTTGTTCGAAATAGCTAAAGAAAATCAGTATAAAGTGGAGACGTAACACTTATAGCCAGAAAATAAATTCAACATAAAGATGATAAATTCTTACTTTAAGAACTAACAGCCAAAAATAATTTTGTAACAACTTATATTAATTATTAATATGTTTCGGTCCTTACGTGAACCCATTATCAAAAAAATAGAAAAGTAATCAAAAATTAAAATGTATAAAGAAATACGTTTTTAGACAGCACTATTACTTTTATCAAACAATAAAACAGAGATAAAACCCTAAATTACAACTGGCAATAAGTCAACAATTTCACTGTACAATTTGAAATCAATATCATCAGGTATCAAAATACAGAATTAAGTAATTGGATTATTAATACTGTTAAAATTTTCAGCGAATGTTCTTGATGGTGAACTTAAAACTAAAATGTTGTTCATTATCTTCCAAAAGACTGATCTGTTCAAATGAAACCTTCAGGGTAAGGTCTGTTACGAACGTTCCTCCAATGTCCAGGCCATTATATGCTCGTTGTGTAAATCGAGAATAAGCAAATCGAGTCTATTGAGCGCCATTTGAGGCGTTAAATTGCTACATTGTGTGAGAGAGAAGCTGCTTCTCCTTCTGCTGCTGATGGCGAGGTGAGCGAAACTCCGGAAATACTACCACCACTCCTCCAACAAAACGCAAACGAAAAATTACCTATTAGCTCCTTAACATATAGCACTTTCCTGGTCACTGCCAAAATAATTTTGTTTTCTTCTTGCAATTGTATCTGCATTAATTTAAAATAGAGATTCTTTGAGAATGGTAATATAATAACTTTTTTTAACGGCAGGCCTAATGATTTGATTTTGTGGAGTCTTGTGTTGATATATCGTACAACATTAATACATATAAATCCACAAATTCAGACTTTATTATAAGAACAATAAAGACTGTATGAACAATTTCGATAAGCATAATGCAATATTGTATAAAAATTTATAGTAAAGACTGTAATGTTTGTTACACATGACAAATATGGAAAGTATTCAACTCGCTTTAAAGAGCATACATCTTATATATTCATTTTACATAAAGTAGGAGGCGTGAAAAGGTAAATTTCCAAAAATGTGACGCTGTCGTTGATGGTTTCATCACGTGTTGACAAAGAGGTTACAGTAAAATTAAATACTTTAGCGGCCTAATATATATGAATTCCTGGGCATCGCCGGACACCCATGTAGTATATCAATATACATCATGTAAAGTGCGTAATAGTTTGTCAAATCTTCTTCGCTAAAATCAAACGCCGGGGTAAAAATTGATGCCACCCCAGAGCGTTTAAATCAAAGAATTTTCTTAATCAAACGACCTCAACAATTCATTACGTTCAACCGTTACAATCTCCTTTAGTCTTCCATACTACTTTATTCAAATTCTTTTCTCGGCACTTCCGTTTCGCTTTCATTATATGATGGCAATTTCTTTATATACATCACAGCGGTCATCAAGTCTCTCCGGTTATAAATGTAAATGCTGTATTGCTTCAAATCCTCACGACACTTGATTTTACTTTTTATTTACGTGTCCGCACTTACGAGTACCTTTTTCTTACTGCTACTGGCTTGATTAGAGACTAGGTGTTTTTCATCGCTGTTACTTTTCCTCTTCCACCACTTGCTTTAATAAAGTTAATCTCCTCTATCCATACCAAGAGTCGGATTCCTCTATTCTATTTTTTCCTATTGTTTATTTCTGTTTATATATGGTTTCTGTTTAACTTCCCTGACTTATATTCTCACTATGATTCTAACATTTTTGTTTGAACTCTTTCTCAATTTGGGATGCTAAGAATATTTCAAGAATATGTAAGCATATTCTGAGGTCTATGGGAAAAGTCAGGGTTACAACCGCTCTGGCAGTTCGCACGTTTGTGACCTTGTTTGTCCCTGCAATCAGCACACGCAACTGGGGGAAGATAAAATCAAGATGGCAGAACGCGGAACTACCGTTGCTACCAGAGTTGTTAGCGGCATTCCTTGTATGTTACCTCTTCACCGCCAGTAATTTCACTCAAGATAGGTATAATAAATAAGATCAGATGCTCCGACCATTGTTGGGGCTGAAGAGCGCGACGTTGTCCTAGCTCCCCACTTATTAGGATGTGAAAGTGGGCCCCTGATAGCCTAAATGCTGCCCCCTACGTCCCTCCTACAGAGTTCGCGGAATTGATCTGTGGGTGTTCATCCGCGCGGTCATTCACTCAACGAGGTTCAGAAAATGTTGCGAAAACCACAGCGAGCAGTCGGAAATAGCCAATTCACGATAATAATGGCAAAATAATTTTAAGTTACGTAATAAACAAAAAATATCTATAAAAATTGACTCTTATTAAAGTGACTTCTCAAATACATTAAACGACTTAAAATTCGTTTTACAAGAAATCAGATCACAAATTCGAAAACGTTTGAAGATTGTCTGGCCGCTGTCTCAGTCACTTGTAACTGTCGGAGACATACATATTTTTAAAACAATTTCCACAACAAACTAAACGAGGCATGCGCCATTTGATGTTTCCAATATACTTGTCTCCACTTTCAATTAATTATGATTTTTCGCAATTACTGTGCGGCGACCGCAGTTTATCGCAAGCAGATTATTTTCTCTGAGCTACGAAGATAATGATTAATTACCTCATATGTAACATCTGTTAAACGTCATTTCTACACACTAAATTAGTAATAAAACCGTCAAGAGTTTCTTTTTTAGAATTATAATTTACCAAATTTTGTTTTCCAGATTACGTAACTTAATTTCTACTCTAATTACCCTAACTATTAATCATTAAAATAAAAATCTTATTTCACACAACAGGAATATTCATTATACAACATGCTATCTGTCTAGAAAGTGGTCTTTTATTTGATTCTAACGTGTGGCAAATTTAATTTTTTCTAGCCCAGACCGGATAGTGATGGTCAGAGCTTTAACTTGTCACGTTGGTAATATTACTAGTTAGTGTTTGTCACATCAACAAAGATACACGAGAAATACTATAAAGTATTACGAAAATGCAATCTCAGTGCCCACAAAGTTTCGTCTGCCGAAGCCGCTACTGGCCAATATTGACTTTTATTCCTACAGGACGGTGCAACCTGTCACAGAGTACGGCACTAATCCACCGTTGCCCGTAAAAATTTCCTGGAAACTCAGCGCCCCAGATCTTACCATCTCATCTTTGATCATCTTTACGTGAAAAAGCAAGTCTACGAGAAAAAACCTCGAACCGTGAACTCTGTTAAACGAACAAATTGTAGTTTTTCAATTGAAATAATTGATATTTCTTATAAATTATAATATGTCAAGTGAAACCCCAATCATAACGAGTATATCTCTCGATATTCGGAAACTACCACTGTACCGTAACTTATTATTGCGAGAAATTTCATACTGTACCTAACAAGTTTCAAAGTACGGAAAATAAAAAGGATACAGAGAGACTGAACGTTTAATGTTAACTTTGTAGACGCGCAAAACATTTTATTATGAAAATTTTTCCCGAGTTAAATTTCGTCCAGCCCTTCATAAGACTGAGAATACAAAAAAAAAGGTTTAGTTAAAATTCTATAGACAGTGTCGAGGTAGCGCAAGTACCTTTTGACCAGTAGAACAATTGAAATTATAAGTGAAATCGACCGCGGCATTAAAAATGTTGGATTGTCTTCAAGAGACTCAACATTACTAAAGAATAAAATGTTCTATATTTCGTCCTTCGAAACAACATATATATATAAAAGAAATGCCAATAAAATTAGAAGTATTTAATTGGACAATTTAGATTGTTAATTAATTGATTTGTTTAAAGGTCAAGGAAGTACCGACGTAACTTAAAAGGGTTCCAACTAAAAAGCGCAAGCAGAACGATTTATGGATATATTTTTATTATAATATTTTATTTTTCAGTTTTGGTATGAAATTAAATTTTGATTGATTATCATAATAATAAAAACGTATTTAGTTTATTTTTCTGCAATATCTGAACATAAAAGCAAGACGTTAATATGTCCCTTAACAAATAAACGAGTAAAAATGACCCGTTCAGAGATTTGGGTAAACTCTGGTAGAAACTGTTTGGAAGTCTGCGAGTAAATGGGCTCGGTGCCAAACCACAATCGAGAGAGGGGATTTATGAAATACAGGTCATCACGATAATCCGTTACACATAGTGGCACTGAAAACCATCGACGACTACGTCCTACATTTCCATCAAATCAATTTGCTGCTCCTCGCTGCGTTCCTAATACAATACAGAACCAGGCAGAACATGACGACCCCATAATTTTAAATGACCATGGTGCTGATGGAAAAATCAGAGAGCAGAAAGTCATTTCCGGTTTTCCTAGTAATGCAATGTGTCCGTTTCACAACTTTGAACCAGTGAAAACGTCGCATTATAAGCTCTTTTTAATCATATTGCTATATTTAATAAACTCACCGTTCTTACATTATTTAATTACTAATCCTATCAGATTAATAAACTAACAAAATTATACTCCTATTTAAAAAGTTCATGGAAATTTTTATTGATCAACACGACGTATAAATCATTTCACATATATATTAACTAAATAAAAAGGATTATAACTTAAATACAATACTGGTAAATTTAAGCATATTTGTCACTTAAAAGATATATTCTTTTTGGTCTGAGTAACTTGAAATAATGTGTATACCCTCACATTGCCTATCAAGAGTTAAATAATGTTTACATATAAGGAAAATTTTATTCAAGTAATGATACCTTTTAATTGTTTTTAGAGAATTTAATCGTCGCCGCACGCACTCAGCTGATAAGCGGCGACTCTTATTCGCTGCGCGCGTAGGTGCGACGGAGACGGCAACCTCGACCGACGACGTTCTCGAAAAACAATTAAAAAGTGTCATGACTTAAAATGTTATAGTTAAGAAATATGATCAACCTCGCTTGACAGACTCTGTGAGGGAATAATGTATTCTGTTGCAAATTCTATATGTCTTTAGCGTAAGACCTTTTTGGGCCTGAAAGGAGGGAAAAAAGAACCTTCTCTGCGATGAGCACCGCCAAACACAAAGATTTCATGGCAATCAGATGAATGGTATAGGAACAGGCTATTATTATACGAATTATGTCCAACTCCTTAGAAACAAACTTAAATTAACCTTAATAACACCTCAGTTTCCTGAACACACAAATAATTATCTTAAACCTAAAACATTTTGGCAATGAAAACTCCTAGCATTATCTGTTACCGTCAACTGGAGCCAATAACCAACGCAGCAAATGACCTCCAATATTATCAATCCATTTAGGATAAAATGCGATAAAATAATCAGTCGCAAAGAGATTACTGGTATTTTCTTTTCATTTATGTATAAGGCATAAAACCAACTTATAAGAAAAGGAGAATAATTCTCACATATGAATTGTCTGAGATGTGGAACGTTACGAGTTTAGCATTTCAATTGCAAATTTTAATTATTTCTAAGAATTGGAAATTATACTTTAATGAGCTAAATGAGAAAAATGTTCTGATTGAGGATAAAAAATGCTTACTGCTACACGACCAGCACAAACTATTGTTATTTCAAAATTGCATAAGGTTGAAAAACAACATGATATTGCACACGAATAACGTAAATACGTTCACATTATATTCGAATTATAAGGGAACAAATTTGTATGAGTGTGGCCAAAGGCAGATCTCAGAACTCTATTCAACAAATCAAAGTAGAACGATTTCATTTTCAAAATACAAATCCCAAATTCCTTTTTAAATGTTGATTGAGATTATCATTTTTAACTGGGATACGTCTTCAAATTCAAACTCAAGTCTTTAACAATGTAGCAAATAAATAAATCGAAAGCTTACTTAAACTAAAAAAATTACATTAGACTCGTTTATTTATGAAAATATAATTAATAAATTATACTTTTAAAATATATTGATAACAAAATAATGAAATTAAATTTCTACATCAATAAAGACAAAATTAAAATGTCACCTGCTGGGAAAAAAGGAGGAAAGAAACATAAAACGTTTAACTCAAACTTTCAATATTTCCTTTCTCAGTAGACGAAAATTTTGCTCAAGAATATTTAAAACTGAATTTAATATACATTTTTATATTAAAAACAAGACATTTAATTACAGTTATCAAACTCTGAACGGGTATTAATGCGATATCTTATAAAATAATTAACAGATTCAACGAAATAATGTTTTTAGCGTCCATTCAAGAAATTTGACTTTTAGTTTAAGAAGTCCTTAAATTATAGACAAAAGTTGTATCTAATGTGTGGAACAACATCGAAATAACAGGAATCCATTACGCTGATATTATTGAAAACTAAAAACAAATAAGTATATATTGAAGTTACGGGTCCGTCCCCAAAAGCAGTCAAGTCGCTCGAGACTTGTTTGTTGTTGGCTTCGGTTGAGACTCGCCGACAGAAGAAACCGACAATTTTTGAGGCAAGTGCAGGGAAATCTGATTGTCGTTAACGAGCCATGATGGGTGGAATTTGGTCCGCGAGAAATCGCGACCGTTGATGGAGGTGTCGGGTCTCGAACACGTTATCCTAATAAAGGTAGTGAGATGACACACGGATTTGTGTTAATTTATGATTTATAATCGTGTCGACGGCGAGGCCAGAGTGCAAAGGTTGGATTGTATTAATGATCACACCCTGACAGATTTTGTTAATTTTATTGCTCCAATAATTTAATAGTTACTTTAAATAAAGCTCTTAAGGTGTATTTCCTTGGTAAAATTACCTGGCAACAAATTAATATAAGTATACGAGTGATCGAGGTCTGAGCAGAACCGGAAACGTAACAGCGGCACCGGTCGAACTTTTACAATATATATGTGAAAATACTGTAAATCAAATAAATTAATAATGCAATGTACAGTATATTTTGTAGATAAATTTATAAGGACTGTAACATTTAGTGTATAATATATTTAATTAAAATGGGATTAAATAGGCAAGAAGAATTAAATAGACGTTTATTAACAAGACTGAAAATTTCAGAGAAATTATAATAAATATATTATGTATTTTATATATATTTCTGTAAAATTATTGAACAATTATAAATTTGTCTAAAAACACTAATGATTATTATACTAAAGAAAGAATGGCCGATATGTAACAATAGAAGTGTCGACAGATGTAGAATGGAGTAAAGAAACCACGAGAAACCCCGCGAGCTGCGTGCAAAAGGTTCAAAGGATGAGTGGGACAAAAAAAAACAAGAGGCACAATGGACTCTCGCAGGCGACAGCGAAAGTGTGGTCTATTTTCAGTTCCGGGAAGCGTCACCGTATCCGGGAGTCTCCATAACAACTCAAAGAAATACAACTGGATAAGAAACGGCAAAAAAGCGCAAACTAGTCGAGTACTTCACGTCGCTGTCTCGCAGATGTCACACGAGTCTCTCCTCTTCATGAAGTTTGTTGCCGTTACACTCGTACTTTCTACAGCATCCTGTCACTGGCATGACTATATTGACCTTTAACTCAATCAGAGAGTACGAGTGGGAGCAGTTGCCATTTTCTATTCCTGTGACGTATATCAATTATATACGGATAGTGAAGGATCATGTATTTGAAAATTATTTTAATATTTACATTAGTTTTAACCTTTACTATAAAGAATATTCCAACCATCCACAAATATAAATTTATAAACCAACGTTTTTTTTAGTAACAGGCTACATGAGGGTGATTCTGAGACAGGCAAAACACCTTCAATAGCATACGAATGGAATTGAAAAGGAAGGATGTGAAAGGTAGAGCAAGGTAGCCAATTGTTACTAGTCTCCCGAACTATATTTTAAGGATCCTACCCGGTGTTACATTTTAAAGAGATGCAGGAAAAACCCTACAAAACCTTCATCGGGAGAAGAGTTTGCTGTGGGGTCGCAGCATTCCCTTCTCCGTGTCTCCCCGAGTTTTACGAGGCAGCTGGCCGACTGATCGAATGAGATCAGCGGACAACTCTTGCGTATGCCCAAGGTCTTCAACTCCAGTAATACACCTGCTAAAATATATGGTGACTCGGCACGTGAGAACCTTGAATTTGGAACTTATTTGTACCTTTTTCAGTGTGACTCTAAAAAAAATCCTAAATTTTTGTTTTTTCCGGTTGCTTGTGCGCGAGTGAGTTACAATAAAAATGTCATTGAAAGCTAAACATAACTAGATACGTGTAAATGTTCTTTCACTTGCAGGTTTGAAACTAACGAACTGAAATGGAGAACAGAATTAATAAACGAAGCTAAGCTTTAACTAAAAGAATTGACAAATACTTTCGCAGTATTCATCATACCGGAATAGTTTTATATAATAACCTTCTTCCAGAGGTTAAGAATAATAATAATGACAAACATTTCGCAAATCAGTGTAAAAATATTCTATTAAATGGCGCGTTTTATTCTGCACGGGAGTTTGATCGTTCCCTAACGTAGTTGGAATTAATGTTCTTACAAAAGTGTTGAATTGGTTGCATTGTAAAATTACCTATTAAATAAATTTAAAGTTTTCCGTATTGTTTTTTCGGCTCTTTTGTTTTGTTTCATGTACTTCCTGGAGCTACTACGAAAGGTCAGATTCCTCTCCGCGCAGCTCCAAGATGTGAAAACTCAATTATTGATGCCTAATGGAAATAATCAATCTAAAGCACGTCAAACGTAAACGTGTGTTAGATGAAAATTAACAAATACATTAATGAAAAGAATAAATTAACTGACAAAGCAAACACTACACAGAGACTCTGCACGATTTGTTTCTCTCGTCAGATGTAAAAGAATAGAAAAATGATATAGAATTACATAATTTAGTAAAATCTTGAATTAATTAAGTGATGTCTCAAAGTTGAGGACGAAACGCTGTATAAAATAAAGCCTTTGTTTGTCTGTGAACTGGTCGTTAATTTAGTTCTACAATTTTTTTTGAAAAATCTTCGTTAAGTGATTTATTATTTAAAATTGACGACCTCCAAAGGCAAGATATTAACTATAAAAGCAAAGTTAGTTTAACAATAAGTGGTGAAAAACATTGAGATTCCTTAAATTGCTATTCTCAACATGAAAAAAAATCACATCCATAAATCAATAACCTGACAACTATAAATAAACAATACAACAAAATTAATGTTTATTTAATATTTACGACATTCCGACCATATTTCTGGAGTTAATATGGTAAATTTATAAATGGATAATATAAGCCCGTATGTAAAAGCGTATAATTTTGCGTCGTGGACTGCGTACAGCGACGGTTACGCTGAAATAAATATATTAAATAAATCCTACATTGTTTTCTGACAAATTGGCTGTATTTTTATTTTTTAATTTACTTTGGTGTATAAAGGGCACGCCATAACCATGTAAATTCAATATTAGTTCATTGCTTGCTCATAGATACGTATGATATTTGTCTTGAATGACAATGCCTTGCCTTGTAGTAGTCATATTGGAGAATCTGATTAACCGTTAGTAATATTGTAATAGTTGGGAGCATTTTATTCCAAATTTTTGAAGTTCACAGCTAAAGTATGCGTTGTGCCCCGTAGGCCTCTGTTACTAAACTGTGTATAGCGTACATAAGAGGCATTTATCTGACGTCTTTAATTACCTTTTGATATCAGAATATTGAATATAACGTGTACATTCTCAGAACAATCCTAAGACAGTCGATGTTATTCGTACAAGCATGCTCACGTTGTCTCGTCAAAATATAATTGACGTTTGCCGACCGTTAATAAAAGCACTAACAATAATTCCCAATACATGGACGCTGGAAGTTATAAAAGTCATTAATTTTTACGGAGTCAGCTACGCAGTCACGAACGTGAATGTAGAAAGTAACATGAATATATGGTAAATATAACTAATGCGTACACACCGATGTCACAGCGTGGAATGGACATTAATTTATATAAAAAGGTACCTCGTCCCATTTGGACTGACCACATTCTACAAAAATTATCCATTACGAAACATACTGAATCTGTTCAAAATGAAGATCATGAGGAACTAGCAAATCGAATTTGAAAAACAAAACCATTTCTCATAGAACGGTTAGATTCATTTGAAAGAATAGATTAAAAAGGTAGTAGTTAAATAAAAGGAGTAGGTAATTAACAGCATATATTTAATAATAAGGTTTTGTAATGGGGATAGACTTCACCGCTAACTACATTCTGAAATTAAACTCAATATTAAGGAACATAACACCAATTAAATCGTACAGAACAGATTTATAGCCTCTTTAGATTCTTTACACATTCCGCGAAATTGAAGAGTTAAATTACAACGTACAACTATAAAAGAGTTATAGTTGTACGACACGTGTCAACAAAAGCAAACATATTCAGGAAACAAAGTCTGACTCGTTACCAGTAAATTGCTTCATAGAAATGTTCAGTACAAACAGCACAAGAAACCCCATAAAAAAGTCGTAATGGTTTGATAGTTGCAGGCGTTGCGAAAGGACGCTATACACAGACATTTGATGCGATAAATTCAAGAATGAATTTTTTTTAAATCTTCCAATGCCAATAATAGATATAAATTATCTCGTTAGTGCTCAATATTCTGAAGGGAAAAAAGTTGGTGTTAACGCGGAAAAAAGTTTCTAGATTATGCAAAAACAAGAATCTCATTACAGAGAAATTTGAAAACCAATGGAACAAAAACTGTAAAAATTAAAATTGGATTCTTAAAAATAAACATTTACAAATTTTTACAGGTTAGCTACAAACACGAATCTAAATCGCCGAGCAAATATCAGTTCAAGGTCTCAATCACAATTACCAGTATACTCTTTGAATGCACTAAATACGAACAGTATTAAAGAATGTACTACGAGGGAAAACAATTACGAAATAGTGAATTCTCCAAAATTACAAGATGAAATTTATGAAAGCAGACTTATTCTGAAATTTAAAAAAAGTGGTGTCAAAATATTAATACAAATATAACTTAATTTTGTAATAAGTTGTAAATGCAATTCAATAATTGTAAATCTTTAGTTGTAATGACCGTTGGAGTTGATAGATCTCTAAATAAAAATAATTATAAAAAAGAAATTAGCATCGAGGAAAGCTGGTGGATATTTTGCGACACTCGTAAATAGAATAGTAGGAAATTAAATAGCTTTCGTCGCAAAATGTTAATGGACACCATAAATTTCAGCGTTTATAAATCATTTGTACATATTTTTATTAAGTGTTTATTTTTAAACTCGTACACGATATTAAATAAATTCACTTCTCGTGTTTCATACGAGTTTTTAACACTGAAGAATTTAACCTATTGGAAGTTAAATTAATATCCGCTGCGAACCTAACCTTTCAGGTACACACTCGACTCCATAAATACTTCATTAGGTTCTATTATTTATTCATTTCAAGTTATTTCCGTTAACACAACCGTCCGCTCCATCAAATATTTACTGTGCGGTGAAATTGCGGCCAAAACCGCAGGCGGTGCAAAGGTAACTGCTTAAAAGATACATTGAAAGTAACAATAATAATAGTACCCCGTTATTACTGTAGACACATAACGTGGAGTACAGTGAAGTGCTTTTAAATAGTAGTAATGAACCAATAAATATTTGCTTCGGTCTACTGTCCGCTTATATTCCCGGCGTTACCGCAACGTTAATTTCGCTGTAGATGGGTCGCGGCTCGCAATTACACAGCGTAATCAACAAATTGTGACATTTGAATTAGTTGCCGGGGGTTGAAAGGTCCCTGGAATGGCCCGTGACCTATTGCAGGCCCGCCCCCGCACTGTCTAGGGCCAAGGGCTGCTCACGAACTCCGACCTTTCCTCGATCCCCTGAGACGTCCAAAAAGGTTGCGGTCTTGCGAGTAGCCTCACTTCCAAAGTAAATATCTACATAACTTTGAACCCTTCAAGTTAACATTCTATCTACCGAGCACTTATAATAATTGAATACCTGAAAGTAAATGGCTTCAAAAAGAAGTGACCACGAAGAGGCATTTTTCCATTGCCTGTGGCGAATGGAAGAACAGACACAGATAAACGAAAAAAGCATCTACAATCTTGACCATCATCACCTTCTAAATAAACCATCCGGGGGAGTTCACAGTTTCCAGAGCTTTATTAATTAATAGAAACCTCAATGTTAGTTTTTTTCCGTGTTTAGTACCACCAGCGATTCCGCATTAATATACTCAACAGTTGTTAAATCTTCGACCATTAAGTCGATTTCCATTTCTGGCAACAGGAAAATGTCACACTGTGTCGGATGAATGTCGCGGGTAATTAATCTATGGTCGTTGGCTTTCCCGATGAAACAATTGTATGAAGAGTTCTCTGGATTCCAACCGGGTGGTGCCGATTGTTTTCACCAGGTAGGAATCCCGAGAACTCGTGTATCATTTTGTTTTTCGACTAAAAATGCTTAATGATGAACATAATCGCGATACAAACTAAGCAGCAATCAGTCTCATGTTCAATTCAATATAAAAAATCCTTCGACACGAAAGCCACAGCATTACAGTAGTTTTTCCAACATACCATTTGGATCAAGTGACAGCTTTAGGTTTTAAGCCAGAGGTTTCAATTGGTGATGCTTCGTCTTACACGAGATTCAGCAACCTTTGGGTATTTGGTAACCCTTAAAATGTAGCCGAGTTCTTCCCGTTCAACCAGCCGCAATTTTCAACTTGATACATGAAACATATTATACAGATATTATTATATACGGTGGTTCCTTTCGGATATTATTCAGCATGGTGGTCGTGCGAGAATAACTTCACCACAGGAGATCCAAAATTTGTTAGATTATGGACGCCATCAAAACCTCTAATCGACATTGGGCCCATACAAAATGAAATTAATGGTTTATTCATTTGATAACTTCATTTATTTACACATTTATTAATGTTTTAAATAATTGCATAATCATATTTATTTTCTCCCCGACAAAATCAGTAAACCTGATGGTTCTTATAAAGATGAGCAATATCTTTGTGTGTGTGTGTTTATGAATATTTTTAACGACTCCCAATAAGTTATAACAAACGCTTTGATGACCTCGGTATTTAAAAAAATCAATCAACCTTAAAGAGTTTTTGGAGTCTTCCTCGTACTGGTGAAAAAAAAATATAACGGTCATTACAAAAATGAAAGTTAAGAAGTACCGAAATCAAATAGTTGGTGAATTACAGCCAAACGTTGGATGTCGAGAGTATCACAGATCAGAAAAACATTCACAGGTATCAAAAACTCTGAGGATAGAGACTCTAGGCGAGATAACGTCAAAATGTGTTCAATATATTGCAAGTCCTTCCCCAAACGTATCATGAGATTGAGTGATACAATACCAAATTTTCTTATTTAAAAAACATTTCAAATTTATAAAATGAAAAAAGTCGTCGGTAATATGTAAATTACCAGAAATTATAGAGATTTTTCCATTCATTATATTTTGAACGTATTTCAATAATGACAAACGGTAAGATATTAAATGGGTGCAGTAAAACTGTGGGTCCTCGACGAGATTATGTTTATGTAGAAAAAAACTGGGCACAATATACTCATACATTTATTAAAATCGTAACCGCCTTAAACGCAGATTTCGTCCAGTAAAGCAAATAGCGACGACATTTGTGCAGCGGGTAAATGTCAAGAGAACGGACCGTGCGTCAGAAGTCTAATCACAAAGACCTCTGCCATGAAAAATTTCAAAGCCAAGGTTAACAACCGTATGCTGTGTGATTTCATTAACTCTATCATTAACGTAACTTTTATTTTCCCATGGGCCGTCAAATCTTTAAAGTTATGAGTCTCATGACTCGAAATGTTTTAAAATAGCATTTGCCAACATATATTTAAAAAAGAAACCTTTGGTGATAAATGCAAATTTTCTACTGAATTTCTGGTATTTTTTCAATTTTACCTCACCACGATGTTGGTGTCAACGAAAACTTTGGATTCGTATGATGAGACTTATTTTCTCTCTTAGTCATGACTAAAATACATATTTGGATTTGCTTACCTAAGGATTCACAATTTCCAATCAACCTACAATCAGCCAAAACTAATAGACATAATTCAATTGAAATAGAATGTAACCTTTTTATTAGTAAAGTCATTTATGATTAGACATCGTATAAATAGCAGTTTTCACTTAAATTCTGGGATTCATTTTTAAATCTCAGACAAACACTTCAATTTTAATTAATAGTATAGATTACAGTATCGTAAGTCACCAGGACACACTCAATCTGATAGATCCGGGAATTAACCATAAAAAAATGCACTTACATATATTTCGCATACTTAGGCTTAAATAAAAAAGCCGATTAGATAGTTTTAGAATTCTTTAACCTGACAGATTACACAACGGACAACAAAAGTTACCATTTTAGACTAATTCCTTGTTATTCTTTTCCTTCGGTAAAACATTCGCGAAGACAAGTCATTATTTGTTTTGTCATGATATATGCAATATTATCACAATATTAATATTAGTTACTTGTAGCCGGCAAAAGATCTAATCTGGGAAAGATACTTTTGCGACTAACCAGCCTCTTCAAATAACTTATCAGTTGACAGTATATAGTTTAAATAAAAAAACAACTGATCCTGACAATATCTCTAACGTATACGTCATTAAAGGAGTATAAGTTATGCAAGCATATAAATTCGTTACCGAATGATTGTCAACTGAAATAATATTTTTAATATATAATTTTGCGTACGAACATGGTGCAGAACTATCTTCTAATTTGCATTAATGACACAGTTATGTCCTCCAATTATTGGATAACATAACAGTATTTTTAGGTGCAGAGAATGTCAGCTCAATGACTCCTTTTACTTTAATAATGTTTTTAACGTGTAACAAACTTGGATACAAATTACAAAAACGACTAAAATATTCAGAGACACGTTTCTCTCCTGTTGCTAAGAAGCAGCTACTACTTTCATCTCTCTTTCAAGGGACTATTATCAATTTGAATGTTTTATGTGAATTACCACTATACACATACGCCTATTGCGTGGAATGATTTCAGGCGGAGTATATCCATTGACGCGATATAGAGAACAGTGTGCTTGTATGTTAGTTATTTCAACATATATTAGCTTGGATTCGTAATTGACGTGTTGTTCAGTTGACCCAAGTTATGTTCACGGCTATTAATAAACAACGTATACGGAATTACAGTTACTGTTAGCGGATGCAAGCACATTCATCAAATACGTTTACAACCCTAGCTTCCCTTTTACGAATTTATACGATTTCAAATCAGTAAAACTTTTAATTGCTACTTTTTATGGATTTTTTGAAACTACAAATATTAAAATGTGCCGTGAATACAAAAGTGATATATTATGACATACGAACGCCGAAAATCGTGATAAAAAAATTATTTTAAACATATAAACGACTGATTCGAGATTTACAATTTCTAGATGCATTACCAAAGACTTTGAACAGATTTCGCTGTTACCGCAGGATGACGTACACTTTCCCTTAGTACAACATTCATTTTAAATTCACTTTCGTGGGAAGAAAGGCATAATGGTTTGAGCGTGGCCACGCTTTGCCTTTGCTGTGTTCTATTCTTTCCCCCATTGAGCGTCCTTCTCGTTGAATCCTTTGTGCACATATTCGTGAATATTGCTCTGTATTGTTCATGGTTATTAGCTGCTGGCAGGGGGTGCAGCAGATGCTCGCATTCCCTACATACTACTACTCCAAACTAGAGACCGTACTCCTTACATTTTAATTATAACATACAGAACAGCAACATATGCAAAACGGTAAGAGAAAATTGTAAACACCAGAACAGACCGAGGGGATTGTTCGAATCGAAGCAGAATTTTTTTTAAATAATTCTAAGTTGAATGCAGAAAACAATATCAGGAGTAAAGAGATAATCTTTGAATATTTCTACACCTAAATCTCAACATAAAGTGAATATGTATTATAAATATTGTTTAAAAATTGGGAATCATGCAATGTATATCGTAATCTCAAAGTCAAATGGTAGAGGACGTAACTCGCTTCCAAGAAGAGGAATCTATATAAGGCAAGAACAGCAATAAGGTGTTTACTAGGACTTAAGCGAAGGTTAGCCTTGTTTACTGCATCAAGGCTATTGACTCGTTTTTATGAAACAGATGCTCATCGGATTCTGTGCATATTTTAGAACTAGGAAGGGTAAGGAAAGAAAGGGTGCATGCATGAGTCGCTTCCATTAAATTGAACAACTTGAGGCCGTAACTCGTTAGTTTTTTTTGTGTTACAAGAATGTAACATTTTACAAAATATTCTCAGTTAATCAAAGGGGTAAATTCATTGTTTAAACACAACGTTTCTGGGAAATTTATCTCTGCCGCCATGAGGTGCATAGTGTCAGGACGATTTTTCCTTTTATATCAGCAAACATTTGAATAATGGAACAATTTATTCAATTGAACGCCTAAATAAATTAAAGTATATACACACAAAACTGAATATAAGGAAAAAGTATATAAAATAGATTTAGATGCTAATATTTCTCATATCTAGCTTCCGATATATTTATATTATACTTAGCTTACATCAAGTTGTTTATTTATTACAACATTAAACATATCATTCTTATAATTTCTTAAATACAGTTATGCAAAAAGGTACATCAAACAATAAAATCATGGCTAATTTATAAATTTGTAATATAATAAAATTCATTGGCTGATTGGTGTGTTTGTTTTTTATATTAAGTAATTAATTAAAATATTCAGAAAATACATATTGAATATTATGCTGCACAGATGGGGGCAGTTTGCAATAAAAATATTTAAAAAAAGGGGGAGAAGGGAGGCAGAGGGAGACATGGGGAGGGAGAAATAGATTAGAGAGGAGAGAAAGGGGTGATATGACGAAGGAGACAGAAAGGAGAGAGAGACGCGATAGGACGAAGGAAAAAGAGGAGACAAAGAGATGAGACAGTCAAAGACCTAGGAAAACCAGAAGAGAGTAAGGCCGGGGAAGTGAAAGAAAGAGGGAGGAGACATGAAAGAAAGAGGGAGGAGACATGAAAGAAACGGGAGAGAAACTTACATGGTGGAGCAGGTACATCAAAACTATTTTTCTTGTTATCTTCTGTACAGTTCAGCAATATATTCCGTAGCTATTTATTTTTGGGGTTGTCCAATGTTAGAAGGTCAGAGATTATGCTTTATAAGCAGTCAGATGGTTCACACTCTGAAAATCCTTCTATAATTTTGAGCAAAATTTAACTGGCATGCATTTACAAAACTTTCTCTGTATTCGTAGATAGCGTCTATAAGCCTATTTTACGCCAAATTTTTATACAATGCAGAAATGTTTTTGTTTAGACTTCAGCAGTGGTAATGTCAAATTTAGAGAAATTGGGACATGTTCTGTGGTGCCATAAACGGTATCTATGCAACAAATTAAGTTGAAAAAATATAATGTGAAAATGGTAGGTTTAGTTAGTCTCAATAAGAAGGAATCAGAGGTACATGGCATTCTGTGACCCTTGGCGGGCCTATTAAAGTTTTGTTCTGTTAAGAGACTGATAGATTCCAGTAAATAACTTAGAGGCAACAGAGACCCATGAGATCCCTGCTAGCTGCATCGTGTCCTCGTGTCGGAACACGTGTAAAACCGAATGAAAGCAACTTCTTGGTTTGCGCGTGACTCTATGAGTGGCAACGGAACTCTAGATTACAAGCGATGCATGACTTCTAACACGGACAGTGGATCAAAGGAAGTCGGTCGCCTCTCATCACATTCTCAGCGACACCCCTTCATCACCAAATTAAAATACACGTCTTCTCTGTTGCTTTCGAGCTACACAATCATCTTTGACTCCAGCAGTAATAATTCGAGATTTTCCCTTTCCTCTATATTGCTTAAGGGAATTAATATATTTCTTATTTCTAGGCTTGGAATTGAGAATTACTACACTTTTTAGCGAATTTGAACTTGATTTTAACAGCGTTATAAACTTATTAACTGATAACATACAAATATAATAAAAAAATTGACTTATTTGGTCTAGCAATCGATATAATTTTTTAACATACTCCACACTCTTTAAGCTACTTCCACTAAAATTAAATAATTTTCTTGTAGTCGCATTTCAACAAAAGACTAGATACTGATTCGTTACGACGGAAAATAGAACAGTGCCCAAGAGTAAGAAGATGGATCCTATATTATTTATTTGATCTAACTCGTACAAAAAGACTTAGGACTTGCAAGCTATCCCATAACAATTTAATTTTAATAAATTCGTCTCTAGAGAGAAATCATGAACCACACTTCTGGTTTCCTGAGAGACCTGGCGATTATCCTCTCTACTTATAGAAATGTGACTGCATAGCACAAGATTATCCTGAACATTACGACCTATATCAGGTAAATATGACAAGAGTTTAAACCATTTCTAGGTTTCAACTCTTGGCAGAATTTACCTGACAGGGGTGTGATTCTGGCGTCAATAATAATATACTGATAAAACTTATAAAATGCGTCGGAATATTCACTTCCTCGAGATATGTCCGTAAATCATTTAAGTGTGTCAAATGTCTGGGGCAGTAAACGTAAGAAAGAAAATGGCTAATTTTCCGCCAAGACTCAGATACCGTAACAATCTCTCTTTTCAAACGTAACACTCAAAAAGCATATTTATAATTGGACACGAAGGACTGAAAGCTTTCCCAGAATAAATGAACAGGTGCAATCAGGACTGTGTGTCACTGACTAGTTATATGACAAACAAATGGTTTTATTTACCACATATCTAAACCTAGTCGTTCAATTGTCCGATAAAATTACGTTGAAATAAATAAGACAGTCCGGAGTTAAAAGATTGATAGTTGAAAATAAATGATTTAGTAAGAAATAAAATAAAAAGACACAATTAGATTAAACTAAAATGATTCTTCAATAACTATTTCATTAATATTAAAATGGAAACCGGGCTAAAGATTTTGAAAAGTAAGCCCTTATTCTTGTAGTTTAAACCAAAGTCACGGTCTGTTCGAATATAAAACCGCCTCCAACGCAACGGAAGGATATAATTTTGAATAAATTGACAGAAATAAAAGCTTAGTTTATTTCAAATTTCTTATGCATTTCATTTTATTTATGACTATTAAAATATTGATCTCAATTATAATAGTGTTCTTAGTTACGATTTTCGGTACATGTAATTTAAAGGAACCCAACAAAGATGTAAGGAACGAAAAATATATATTGGTGAAGACTTAAATGAAAAAGTACCTAAAAGGAAGTGAACGAGATAATTACGTAGCTTTCGCTTGGAAATGAAGCAGGAAAATCCGGGAAAATATACATAAAATAAACCTCTGTAAGAAATCAGGATGATTGGCAATATGCCAATGTCCTTTGGATAAAAATATTTAAATGGGGAATTTAGAAATAATAATATAAAGTGCTTTAGCCTGACGTTACAAAGTCTTTTGTGTAGAAAATTCATACTTTATGTTAAAGCTTCATTTTTTCGTAAAGCATAAATATCTAGAAACTGTCCGGGTATTGCAACTATTTAATGCTACCCATATATATATATATATATTCAACTTTATGATTTAATTTTCAATGTAATATTACGAAATTGAATATAACAATTTTACTCAAATGAACTGAATCAGAAGGAATTATAATTCCGTTAATGGCACAAAACATTGATATCATTTATTGGTATTTCGAAAGTAAAATTCTATTATCTTGCTATATTTTCATATGATACGCGATCCCTTTTTACTAACTTTCAGGATTTTTGATAAAACTATAACCTGTGTAACAACTACAGACTTCATTTTGAACACGCAAAATGAGGATCCTCCGGTATGTCAACTTATTATTAATTCATAAACGCACCGGAAATATATTGTGAATTCAATTTTTATTAATTATAATTATCTGAAAAATAATAATTTAATAAAAATTAAAAACATTAACAGCAAAATTTTGTAATTTTAAAATCGTGTATCATGAATTTAAAAAAAAATTGTAACATATTACCTTATATAATCCATTATAATTTTCATTTTTTTATACCTGAAGTCTCAAATGGGAGACGAAACGTAGTATGGTTCAATATTTCAATAAAATAATGAATAGCAAAGAGGTTGCTATAACACATTTAATATTTAATCAAATTTCATTATCACGACTTTCGTCCCTAATTTAGAACTCCTTCAGGTGTACAGTTTTTATGTATTGATAAACAAAGCTAATCTTAAGTTTAGCATTTAAAACAATAGTGTCCAAAATCATAATAAAATATTTAAAGAAGAAAAATATTTACTTCAAAAATGATGGCTGGACAGCAGTAAATAATTGGCGCTAACTGCTTACATGAAATATAATAAATTCTCACTAAAATTCAATAAGATGTATTTAACGATATGTTAGCCGACTTTTTCATTATTTTATAATGAAACAATTTTAAATTAACTTCCACAGTATCATTTCATTTTATAACTAATTTAAGTATTTTTTTGTTAATTTAAATATTCAACAGTATCGGTTTCTTAAAACCGAATTGTTATTATCATAATTCATTACTGGTACAACCGACAGGGAAGCCAGACAACGCCTTTGAAATTTACTAAATGTGTTATTAGATTTTATATATCAGTGAAGAAATTTCTTCCTTAAATTATTATTAATTTTCAAATGTTTTTAACAAATAATGTACAAGTGAAAGAGACCCCAAGTTAGAGACTAAGTGCCTTGAAAAATATTTTTTCGCATATTAATTTTTTATTTCACTTTCCTTTTTAATTTTAACACAATAATGAAAAAGCACATTGTCTATTGGAACACCCAACAGTTGATTTATATGAAAAAGTTCTCGTGGACTTTTTTATGACGATAATATAATATGAAGAGCAATTTGGCTACAAGGAACCTTAGGGTCGACTATGAAAAGCAAAGTCCAAGAGAATGTGCTGATGTTGAAATTCTACTCACCTTGCTGACTCGTTGCTCACGGAAGCATGTGCGGAAGTGCTTTATCGCACCAAAGGTTGCAATGCGGCATTCCTCAGCTCTACATTACCATCACTAAAATACTAACAGCTCTGTTTATAGCGTCACCGAGCAATTAACCATGGATGCTGTTGTTCAACATTCCATTGTCTTAGAAGAGCAAAGTGAAATTTAGCAGGAATTTCATATGCAATTATGAGGCGAGATGCAGAATTTCTGTGTGACTGGAGAAATGCATAGCATGCCTGGAAATAAATGCCGAACCTTCTCAAGCTGCCGCCTACTAGAATACCGTAGCAAAATACATAATCGCTAAAAATACAAATTTACCAACACAAGCCAAAAATCACTTCAAACAAGGATTTGCACAAATGAAACAGCTATGGGAAAAATCTTCTATAGCAACAGTGTTTCTCAACCGCTGGCCCGCAGGACAATTACAATGTTCCGCGTAAGATTTTACATTTTTGGTTACAAACAAAAATTAGCTAAAATTTTTAATAATTACTTTTAGACGACTGTTTAATCTGTAATTATGTTGAAGAAAGAAAATCATATAGAATCACAAAAGCATCTCCATTAACTTCCGTAATTCGGAAGTTTTCGATACATTATCATAAACATCCATTTAAAATTTGTTTTCTTATACAAGGTGTTAAATTTAGCTGTAGTTGAGATATATTTAATTGTGTCTCGATTGCCAAGCGCAGAAAGCAGCAAAACACAGTAATCTGATTATTCCAAACAGGTATAAGTTTCCATTTTATCTCCTGTTGTGCCTTCCAGGATTCTAAGCATCCGAATACCCGTGGGAGCTTCCTCTCGCAGAAATTTCTTCACGGAGTGATTACGCAGCTTACCTTCGGGGATGCCTCGTCCTCTCTCTGGTTCTCACATGCCGCGACACCTTTAACTCTTTTACGATGTGTATGGACTAGGGTCGAAGTCCTTGAGCATACGATAAGAGTTCTCTCTGATCCCACTGGATCAGTAGGCCAGCTACCTCCTAAAATTGGTGGCGACCCGGAGAAGTAATGCTGCGATCCCACAGTAATCTCATCTCGTGAGAATAATACAAATAGTCCAACCCATCTGATACAGGTTTTCTATGGTTTTTCATTTCTTAGGTGAGCCGGGAGCCCGAGTCAACCCTAGGCTACTACGTTCCACATCCCCTCTATGCTATTAAAGACGAGTTGCCTGTGTCATGATAACCCTCATGTAGCCTGTAGCCTGTAACCCCATCCCTCATCCCCCATCCCCCACCCCCCTCCAAAAAAATCCTAGGATTCTATCAAACGTCGTTTGATCAAATTTTCGGCGATTAAGTTTAACTTCTTTCATTTCGCGATTAGTAATGTCACTAAGCATTAAGACTTTATTGGATGCTTGTCGACAAAAAATATATATTTCTTAAAATAACATTTTTTCATTTATAAATTTAATGTTTTTGTGTTTAAAATAATCCAATGGATTGTACTACATGGAATAACGTTGGGTTCTAAATGTCACAGCAGTTTCACTGGTTTCATAGATTCATTCCATAAAATAATTTTGATACTTGATGTAGAGGAGCGAGGGCTGTGGAGGAGTATAATATTACTCTCTATGAATTAATAAACGAAGTAAAAAAATTTTTCAAAAATTTTATATCTGCAATTTTTTAGTAATGACGAATGCATTGAAAAAATTGTCTGATTTATGAACCATAGTTTCACTATTCAACGAACGGAAGATGCCAAGAATATAGCATTATTATTTTTAATTTATACTATAAAATCTATGCATTCAAGAAGAAAATAGAACTGTCTCAAGTGTATTGTAAAAAATAACTATGGTTTTCTCCACTGTTTCGGTGGATTTATAAATACAGTGGCCCTACGTAAAATATTATTTTCGAGCATCTATCAGCGAATTTTTGTGCGCTCTAAATCGCAGGAAGATGATGTACGAAACTAAAATTTGTGCATTGGTATACCAATTCGTCGAACATGGGAATATTAAATTCACCGATTCGGAACAGGAGCATTTACTAGAATTAAGTTGCGACTCTGCATTAAAGTTTCTATTCAACCAGAAATTTAAACTCAATTTGTTATGGTAAAAATTGGTAAGCTGAGTGTTGCTACAATTTTCAACAACTTATTTATGTAATTGCATTCTATGCTATGACGCATATAAAATCAAAGCAAAGAAAATTAGTCCAGCTTCAAGCTTGCTGCAGCAAATATAGCTCCCAGAAATGAAAAATTATCTTTTAAAAATCAGAAGCACTGATTTTTCATTTGTGTAATTTTTTCATTCGTTTTATAAAATCAAGCACTGTTTTGTTTTCTATGGCCACTTTCTGTTTATTTAATTTTTTTTAATTTGTGACATTCTAGAAATGAAATAAATTAACTAAATGTTTAATTGTTTTTATTATGTTTCATGCTAGTTTTTTTGCAAGTATTTTATATTTTGTTTGGTTTCTCTTAACTTTTGTGTAATGTTAAACAAATAAAATAATATAAACCAAAAATTGTTATAGTGGTACGCTATAGAAAATTGGCTACTTTAGTGGTTTACTGTGCGATTCCGGTTTAGAAACTGTGGTCTATAGCAAGACTTCGAAAAATGCAGTAAATGTGTACAGAATGCGGTGTATCCAATGTTAATATATCAATCTGATTTATTACTATAAAACAATTTATTAAAATTAATTTGTACAGAACTTTACTCAAGTTACGTTGTGCACTGAATCCAGACAATAATCTATGATAATGATTTATAAATGAAACGACATGAAATAAATGTAATCAGTAAAATGGTTAATCATGAAATTTGGATATGCGCCCGTAAAACTCAGGTAAACTTAGAACAAACGCGAGTGGGTGCGTCTATTCAAAGATTCCCTTTTTAAAATTACCTTTTATCCTGGTGGTCTCGTGCGAGATTAACTCTTTACCGGACTAATCACCTGTCTAACTTATACTTTGTCCTCTATACTTCTCCCACTACAATATTCATTTCCTTGTTTGTTTTTTAGAGAGAGAATCACAACTCGTCACTTTTATTGTTCAATCATTGCGAATCCAAAGTTGTCCAAGGCTACTCACATCGAGATTCAGTTAACCTTTGACAAGATTTCTTTTTCCCCACGTTCCTTAGGCATACTTATTCTACCTATTTGTAAATATCATTCTTTTTTTGGCGTTTCAGACAAGTTGTCTACCTATACGATGAACCTGTTCACTTCCAGCGTGGATATTTGAATTGTATTTCCTTAATTCATTTATCTACCTTACTGTCCAGCGGAAGATTAATTGATAAGCCAATATTAAGCAGATCAACATCAAACACTTCCTGATCCTCCGCCTCTGGCTGGGAAATGTTTTATGACAACTTGTTGAGTATTGAGATGCCCGAGAACATTATCATCATAAGTTTTCACCCAAGTTTATTGACCACTAGAATTTTATTTGGCAAAAGTTATGAGAATACGACAAATGACGACAGTGGCACCGAGCAGTAATCGAGATATGAAGATAATTGGACTGCCAGGGTTACAGGCTGCGATATTCGTCTAGAAACAAAATGGGATACATCAGTGAGAGAGAGAAATATGCTGAAAATTACGTATGATAGAAAGAGATCAGAAAATTGATCAAGTGTAGACAGTAGATATTCAACGAACGTTGTGGTTCAACTGCCCGTAGGAAGCGTACAAAATTTGGAAATATGGGAGAGTTTGACACCTACATCGAAGCGACGCTCCCTTCTGCTAACGCCTACACGCTAAACGGTAACTACGTTAGAACATTATTGAGTGATACAAAAGACATGTCCTAGAACAAATGGACGACGATTTTTAATAGGTAATATCTTTCTATATCAGTTTCGATTCAACATCCACAAAGAACATAAACAAATGGGAATACCACAATACTTCAAAGTCTGTTTATAATAATATTTAATTAACGATCACTAAGCGATTTTTATATATTTTTTATTAATAATACAGTGTGCTTTGTACATTGTTCAGAAGAAACAGTTATGACACAAAGGCAAACCTTTCTTTCAGTCAGTTCACATCCCGAACGGAGTAGAAATATGTGTTATTAAATAAATAAAACACACAAAAATGTCTTAGTGGTCGGTAATTATATCATACCAGCTGGATGTCCAGTGTTGCCCGGACTTGGCCAACATTTGATTTAACCGGCATCAAACGCGTTTTTTTTAAGATTTACCTGTTCACGCCTTCCTAATCCGACGGAATATTTGTTTCATCATAGTCGACATGTTGATTCACAGTAATTTTTTTTAAAAAAAATTATTTCAATTAGCAATCAGAAATACATTTCTATGGTCTAATATGCTGGCATAATAATTAATTGCCCAATTCCATTAATGTGGCATGATTGAGGACCACTCCAGCGAATGGACGATAAGTCAATAATTTAAAATCACTGGAAGTCGTCTCAGCCATCTGCTGTCTTCAGGTCGATTGGCCAACGTTTGTTTAACCTTTTAGTTGTTCTATTCTCCAGTAGTGACTGCAGTAGAGGGTTCATATGGTGTTCCAGTCTGGAGTGGTTCTTACTGCTTCTTTCTTGTATAATTTCATGTATAAACTTTATGCCTAAATCTTCATGTATTGTTGTATTTGAAACGTACCAGGGGTGTCGCCGATATTTTTAAGGATTTTTGATTGAACCTTTTGAATGTTTTTCAGGCCCATAGTTCTATACCAGAACTCCAAATGGCTATGGTTGTTGTTTTATAGAGTAGTTGGTTTTTTTCAAGTGACAGCGTCGATTTTCTGCCTAGTAGCTATTGAAGTTCCCGAAATTTTAAATCTATTTGTTTCCTTTTGTAACCATATGATTTTATCTGTTTAATTTATTTTGAAGATGCATTCCTAGATATCGAAGTATTGTTGCTTTTGGTATTCGTTCATTTTTTATGAAAACTGGAGGACACTGTTTTGTTTCTCAAATATATAATTGATCATATACGAGGATAACAGAACGTAAACAAACAGCGATTAAATATGGCTGATTTCCCTGTATTCTCTAAGTCTCAATGCTCGATGTCATTAGAAATGTAGGCATGTTGACACATTAACATATTTTTTAACTATAATTCTTTCAACCGTTTTGCTAACCACCTCAGTGCTATTCCCCCCTTTTTACGAATATCTGTACCAAGTTTTAATGCAATTTGTCCACGCATTTAAATTTGTATAAAATTTATAATTATATTTTATAAACTAAGATAGATTAATACTTCATATATTTTATCAAATTCTTACGATTGGGAACCATGAGAGGTGTCAACTGGAAGTTTAGGCAATATAACTCTGCTTAGGTAGACTGAAAACATAAAAGGCGTCATCTATGGAAAGAACCCGATATTTAGGAAGGTTTTATTACACACTAGCAAGAAGATGGGCCTAGTTTGTCGAGCTAAGAATAACATTTAGATTTAGTTAACCCAGGCAGAGTGGAGAAGCAAGAACAAGTGTTCAGGGAATGGCTACGCTGCATGATATACAATTAGATAATTAGGAATGTCGGAAGTGGTGAATACAGAGGTTGGCCCTGGACATATCAAGATGGAAACCAGTCTGTAGTTCCAATTTTGTTAGTGTCTGAATGTGCTCATTCTCATGCGATCTCAACATGCTGCATCTATACTCTAGAATAGAATTAATTAAACGTAATAAATGTTTAATGTCTCAAAGTTGGGAAGAATATTAGTATGGTCTTAAAATCATAATAAAAATTAATGCAGGTATTCTTGAACGGCGTGGTTGTGAACAACAGCTCCCTTTATACATAAAGATTACTAGCCGGTCCCGGGCCGGCTTTGAAGACTGCTGCACACAGTTTCGCCCAGGAAGATAACTTTTCGCCGGTATGCAAATGACGACAGCCGGGCCATAGAAACATTGCACATTGTCAAGGTCTCCCCCAAGGACGTGCATGCACGGAATAAAGGGAAAGAGTGCTCTACATAAATTGTGTCGACAAGTGTGCTTTCAACAGGACAAACACTGCCGGTGGCGCACGCAACAGCGCTGTTGCCAGATACGGCGGGTCATTAGCGCTCGTCTCACAACCTCGGCCTGAAGGATCACCTGAGTGCAAGATTAACAGCCAGACCGCACTATCAGGTCATCCTCGTCGCAGACCATACTCGTGAGCGGCGCCTCCCTGACACGTTACTAGATCGGGGTTACATTACCAAAAGAAAAAATGAGCGAATTCTCTTCCCATGTAGTCGAATTTGTTACACTTCTGTCATATACATATCTCTTATACATCCTGATCTCATACACAATGAAAATACCGAAATAAATATCTACAAATACGTTAAATGGTAATAAATGTAAGATAGATAGAATAAAAAAGTGTCAGTTTATAGCTCGTAAGAGAATGAGATACAGAAATATGAAATGAAACTAAAATTTTTGCCACAGGGGTTCTAAATTAATTCAGCGAATTGCTTGGGTGGGAGAAATGAGATCCATATAGAATCAACTTCGACCGATAATCAGGGCACCCAATAGCGAAAAGCGCAGATGGAGCTTCAGTGATGTAGACATGAGATAGGAGCAACCTTGAAAGGGCAGTTTGCTTGCTATCGTATTATTGATATGCTTGTCACAACGCCGTGCAGTTACCTTAGATAACGTTTTTTATCGGAAAAAAAGTAACGAACTGTGTGGTACTCTCATATAGAGTACGAAATCCGAAAAGATAAAAATATTGGAAGCGAAAACTATAATGTGATATTGATTTAATTCAGGCAACTAGGGAGAATGTTTGTCAATAAAACATATATTCCATCCCACGAAAACTCATTGTGAACTAACGTATAGGTATTCATTCTACTGTGTATATATAGCGTTCCGACGATGTGTCGCATGTTACACAAATTATTATAGACGACGAGAGCGGAAGAGGTATTATTTAAATATGTAGCAAAGTTCAAGACAAATTCGTACTACTACTACTATATGGCGGTACAGTTCAGTGTCATTAAAATATGATGAAAGTTTTTAATTTCAGCAATGAATAATATTTCTCATTCTTCAGCAGAGCCTCGCTTAACTGTCAAACACGAGAACGTAATCTTGACGGATAATTAAAACGGTTAAGAAGGCGCCATTTCCCATAAAATATTTTTTTATTTCAGGAAATTGTTTTATAACTCTACATTCTATAGTTCATACAATATAATTATTTTGTAGACCTCTATTATTCATAGTGTATTGCTTCTCGATTCATCAAGGCCTTGAAAAAGATGAAAAAATTGGACGCGAGATATTTCTTTGCAAAGAAAATCTCCATCTCGTTAATTTCACCTCGAAAATGTTGATAATATACCAAACGACGATGGCTTCCTGTATTAAATGAGAAATATTTCTAAATAAACGGTTCAGTTATTATTAATTGAGAGAATAGATTTTTTGTGGCCGAAAATTATAAGCTACGTCGGAGGGAGATATCGGAAAGCCGTTTCTGTAATTAGGATACATGCTTTTATACTCGTACTCTACATGCCTATAACATAGTACTGTATAAGATTCTGCATTCAATAGGGTTATTTTATGAGCGCAATATACATAGATGTAACACATGGAAACAAGTGTTGCATAATGAAGCCAGAGCAATGGAACCCCCAAGAATTTATTGGTCCCTCTACAATATGGTCCAAGCTGGGCCAATGCCGGTCATGCATGGTGTAGACGACGGGTATTGGCTTGTATTAGCCGATATTGGCGAAGGTCGACGTTAGGAATGGTTGAAGATCATAGGCTTTCCCGGTGAATTTGTTGAATCAAGAATTCTAATTTGACCTGATTTGTAACCCAAGACATCTTGATTTAGGAATGGTGTTCTCCACACATCCAAGGGGGGCCAATATGCGTAGTGGGAAGGCGCCGACGCCTTGAAGGTCCCTGTACTTGGACACTGTCTGGATAGAAACCAAGCCAAGTCACAAACTGTTTAATTAAGGAAAAATAGTTTAACACAAAAGGAACATAAATATAATGGTAATTTTGTAGTTATTATAACTGACTTCATTGAAATAAATGAATACGTAGGCCAAAAATATTTAAATAACAAAGGTATTAATTATTCCTTCCCATGGGTCCTCTTCAGGTGCAAATATAAATCCATATATCTCAATTTATAGCATGCTATTTAATAGAGAAAATTAATAAATTTTATTTTCGGCTGAAATGTATGAGTAATGCACATACTTCAAAATTTTCATTTAAGTTGCATGAACTAAATTGTAATTTGATTTATAAAAATATATATTTTGCTGAATGGCATTGAAATTATACAGATAAACATAATCAGAATAAATAACGACAAAAAATAGTGCTCCTCAGTACCTCTCTTCAAGCACATGCCGACTTCGCGTCTCAATTCATTGAAATTTTGACACTGAGCGACGTGCAGAATTTTATAAAATAAAATTAATTATAAATTACTCCATAAGCTTGAGGATATTTTCACATATTACAAAATCCATGAATTTTATTATGAACGAATTTATTTTGGATCATTGTATTGACGATCAGTACAAACTGAAATCAGCCTGTCAGTCTTTTACTTTATACCCGTTGAAGCAGCACAAAAATGGATAATGATCATTATTTTCAAAAAGATATTCTTGGAATAATAATTAGATTAGCCACTAAAAGAACTGGTGTAAGAAAAATATGGATGAACCGGTTATGGAAGAAAATAGAAAAGCAAGGTAATTTCAATTTATTGAACAAAACTATGTACACGAGCGACGAAGAAAACTATCAAAAGTATTTTCGCATGAAAGAATCCTGTTTTCATATATTTGAATATGGTTAAGATGCATGAATAGTTCAGTTCTCGTCGATTATTTTATCTTTTTCTTGTCATCTTCTATACTAGTCTTAGGTTTAATTTTTATATATGCAGCGCGCAGCTTCTTAAACTCACTTGATTTTTATTTAACATTTTGAATTGGTTCCATTGCCATATGAAATATTTCTCGGTTTTAACTGTGTAGTTTGAGGGATTGTTGTCCTGCTCCATCGCTTCCGTGACTGATGAAAATCTGGCATCAGATCAACCAGTATTAACAGTATTTACTGAATTATTCAAATAATCATCAATCCGTCAGTATTAATATTACACACTCGTTCTTTTATCAGTCCGGATTACCGGATTATATTGACCTGATGCCAGTTTGAACTATGACGGGTATGATGCTGCTTTCTCAAGTTTTAATATCACAGTTCGCTATTTATTTATGTACCGCGATCTGTTTTTATAATTTTCAAGATACTCAAAATGATCCTTAATCTCGCAACCATTTTTCTTCTGCAATGTCCGTATCACTTCATCTTCTTGCAAATAAATGTCATTACTGTGTAGTGACTATGTCTCATATAAAACATTACGTCACTCGCAGCCCCAATTGAGATAGCTTCCCCTAACAATAATAGCTGGGGGGTAGTGATGTGTGAGGCTAATTTATTTTGGACCAGAAATATTATCGGAGTCAGCCCACGAATTTGTCTTTCAGTAAATAAAAAGTTCATAAAGTATAAATTATTTACATAAATACATTTTCTTATTATTATTTTACCTGCTGGCAGGTCTCGCCCTGACTTAATTCCTTGTCCATATACCAATATTTTCTTGACTCCCCTTTCACGTAGTCAATCATCTATATTCTTCTTCCATGACCTATATTTCTATCCACATGTCCTTCGATAACGTCATGTAGTTAGCAGTTTCATTATTATATATTAAATTATAATAATTAAATAAAAATTGTGGAATATCAATTATGAACCGAATCTTTGATAAATGGCCTTTCTTTTTCTACATAAAGTTCGTGAATATGTCCACCCAATTCTTCCCTAAGCTTTTTGAAAATTGTCTTGCAATCCTATTTTCCTTAATGATATTTATTATGAAAAATCATCTCTGTTTGAATATATTAAAGAATAGTAGACGTAACAAATTTTAGTCCTTAAAATCACTATATTTAAGGCCGTTCCCAAAAGCTTTAGTGCCACTTTTTTCGAACTCTGATTTCTATCAATATATTTTATTAATGTAGTACCAACATTGAAAAACTGATAAAACGCCTCTGACGCAAATGTTTTATATGTGAACCTTTCGTTTTTCCTGTTAGGTTCTCGTAGGACGATATTGTAACACGCATCCGATGACGTAATTTCTACGTCGTCATCTTTATTCTGTCTGGCACTGGTTTTCAAACCTACACAATCTAATGTGACTCGATGTTTTTAAAGCTTACGTTGACCGTGGTTAAAATTTATTTTATTGACTACAAAATCCTATGTGACTCGATGTTTTTAAATTGAAATTTATTTGACTTTAGAGAAGAAACACAAATATATCTAAAAATAAATAAAATGGGTTGTAAGCTGTACAACGCGTCGTAATTTATATTGCGACGTGTGTGAGATTATACATGTTATGTACTTAGAATCTTATTCTTATAAATGAATTTCACTTTTATGTGTAAAAAATGTAAAATTTCATGCGTATTTGTGTATGTCCCGCATACAAATATAAACTCGTGGAACAATTTATACCAAATTTTGGTACACGTGTGCGTTTAATTAGATATTAAGAAGTACGGAAGGTTTTGTATTTCGTTTCTACAATAATAGAGATTTAAGCTCTTATGGAAGACAGTGTGCATTTAAAAGTAACGATTGAGGAGCCTTGTCATTACTTTAATAGGTGTGAATTGTAGATACAACAATTATATTCTACGTTAAGGGTAAAGGTATAGTGATTTTCAAATACCATACTACTCCCCCCCCCAAAAAAAAAAATCATACACACTTTATTAAAGCCCATACCTCTGCTAGTCTCATACTCAGTTCACGTTCTGGCAAGTCACTTATCGGCTCCCTGTTTACAAAGCGTAATTTGGATGTTCACAAGACGTGTGAAGTACTTATAGATAGCTAAATTAATTCCGCATACGCATTGGTGCCCGGGCTGGCATTCGTCAAAAATGATCCGAGGAAGCGGGTAAGCGATACTAAGATCGTCATCTTCTAAAGTTTTAACTGCGTAACGTCGCACAGAGCAGTGAAGAGGAATGGATTCTATTAATACTGGAAGTAAATAGTTGATTCAGCTACATGAGCTGAAGGGAAAATTGATTTATATTAGTGAACAATTGAGTCAAATTAATCTTGTTGGGAAGAGTGGACATTTCGCCTAACATTTGCGTACGAGGATTGCGGCGGTGGAGTAGGTGGTTAATTACACAGCGTTTTCACTGGAGATCTGACGTCAGCGCTCTTGAGAAGGAAGTTTAAGCGGGCACGTGTGGAGCTTTTTCTAGTGTTCTTTACGTCCACTCACAGAACAACAAAAGACCCATGGCTTAAACACACAATCTTTTTATAAAAAAAGTATTCAGTAAACCTATGTGCTTGTCTCGTACGGCATCATTCACAATTATTTCCCAGAAAATTGGTACTACTTTAGTATGTATTGATTTGAATTTTATTATTAGTCGAAAAAACGTGCAACTACTTCTGTTAGACTAATCATTAAATCAAATTCAGACCAGCGAAACTCATTACCTTGTAATAATAATTAAAAGGGGAGATTTTATTTTTATGGGAATATTATCAAAACTGGGATGGGTAAATAAGTTAAAACTATACAACTAAAATTAATCAATATATGTATTTATAATTCAACATCAAATATTTACAATAAAAATTTCAATGCATTTAAATTATTAAAAATCTAAAGAAAACATATACGAGATGTAATAAGAATAACGGGTAATTTCGGTTTTCTTGAATAACATTCATTTAATGTTATTAATCATGAACAATTTTGTTTCAGATATAATACAGTAATGTCTGCGCTTTTCCCACTGTTGGAAGCACTTCTGGAACTATTTTTGGGGATATACTCGAAATTCAGCTCCTTCAGCGATTGTTTCTATCTCGTCAATGGTGGCAAAACGTCGTCCTTTTAAAGTTCTCTTCAGTCTTGAGAATAAATGGACGTCACGGAGATATACGTGCGAATACAGTGGCTGAGGGAAAAAAGCAACACTTTTGCTATCACAAAAATATCACGTATAACGAGTGAGGTGTGAGCGGGTGAATTATCGTGATGCATAATCCACGAGCTGGGCGTTTTCGTTAGATTGCTTGACATAACAGAGCTCAACTTCCAGGTATTATTCGTTATTAACAGTACGGCAACTTGGCAACAACAAGATGCACAACGCCATCAAAATAAAATAAAATAAACAGGAAAACCTTCACATTTGATTGAATTTGTCGATTTTTTTCAGTCTTGGCTCTTCAGACAGCTTTCATTCGGATGACTGTGTCTTGGTTTCAACGTCACACCCATACACCCATGTTTCGTCACTTCTTATGTGGGATCCAAACCTAAATTTTTCATAAATCGAGTTATTCAGATATCTGCTGCATCATATAGTTCAATTTATTCCGAACACAACCATACAAGGCTAACTTTAATTTAATCAATATTAAAAAGAAGACAGTTCTATAAAAGTTTTGGCACTATAAGGCAAGTGACTGATATGAGAACCAGAGTGGACGAAATTCTTTAGGCATTGATCGCACTAGCAGCGAAAATTTAAGTTATCATTAAATAAGCGAGAATTTTTAGTTCACGTTCGAAGGCTAAAAAAATCATAATAATTACGATTATTTGGTTGTTTCACTTGATTTAATCTATTTCGTGTTGAAATCATGAAAAAGACGATTATGTCTCAATAAAACAATTTATGACAGAAAACAAAAAGTCAATGAAGAAACGTTAGGTGGTTTAAAATTTTATCGCTCAAATATGTTAAAACTGAGCCATTAAAATCATTTTTTTTGTGACAATGAATTACTTTTCCCATATGAAAAAGTGAAGCAACAAAAAAATATTACCGGTGCTGTACCCGAATGTACATTTTATTTCAGCCGGAAAAAAAACAGACCTGTTATGTCTATTAAATTTTATACAACCAGGTATCACAGATTTTATTGGGACTTAAGAGCTTTGGCAAAAGCACCAAACTCGGTACCTGTTATACGCGAATATGAAATTGACGATCAATTCCTTGAAAGTTAAGACTAATATAATTTTATATAGTGTTTTAAATATCATTTTCACTTTGTTTATTATTTGTATTGTTTTTTATTCTGATCATGTGTTATTTTAAAAAAGTTGTAGGAATTTTTCTTTGACTTTGTCTATAACTTGAGAAAAAAACATGTAAATCAATAAAGCCATAGTGGGTCATGCCTAAGAACTACCAATTTCCACGCGCATTGGAAAATCTTTCAACTCATTTCCTTATACTCTCTTAAAGTAAGTGTATGTGCAAAATTGCGTAGCAATTGGAGTGTGGGTTTGTAGTAAATACACAAAATAAAATTGATGAAAATTTGAAACGCAATTATCTCCGTTTGGCTTGGAGCTCCTCAATTATTGGATATTTTCTGAGGGACGATTAGGTCGATAAGGCCCTAACACTAAGTTAGAGATATCAGATTGCAACCAACGTTGCGAATTTACTTACATCAAAGCGGTTACATATGGAAATGATAATGTCTTTGTTTGTGAACGTAGTGATAGGAATATTTCTGCAATTAAGACGATAGTTCCAGCGAGCAGTGCTTCAAGTACACAGGTTCAAGCAGGGATACATTAGTCGGAGTGCCTAACCGCACGACTGTCCGCTCCAGTTGAGCGGTCAATTCGATACCTGGCAGGTCCAATGCATGACTCACAATCACTGCGGCTGCGGCTCGGCTTACATCCCACACTCCTTCAAACTACAACCTTCTTAAAAACAAGACAGCTTAACTGAAACTACGGCCCTGGCGAGGCTAAAGCAAAAATACAATTCCGCGTAATGGTGTACCTGTACCTATGGACATAAAACAAGTCAGAAAACTATTTAAACCCGAGAGATGGTTCAAGAATCTTCTTATAAATGTTATTGACTGTTTCTGTGTATTTTTGTATGTGTGCGCTTATTGAAGGTACCAGTAAATTTCTTGACTTCATTACGATACTCAGTCATCGCGGTGGTTAGGATGAATTTACGCTCTAGCTGATGGTTTATAAACGTATGGACTAAGAGATTAAAGTCGAATTAAATAATGTAGCGGAAATGAATTCCCGGGTATTCAGCTTTTTAAAGATAAATGACAACGATTTGAGCTAAAAAGAACCTCTGATATTATAACTGTCTGGATGAAGAAGTATATGCGGAAATAGATGTTGGTAAAACTTAATCAAAACGGTTGACTGAGGAATGAGAACAAAACTAAACCGAAAATTCTCTTCCTCTTCTTAGCATTGATTTCAAACAGCACGAACTACAGAACGTGCTTAATTCAATCCACACTTCAGAGCAAACTTCTCTAACATAAAAAAAATTATTGGTGTAAAAAATTTACGGCGGGTTGTTCTAAGATAAACTAGAAGGTAAAAGAGAGAATAGAACTGGGCAGGCAAGGAGGTGTAGATAAGAATTTGGAGTGCGATTGTAGAAAGCAAATGTTTGCCTCGTGTCTCGTGTTCGTTCTAGGACTCTCTGTCCTTTCCCCTTTCCACACTTACTAACAGCTTCCAGCCCTCACAAAGAATCTCTAATTGGGGTGCCGAAGTGCCTATCCCCTCTCCTAAGCACAGTAATTATGAGCCAGAGGCTCTACAAGCAACGAAAACCATCCTCTACAGTGTAATTAATTTTCCTCGTCGCGTGTGCCAACTGCAAAGACCGGCAAACATTTTGAGGATACAAACTTAAAAAGTTTGTTAGATTTTCCGGCCTTTGGATTGTAGGGTAAGTGTGAAATGCAATCATTAAGTTTCCTCTTTTGTTTTGTCAGAGTAATTGATGATACTAAGACAAAGAGTCGCGCACAAACATTCACCAAAATATGACTCATTAAATAAGTTCAGACAACTGGAATTATGTACGGGAAATAAGTCGACAAAAATATTTAAAGCGAAATATTTCATTTCGACAATATTCCAAAATTCATCATAACGTATTTTGTCAAAATTCTACTCACGCTACATGACCGATGGATGATTTTTTGCCGTACTTACAGAAAAATAGACAAATTATATATCGGTGGTGTGGAACTAAATTTTTTATAAATGAATGAATATATAAATAGATGACTGATGTACTGCGATGTGATGTTTGTCCTTAAATTTACATGTAAAAAAAAAGTGATAAACGTAACGTTAAAACTGACAAACTAGTATATATGAACTGGAATTCTTAAATCTCAGGACTTTGCTTCCAAATTGTGCGGCGGTGGTTGACATTTTTGTTGAGTTTATTAAAGGTGCCAGTAGATTTCAAGACTCGATTATGATACTGAATCATCACGGTCGTTATGATAAAGTAGGGGATGTTAAACGATAAATTTTGAAAAATGTGATGCTCTCAATGTTTTGATCATACTTCGACAAAGAGATGACTGTCGAAGGAAATACTGTATAGGGCTAATATAAATGAATTCTTGGGTAACGCCGGGCAACCACCTAGTATCTTTATAAACTGATTTCAAAACTTATTCTAAAAAGCTCTTAACCTCTGTTGGATGCATGGAGTTTTAATACTTATGCACGACCCTTTCATTTTAAGAAAGCGAAACAAAAGGGGTGGGAGAGGCTACACGAGGGTGATCCTGAAACAGGCAATTCCACTTAAATATAATAGGAACGGAATTGAAAAGGGGGAATGTGGAAGGTAGGGCAAGGTAGCCAAGAGTTGACTAGGACCCCCGGGCTAAAGTTTAAAAGGAACCTACCCAGTTATTCACCTAAGAGATGTAGGAAAAACCATAGACAACCTGCATCAGGTTGGTCGGACTTTTGGGTACTATGCTTACGCCCATCAGAATAACAAGAGAGGAGTTGGCTGTGGGGTCGCAGCATACTCTTCTCCGTATCTTCACCAGTTTTAGGAGGCAGTTGCCCGACTGATTCCCAATAGGATCGGCGAACAATAAAATCATCACAACTGACAAAGATATAATCGGTTATTTCATCCATGAACGTGTCACTTCACACAATTTTTTTAACTGGCCCGACTTTCATCGTCAACAGACAGGGTAGCAGAATACTTGGTATGTATCTTCCGCTTTTCGAACTTGATGGACCGAAACTTTCAATAGAAGATCAATATTCCAGCGATAGAAAAACTATAAGCCACTAATCTTACTATCAATGCACCGAATAATTTTCGCTTAGGAATTGATTAAAGTATATATATATATATATAAATTTCAATAAAAATACAAATATGGATGTCAATTTCCAGTACAACGTAGATCCTAGGTTTACCAGGACCATTTTACCTTGAAATTTCCGGTCTGTCTGTTCTCTAAGAATTGTTTCTAGAGAAAGATTTTCTTTCCGGACGACACCCGAGACTATGTTCCAGAGAAACAAGTTACATTAGAATGTTTGCTCATCAAGCTGATGAGGTAACGCCGTCACGTTCGTCGGACCTAAATTTTCTTTGTGCCACTTAAATGCTGTTCTGTTTCCTGTAACGGCTCGTGCACACGTCAACACCAATATTTCAGATTTATTATGACTCTCTTGATCGATAACATTCCTTCACATAATCATAAAACAATAACATTCATTGAATACTTAACATTGATAAAACAAAACTGTATACAGTTTTCAATAAATCAAATAAATAATTAAATTATTAAAAAATGAAAAATATACAAAATAGCCAACGTGTTAGCTCTTTTTACACTATTTAATAAAGTTGACTACCACTACGTCTACATGTTTAGTCTTCTTCAGGTAACTAGAGAATAAATTTTTAAAAAATAATTTAAATATACAAAATATCGTTAAAAATGTTTTCTTCACCACGTTGCGGTCGAACGAAATTTTTTTTATTCATATTTATAATTTCTTAAAAACATTAATCTGCAGCTTCCTCAAGTAGTCCATAAATCTGGACGCAATGTAGTAGTAGTGAGATATTTTATATTAACACTGACCAATTCCGCAGTTTTTTACCTTCTCTCATAATTACTAATGTATAATAAAACATTAAACTTTTCTGGCGTAAATTTAACTCGCTAACAAACGAATTTATTCCTACAGTAGTACTTCCCTGTCGGTACCATACACAAAATTTGACTTTTGACTTGCACGACTCGCAGAGGTCATCGCTGCAAAAGTGGTCTTTTCAGGGTTTTAACGGGTGGTCACAAAGCGTTTGTACCCAACACACATTTATATGAAAAACAATTTCCCCCATAATAACCTTTATTAATTTTGTATATATGTATATGTGTTGTGGTATTCAGTCTTAAGACTGGTCTGATGCAACCCTCCATGCTAACCTATCTTGCACAAGCCTTTTCATTTCCTTATAACTAGCACAGCAAACATCCTCCCTAATATGCTTAGCGTATTCCATCCTTCTCACTCTTCTGTTCTTACCCCACACACTTCCATCTAATGCTAATTTTACAAGACCCTCGTGTCTTAAAGCATGGCCAATTAATCTATCCCTTCTCTTAGTCAACGTCCTCCATATTGTTCGCTTTTCCCCTATTTGGTTTACAACTTCCTCGTTTGTGATTCTATTCACCCATCTGATTTTCAGCATTCGCCTATAGCACCACATTTCAAAGGCTTCCATTCTTTTCCTTTCCCAAACTCCTATCGTCCACGTTTCGAATCCATATAACGCCACGCTCCATATATAGAGTATATATAGAGTAAAATTATTAGGAAGCTGGCTATGCTGCTTGCCAAGCCAACGGCAGAGCAATAATGACGCGACTGCTTAATTTAACATCCAAATGAGATGATTCGATAACCAGAACGAGAAATGCAAATCAGTACGACTAGTGGATTGGCAGGTCAGTCCTTGGACCTTAGAAAAATTGGGACAAAGCCCTGAATTTGGGACTTGAAAAACATCTCTTGCCATATAAACAAGTGTTGCAACAATAAGAAGGAAAGGACTCCGACCTGCGACCCAGTTCAACCCAAAAAAAAGGACACGAGCCATCCAAAAACACCAACCTCGTTGAGACAGCCAACACACCCCGCCAGGCAGAAGAAGGTGAGGTATGAGATAATATAAGACGGATCAAAGCACATTTTCTAGCATTACAGGATATTAAATTATTTATTTAACTTACTGAGATTGCAGTGCAGTACATTATTACATTACTCTACAACAGTATGCCGAGTGTGAAGGAAATATAACTTGGAGTAAGGGATGCAGTAGCGTTTTACCCCTACAGATCTTGCTTGTTTCCGGGTTACAAGGAACATGTGTACCCTATTTGGGCAAAATTTCTCCACGCGTTTAGATTTGTATGCGGCACATACACTAACAGTCAATAATATTTATAAGAAGATACTTTAATCTTGTTTTCGGTCTGATTACTGTGTGTATATCTACGAAAAATAAAATTGAGTTTGTGCGAGACGGGTTTTTATATAATCAATCTGCACGGTGCCTTATTAAACATTTTGTATTATTACCAATTAAAAAGTATAATTATTTCAATGAAATGTTAAACTGAAGAAATATTTCAAGGTTAACAGTAATTTAACCATCCCGTTTGACAGTCCGCGTGAAAGCATAAGCTATCTGCTAGTTCTATATGTCTTAAGGGTAGGATTTTTTTAGCCTGAACGAAGAAACCTTAATCTTCCAAAGATCTACAAAAATGGTCTAGGAGGAACAGCGCTGAACACGAAAATTTTACGGTAATCGGATGGTTTAGAAACGCCTAAACGCAAATCTTATATAAATCGCAGTTAGTTTTGAGCTATTCCTTCTTCGGCACGTCAATTTACATACATTATTATGCATGTCTTTTCAATCCTGCAAGACATCTAAACGGAATATACACGAAAATTTACGTTAATAGTCCTGTTTTAATCCCTAAAATTTTCTGTGAAATCCGTTTAGCCGTTTCGGACCCTATACGAAGCAAACGTACAGACGCACACACTTCAATTTTATTTATTGGAATAGATTAGCTAGAACATTTATCCTAATCGTTGTTACATTTAAAATGTTTATGTAACCTTTTAAGTTTTTAGGAGAGCCCATCTTGTCTGAGCTCCGTTATTACCCGGCGGAGAATGTACCGAAAGACAGGTGACGAAAGGTAATTATAAACGTTCCTGGAAAGCTCTTCAAGAATTACAAAGGGCAAGCCGGATTGTATGTGCATGCTGTCCACAACAGCAACTCCAAAACATGTCGGTGTATTGGTAAAGAGCATCAGCGGACAAACTTTGCAATCTTTACATAAATAAAAATGAACGTAGTTTCGTCAGTATTATATGTATTCCAATACCATTCATTTGATTGTGATGAAACTATGTTGAGTTCTTCTCACACCCTCAAATTTCCGTCGGACATCAAAAAAGTTAGTCACGTTCTTTCCCTCCCCCTTCCTCCAAAGAAAGTCACTCCCCTCTCAATACATTTGCAAACATTTAAGGAAAGGTGGCGCATGAGTCGAAGGTTTCGGAATTAATACCAGAATTTTATAATTAGTGGTACTCGAGTCGTTTCTACAAGGCAGTGTACCTAATATACAAGCCATAAAATTTCATATAATTGAGAGGAATTAATTAATTTACCAAAGGAAAAAATAAATGCTTTTTACTCCCTTGAAGTATTAGGTAATGTAACGGTATTATTTATCACTTTCTTAAGCTCCTAAACCGGGTGTACTTCGGATTCCCTTGAGGTACAGGGGTTATTTTAGCATCGTGAAAAAACTTTTGTAAATTTTTAATTTACCCTGTGTATTTTGAACTCTATTACTGTACCTGAAGAATTTTAAACTCCTTAAAAGTACCGGGAATATGTTTCATTCTCTTAACGCACTGGGAACTTTTTAGAGTCTCTTAAGGCAGCATGCTAATTTAATGTACCAGAGTGGTCAAGGCGCCACCAATCACCATCCCGGTTAATTTACATCCAACCGCAAATAAACCTAAGTCCAGGTGTGCCCATCAAGAGGTTAATGGTCCAAAAAAAGTAAAGGTCTTGAGGAAAGTTAAATCACATGTTGACAAATAAATTAATGTGGAAATAATTAATTTTGTGAACCAATATAAATATGAGGTAACGCCGGGTACTCAACTAGTAAGTAATATAAAAGGTACTAGTCCCCGAACCAAGTACGAGAGACACATCATGGTCACTCAATTAATTGATGTCGTTCGTTTGATAATACCGACAAGAAACACTAATTCTTCTTTTAAATGACAATTCGTAATGGACCTATAGTAATCAAATTACACTACACTGTCATACTTGTTTAAGCAACATCGAGTGCATGCACTGCTACGTAATTCACCACAATGTTTTCGTGACTCGGGCTTTCTTAGGAATTGGAAGGCTTCAGTAAAGTAGCTTATGATAGGGGACTTAAGAAAGTGATTGTCAAGACTTTCTTCCGAGAACGTTACTTGCTTCTGAAAAAACTGCAAACAATCACGACGTTTACATCTTGGAAAGCTCTTAATATTTTTCAGTTAAAACTACCAAACCAACACATCTATTTTTATTTCAAGAGATTATAGGAAAGTAGACGCAACATGATCCTATTTTTAATATACCAAAATATGTTCTTGTTTGATCCGGAACAGTTCTGAAAAGAAAATAAAGTTATGTCACATCGTGATGAAAGAGGGCCTGAATAACCCGGCTTGCATTCTCGGTGAATGAATTAACCAAAAATTAAGCCACGTGGCTGACTAAACACCATTTAATTTCCTCTGATTCGACTTGGTAAAAAACGATGACAAGGCCAAGACTTAAATTTGAGCGGTCGGCGCACTTCTGTCTGCTTCATTATTTATCATGATAAAGATACAGCGCGACCAGTCGTCGAGGATGTGATGTAAGAAGCTAATGGAGAACAATTGCAGCAATCAATAGCTAGGGCCAGCTGTTGGCGAAACTCGAGGCCGCTCCACAGACCACAGATTTACGCTTAAGTTGACCATTCGCGTATACAGATTTAAGTTTCTAGAATGTTGACAATCCCAACAAAGCATAATCCAGCTCCATTTCATTAAAAAAAACTAATGAAGTGGTGCCGGTGCAGAGATTATGCCGCCTAAATCGAATAACGAATAACCAACTACAGATAGTGGCATAACAGACTCAGTTATGTTAATTACATATTAGAAAAATTTACCGACTTATTATATAAAACTGTAAAGGTGCTTTCGGCTTTCATAGCCATACTCATATTAAACTTAACATTAGCAATCAATCATTTTTTCCGTCCAACCGACAATTCCGTAACATTCAATTTAATAAAACCATTTACATAAGAATGGAAAGATCTCGACCGAACCCGAGAATCGAGTACGGAACCTAGCTGTGAGTGAGAGGTTTAATTAATTTATAATAAGGGCTCAATTAACAAAAGGATTTAAATAGAAAAGAAAATATTAGATTTAAAATTCTGAATTTAATAAAAATAAAGAAATTTCAACAAAAGAATTGATATTAAAGAGTGGAATTTACAGTCTTCGTTTATTGGCATGATATAAATTTCATTATCAGTCATGTATTTTACTCACGAGCTTTCGGCTCAATGAACCATATTCATCTGAGGGTTATTTCTCCTACGTTATTGCAGTTAGAACATGTTAACTGTCTAGATTTTGGTTCCGATGTGTCACGCTGCTGTGCAATGAAGTTTTATGGCAATATATCTGGCAGCGTGAAATCTATAAAATCATTGGTAACGATACCGGCGAAGTTCTGCTGCTGCATTTTCCGGACGGGTTTTGTCTGTGGTCTGCTGTGTGACGATGGCTGGATGCACCTTTTCTTTGACCCTCGTTGGCTGCATCGGGGTTGAATATCGATGTCTGTTGGACGCCTTGGGCAAAATTTAGCGGAGACTCCTACAAGAAGTATCCTTGTATCGCGGACGCATTGGACCAATAATAGTCGAGACTCCATTTTCTCAGTTCGGCGGCTAGTTATTTTCTTAGATACACTGTTGCCAGCCTCTAACCATTTTCTGTTCGGAAAATTTTCAGCTTCAGGATGTAAACCTCCAATATGCATAATAGTTCCGTTGCCGGCAGAAATTCCAAATTATTCACCCAACTACCGACATTCCGAATTAGTGACGGATGAACCTTTGCCGTGAAAGGTTCCTTTTATTCTATTGTAAAAGAGACCACACACAACCAAAAAATGCGTCGCCAAGCTTGATGCTTACTTCGCGTACTTTTAATACATTGCAGAGTCAACCCCAGGGCCCGATGCAAGATCCCTCCACTCTAGTAGACGTGAAGCACATGCACACCTACAATTCAGTTACATTACCAGTGGTTGAGCTTCAATTGGAAGCAATTTGCACAACATCAATTGCTTCACTGATTTCCTAGAGTTATGTTGCGACGATTGTGGTTAGTAAATTAAAGATGAGCCTGAGCTTCACGTATACTAGGGTTGAAAGATATCGTATAGGAACTGGAGTAACTCTATTCCAGAACTTCAGCATCATTACAGGAATCCCTCCTTTCATAAACGACAAAAAAAAACAATAATAGCTTAAATGTTTAATATGCAATTTGTTTCATTGACATATCTTTTATATCGACAAGGTTGTCATCTCTCAGAATTGAAATAGCTAAGTCCATAAGCTATTACTTGACATTTTACAGCACGTTTTAATTTCTTATAACCGTTGCAGGAAACTATTCCAGGTCTTCGCAGAACGCGTATTTACTTTTCGTGGAACACAAGTACTTCGCGTAACAGTTTCGAAAAGTCTGATGTAGCGGAACGTGGAACAGTTGGGAGTTTGCTACATATTAGGAGACAATGCTAAACTTAAAGCGGATAAAGTTTGGAGTAGCAGCTTAAAGTAAATTATCCAAGGAAACAAATAACAAGAGAAACAACCGGAAACACTCGATTAAGGGGCAGTGGGCATTACGCGCAGTTCATTCCGAATTCAACCCACGAACTTCATTAAATTCTAAGGTCTAGTCAAATATTGATGTTGATAAAAGTTTGATACCAATTTTCAAGTGTTTTTAGCTTTCGACGAATTAAAGAATCCCAGGTACCATTTTGCTTTAACGACTTAAATCTTTGGTTCATATTAAACAAAATAAACCTTCATACTGGAAGAATGAGTTATAAAGCAACGCGTTAAAGAAACAGACCTAAGCCCTATCCAGGACCACTATAAAAAGAAATATCTTCAGTCAAACAGTGGTTATTTTAGAAAGAAACAGATCTAAGCCCTATCCAGGACAACTGTAAAAATAAATATCTCGGGCAAACAGTTGTTATTTTAAATGCGAACTGTATTACAGAATGTCTGGAAAATCTACATAATATGGTTGTATATTCTTTATACAGATTTAAACGTGTTCCAGACTGCAACAAAACGAGGTACACACTTTGTGTATTAAGCCATTAACCTTTAACAGACTGCCACAAAGAATTAAACAGTTATCCAATAACAAAAGTCTATTTAAAATTGAGTATTCTTACTTCTCCGTAGCCACTCCTCCTATTTAGTGGAAGAATTTATATAAGAAACTAAGATGTACAAATAAGTTATAAAAAAGTAGGATGAACTATTTAATCAGAATCCTCGCCGTATGTTGTTGCATAATATATTACTATTATATGAATGTTAATAGCTAGCAAGATTGACAATTTTCCATGGCACGCCAAGCCACAGCGGGCCCTATCCACAGAACATATGTCAGTATCAACCAAATAAGCTACAAAAATAAATTACATTTTTCCGGGCGGGCACTACCACTGAGCTAATCCGAGTCAACGTCCAAGGACTGTTTGAACATTCCCGTAAAGCCAGGCTCACCTCCAATTTACTAACCACATTCTTCACACCTAACGTCTAGTAAATTCGTGAAGAATGGACAATGCGTAAATTGATCAAAGGTGCATTCAAGTCATAGGAAGTAGAAAGCTCAAGTAGGCGCAAATTTATTTACTTAGTAGAATGCACATTGCAATAGACAGTAATAAATACTAGTATGAAGAAGATGGGGGAGAGGATAATAAAATTACATAAAATCTATATTTTATGCATTACCAGTGAACTCTTCCGGGTCCACTGAAATATAACAGCAAATCGCTGTCTCGTGAAATCAGAGTTTCTTGATCGTTCAGGATTTACTTCACACGATCAACATTTTTCCACACCACGTCAGCCACACAACGTACACAGCGTTTAGTTGGGCCCTTTCCGACAATCCCCAAAGCTATAGTCAGTTTAAAATAATAATTCGAAAAGTCGTTTAGGCGGGAGAAGGGTGTGACCTTGAATCATCCAATCACAGCAACGCTGCTCAACGAGCCCCCTTTTATTGGGACCTTTCATTGGATGATTCAAAGTCACACCCCTCTCGCGCCTAAACGCCCTCTGAATTCTTATTTTGAAGTGACTATTGATTCCACTGCTTTCCATTCCGCTTGTCACACTAAGCGTCTCTTACTCTCGCAAAATTGTATAGTATTACAAAACCTTTACCTATTTTAATGCAAAATTGTTAATGAACATTAATAGAGCGGTAAAATAATCACCACTCAAAATACTAAACGTAAACTCAATTATTCGTCGAGCTCTCCAAAAATCTCTCTTTGTGAATTTTTAAATGGGCCTCTGAAAATAGTATTACACGTTTTGAAATAGCAAATGCTTGATCTGCTCAATAGGACTTTGCAGATAATTAAGTCAAAAGGGAGGACCCTTCGTCAATTGCTGAATCATGACTTTTGCTATACAATTTTTTTGTAGTTGAACAATGAACCACTAGATTGTGGTTGCACAATGCGTGTTTCCCATCAAGAGCTCCAAAACAAGCATGGAAAATTCAAATTAGTACGCTCCCAGTGACGTAGCCGAACTTTTTAGGAGCGGCAAAATTACTTATCAGAAATGACCATTTAAGCCCAGCACAATAAATCAATTTATTTATTCTTACCGAAAATTTGGAGGCTTATGGTTTTAAATACTAAATAAGGTAGCGGCCATGTAGCCTATGCGAGTCGCTGTATTACATTGTGACCTTTAATATGTGATTTAAGTACAAATTTAACCATTAAGTGGGGAAAAAATTTTATTCTGTTAGAATACTGAAAATATATTCAGTCCCGACTTTGTACCGGGGTATTTTGGACTCTCGAAATACTGGGAGTCTATCTGAGGTTCATATTGTGACGTTTTCGAAGTTGGTTTAGTGTTGGCCAAGAATTAAATAATGTACCGAGTCAACATAAATAAATACCTGGACAACGACAGGTCCCCAGCTACTTTAATAATAAAATACGAAACCTTATACTTTCAAACAATTTAACTCACAAGGAAAATAATATTTATAATTACGACCAAACCTCAGTTATCGAATGTTGCTTCCCATAGTCAGACACTCATAAGCACTTATAAGTTATACTATCCTAAGCTTAACTACAAAAAGTAATTAAATAGAATTCCGGAATTATTAATAGTAAAAAGTCCGAAATATAAATCCCTGTCAATGTAGGGCAGTAAAAAGGGAAGGGCTTAGAGTTCGAACATCTCGATGTGACTACCGTAGATTGTGTCCACGAACAACGTGTGGTATCCTTCAGGTTCGACTTTTCGCACCTCTGGCCGTACTGTTATCTTTGCTGATTAACGCGCGAACAGGCCTCCAATTGCTCTCCAAAACTCAACAATCCCTCTGTCTCTGCAAAACTGCAGTCTCCTCGAACATTCAGTCTCTCTTCAAACTGTCCAATGTCCTGGGCCACTTATCAACATCTGACAACCGTCTCTCACCACCCTTTATTTCTATTTCATAACCATCTCTCAGCATCACTTATTTCCATCTCACAACCGTCTCTCACCAAGTCTTCTCGCGTGCGATTTTTGGCACTTCGTGGCATTCTAAAAAAATACCCCCACTTTCCTTACTCTAGCCATGGACTGCTGTTCAGGGTCAAAGACCGTCCAAAATCACACAAACATTAACCTTTTACGGGACTTATCGAGCCGACACAATGGCAAAGGGTCGCCTTTCATTCTATATTACAGACTATGCTCACACACTTTACGAAATATGTAGATATTACCAGAAAGCCTTAAGGGAGAATTTACTTATTACAATACTGTACTGGGCTAATACATCCAATAGAGTATCCAAGAAACCAGCTAGGAATAAATAACAGCAGCTACGTGAATGTCACTAAAGTGTGCAAATATATTTCTTTCTGCAAAAGTTAAATGTAACTTCAAAGAGGCACACATTGTGTATTCATCCCTGTGAGACAACAAGCTATTTTATAATTTACATTTAGTACATTTGATAAAAACACGACATAAAAGAACTTTTCCAACTTGGATCTAAAATCTATAAATAGTTCTCAAATATGCGTGCTATGTAACTTCCACGGTGATATGGACCGTTTGGATAATATTTCGGAATATTTAATTTTAACAATAACCAAAGATTGTGAATTGTACGAAGGAACCTTAGTCGTGGTCCTCGCACACAGCTCATATGATCGATGGCGTCCCCATCTCCACGTGGCGGCACTTAATATCCTCGTCCTCTTCATACCACCACATATAATTTATTCCAATACTGAATTATTCTTACACTAGGAAACTCTTAATTAAATAGAATTACTTTCTCTGTCGCGGGATCCGTCTTACAATGTGCAAGTATTTTTTAATTGGGTGGGATGAGGGGAGCTCTGTAGTGAGACAATACATACTAAATAAAAACAAAAGCAGGAAACCCAATTAACAAAAGAAATCAAACAATTACTATATAAAAAACCTCAATTATTAAATCAAGTTAACTAGTCAATCAATTGTTGCATTCCCGACCTGACGCATTATCTAGATAATAGTTAGTGCAGTGTTAGTAATGTTCAATTATCCACTACATCACTCCACGTTAAACCAGAAATAGTTCCGAAGGTAACGAACAGCTATAAGAGTATTTAATAACTTCCATTTAATTACATTCGAGGTTAGTTCATTATCCGTCACATGCATATTATTAGCAATGCAGAGCTCAATTCTAATTAGCAGATAAGCTTTGCTCTTTAATTATAAATTAATTCCATAGCGATAGTTAAGTGGAATTTTAGTTTCATACGAAAACTTAATAAAAACAGCATTTGCACATGAAAAAATAGTAATTTGTGCATTTTCATTGGTCTCGAATATAGGTAAAACAGAAAGGAAACGAGAGTATTGGTTCAATTCATTTCAAGTGGCACCCGCGCAATTATTTTCGATTTTGAAGTTTTTATAGCTTGTACTAGGAAACCTTCGATGGTCATCTGACATATTTCAGTTCGAAATATGCGTTGACGTCTGACATTCGTCCAAATAGACTTTTGAGTTACAATATTGCAGCAGTTATAACAGAATCGACGCTGAAAACTCATTTCTACGGTAACACTCATTCGTAGATTACGAAAATAGAAAAACTACACCAAATATATTGGGTCGCATAGTTGCTGAAAAAAATTCAACCAACTTTTTTCTTTAGATTTTCAAGGAATCCTGATGGGATAAATAAAGCAGTTACACATTTCATATTTTTTACTTCGCATGTCTACACCAGTACCTACAAGTCATAGGATTTGCAGCTTTGTCGACAATATGCTTCGGTGAATTCGGCGCGGCAAACTTGAGACAAAATGAAAAACGCCAAAAGTGATCGTTTTCATAGGACACCAGATATCTTTTTCTAGTTGATCGTCTTAAGATGTCATGTATAGGACCGATGAGAATTTTTTTTCTTTTCAGTTATCATCAAGACTGTTATTGATTTAAGAACATTAAGGTTGAATATGAACATTGTATTGGAAAAATACCAAAAGAAATACATGTAGCAGAGTGGACCATATTAATCTACTGTAAGTGATACATCCATTAGGTTTTCAGGTCGGTATAACTTTGTGAACTCCGATAATGTCAAGCAAAACTGAGTTTCCGTTTATGTTTATCTGCGGCGTAACCCTTTATTTTGATTGCACTGAAAGCCGCGAGAAGCGGGGAATTCGTGCAGGAGCTCCTGTCTGCCTGTAAATCGATTTTATCCGGACTACGGAGAGCAGTTCCGGCGGATCCCACACTCCGTCTTATCCCGGAAAACAGACTCATTCCACGAATATTTACAACCCAATCCAGTGGTGATATCGGTCAATGCACGCCACAGGCGCAACAAAGTCGTTGAACGCCAAGCTTATCACAAAAGAAAGCATCAGACTACTTCACTAATCCTAATCCGGACGTTAATTTGTTATCATCTAAGGTTAACCTCAATAAATACATATGCAGAGTGTTTACTAAAAAAGTGCCAAAATTAATTTAGGATAATATAGTCTTTTCAATTAAAAACTTCGTGCCATAAGCTTCACTAACCTTTATATTTTGAACAATACTTTTTATAATTTGTTTTATTTTCACACTGTTTAACTTATTAGAAAGTTTTATAGTGTATTGAAAATGATATAAAATTATAATGAATTAATGAGGCAGTGTTTCGTTTTTTAAACTCCATCGGTCCAAGGATATGGGGAACACCTTCTTTTCAGAATTCTAAGGAAAAACAATGCATATTTTCTCCGAGATTTAACAATAAAATAAAAATTTATTTTTATCTTCTCTGTCAGAAACAAATAATATTGATTTTAAAACTGTAACTTTTGTTAATCTTACGTATTAATTCATATTTGTCCATTAGGTATTATAAAATACTTACTGTGTGTAACTAAATAATCCACATTAATTTTTGTTTCGTTGCTTAAACATACATTTTACGAGATACAAATAGCGTTCATTTTTCATTGCCGCTTATGGAATGCAGAGAGAGTTCGAACTCAGGAAGTGGGAAATAATGTGAGACAATGCCAAAATAATCTGATTGGATGACACAGGGAGCAGCTTCAAAGTAAAATCAGAACCCATCTGAAAAGGACTACAATGTATGAAACTCATAGTAATTAAAAGTCGAATTCACACTTTAAAAATAATTTTAAAAAACTATAAAAACCGCGTCAAAAAATTAAATCAATGTTTTAACAATAAAACTATGCTTATTTTTAAGGAACAAGAGGTTTTGTCATGTTATGTTCTAATCATCTGCAATGAAATTCTATTAATTACAGTTTCAAAAATCATCTTACAATATGGAACGAACTGTAATGGAACAACATTGAAACAAATTTATAAATAAAACACAAAAATGGCCAAAGCTAGAAGTAGGATAGTTGAATTTGAATAAAAACGTTTCGTCCGCAACTTTAGGACATCTTAAGATCATTAATTAAATTTTTTTATTGTAATTACGTGTTGCTGCCCCAACGCCGGGGTCCGAAATTTGGGGACGAAACGATTTATTCAAATAAAAATTTGCTATTTCTGACTCAGTTTAATAGCTTTTTAAAAAACAAAATAGTTTGGACGCGATAGTTAAAAACTTTTTTTTAATGTTTGGCAGAAATAAGAGCGGTCATTTTAAACTTAATTCTACGAGCGAAATTTTCATTCTTTTGTTGATACTAAAACCAATAATAGATTAAATTTCTCAGTCAAGCTGGTATGATGGCAGAAAAAAAATAGAGTTTCTGTTTGCTACCTACAAGTTTTGTACGAAACAAGAATTTTCTATTTATAAATTGCATGCCACTGGAAATCTTGAGTTTGTATATCAGACTGGACTTGTAAAAGTCGTTTCCAGATAACGAGGTCCCACTACAACGCTTGTTTAAACAATTCTCAGGCAGCTCAGCACAAGAAAGGTCAACGAACCATAAACTTTCGTGCAGATGTCTGAGAAAAGGGGCTTCGAATATAATAAATAATTCCCTGTCACAAAAAACAGGCACGGGTCTGACATACGATGCCTTGTGAAATAGATTCCGGATCTGAAACAACGCGACTCGTAGAGCACGGATCGATGTCAATACATATTCGGTAATGCAATTAGAGAGTTCTTCATAGTTTATAATAGAATAAATTCGTGAAAGAATGGAGAAATAAGATGTGAACCTACGTGTCCAGCAGTAAAAAGAAAAACTCTTCTTTTATTTCAAGAAATTAATTTATTAGACAATAGTATTCCTGTTAATATGCACAATCAAAAAACATTTATTTTACTTAGCAGGCATATTTTCTTTATTTAAGAAAATGACAAATAAATTACAAAGAATAAACGTGAATCTCATTCAAAATCTTAGCAGTTTCAAGATATCTAAATGATTTTCGATGCTTAGGATAATTGGAGCATTTTTTTGTATTTGAAAAAGATACGATTATTGTTCATGACATTAAAATTTATATTGAATACTTGAAACAATAAAACAGTAGAAACGTTTAGATATCGTGAAATGAATTATAAATCAATTTTAAACACTTTTGATACAATAATTTATTGAATAAAAGGTGAATTTTAAGGAAAATAAATTTTTAAACAAGTACTTCAGACAAATTATTTTATTTTAAAGAGATTTGCATAAATACAAAAAATTAACCCCTAGAACCCAAACATAGTTTTTAGCTTTTCCTAGTTTTTACATAGTTGACAATTTAGTCAATTTAACAACTTCTTAAGAAAATATAAAAATAGATTAAATATAACTAATTTTACATCTAATATAAAAATTATTATATAAACGCATCACTTTAATAAAATATATAACACAAGACAGTAAATATGAAAAATTGTTACTTAATAAAATATTTATTATTTATACGGACTACCCAAATTAGTTACAAAATGTAGTTTTTCTAATTTTTGTACATACTAGAGGAACCTTCATCTGTAATCGACATTATTCTCTAAAACTAAATTATTTAAATACATATATAATCAAAACAATTATTATAAATAATTTAAATGTTCTCTTTGACATTAATTTAAAATTGCAATCAATAAATTATTTACATGTTTGCCACAAAACAAAACATTTATGTATTACAACAGCATTCTACAATTGTTGTGGATTACATAAACAAAATTGATCAAGACTGTATGTGAATTATGTTTTCTCGACAAATAGTCCTGATATTGTCGTTACTATTGGTTAATTTATGATTAATATGGTTGTTGAACTCGTGAAGTCAGATAAATGTAAATATAAAAAATAATAAAATTGATAATGATTTTTAGATAATGTTAATGGTGTAACAACTGAAAACTCCCGTTATTGTCAAAAACAATGAAAAGAACTACACTTTTAGACTGTAATTTGGTTATTACGTAAAAATAAAACAAGTTCTAGTAATCTTTGAGGTGTTAAAGAATTGTCCTTACAACTTCAAATTTATGCATGGCGTTATTATGATTTATGATTTATAATTTGTGTCTAGTAAAATGGTCACGGAAATCCAAGTACATATTGGGTATCCCTGACTAGACATCTCAATATCTTTCAAAGAAAGAGAAAAATGAGGAAAAAAGAATCCTTCGCTCATAGAAACTAAGTTTTCAAGACAGAACCATGGCACGAAACGGACATACGAACAATTACATGGTATTGAGAAAAAAGTTAAAGGATTATAGGACACGTTCAAAAGGATAACTGAAGAGAAAATGAAAATCTGGCGATAGTATAAATGCTATACTTTTCAATCTACCTGAATGTTTCTCTTGAGAATGACTTTGAACCAATTATGTTGAAATTTTAAAGTTCTCTGTGAGTAAATAAATCTTGACAGCTGGAATTGAAATTCCGAATGCCAGAAAAATGTTTCTCGAGTTTGAATAGCGGTATAAATTTATCATAAATCAGAGGAGTGGAAGGAAAAACTCGAATAAAGTTAAATAAATCCGTTCTAATAATATTTTGTAATATAACTATTTTCAGTCCATAAAATGTCCTGACGAACTGGTCCGTACAAAGAACTAGGATAAGATAAACGTTATTATCAAAAAAGTTTTGAGGACCGAGAGGAAGGGCCGACGCCGCACCACGTGCAAGGCATCGATTGGAGAAGAAGCGTTCCGGCGAAGGAGATCCTGATAAAAACGACCTGGAACCCTCACCGTTCCAATAGCGATCCAGGTCTGTGACATTTGCGGCGACCTTTGCACGCTCTACATAAGCCAAGGTTGTTGTTCACTGGAGGTGATTAAATTATTATCAATTTCTAAAAATCGTACTAAAATACAAATAGGATGTTAAACATCCAGAGAACGCTTTGAATTGAATTCAAGAACCATTTTATGTTTTTATCATATCCGAGTGATTTCGAAAATAAAACCCGAAATGCAAGGAAGCATCCTGAGCACATGCAATGCTGGATGTATATCCCATTTAGTACTTCTGTATGCGTAACTATACTTTTTAATAGTCAAGTAATCTGTGAATAACCCCGAGTTTTAATTTTAAACGAGGCCAAAATTTCTCGCGAGTGGCTGTTGAATAGCCCAGCAACAACCAGCACTTCTGGGCTTGGGCAAACCCACAAGCCACACGCACACACGGACATTTTCCAAGACACATTTTATATTAACGTGTGCTCTAGTATTGGTGGAGATGTACTAGTTGGACCATTCTTCTTGCCATTCGTGTATTTATACATTTGTGCATTTGTCGGGTGGAAGCGGGGAGACTGGGAGGCGCGCTTTCAGAATTGCATTCCTCATTCTTTTCCACAAATTGTGCAGTAATGAAGAGTCTGACAAAAATGCTAAGAGGAAAAAATGATTTTCTAGACCCCTTTAATTCTCCTTATACATATAATTAAGTAAATTTAATTTTGAATCTCTTCTAACAAGAAATTAATTTCTGTACCAAGAAACAATATAAAATGACTTATTTAGTGTCTAATTAGTAAGAAACGGTAATGTTGTGAGATTAATTAAAATTTTATTTTGATTGTATTTTATAACACTATTCGTAGTGTAACTTATTATTGTGCAACGGAAGGAGAATCGTATAATTAAATTACTTCAATAATAGCATAGGTGTCTGAATAGAGCGACTTTTGATAAACTGTTACTCCATGGATTACAGCAATGTTTATTTTAACGGCTGAACTACATCAACGAACTGTGTTGCGTGACGAGGGGCAAGGTAAAGTAGATTGGTTGAAAATTATCCGCTGGAATCAAATTCTAATAATCCTGATTTGCTGATGAGTCAATGCAACGAGATTGTGGCAGAAAAACCATCGCAGGATATTTCTGCTTCAAGACTCGAAGTGCACAGCACGTAATTTTGTCAATTTGTTTTGGTTAGTTTACAAAGCTGAAGTTGAGGACTGGCGTTCGGTGCTGAGTCTTGTTGCACCCTCGGAACATTGCTGAACTGGATACGAAAACGCCTTCCACCTGAGCAAATTTTGCTTGTGTTAATGCCGCTTACCCACATCCTAGGAAAATACCTAAACTTTATTATTACTTTTTAGCCCATGAATAACTAGGCGCATTATGTTACATAGCAAGGGAAAAAATATTAGTATTTTTTATCGTACTTTTTGTATTATAAATAAAATTACGAAAAAATTAGTCACTTGTATTTTTATGAGCTACAGGCTACACGATGGAATCCCTTTTATAGCATATTGAAAGGATTTGAAAGGAATCCATGGCGTAAGAAATATACGAGGCCAACATTGTTACAATTCGAAGAGAACATCGGAAATACTAATACATCTCTAATGTCAATACACCCATAACACCCAGTTGGTGTTTTAATTGAACACTTAACTTGCCTCAATAAGCACTACAATTTATAAGTGAATAAGTACACACGATTATTTCGGGCGAACGGAAACCAAAATAGGACAAACATAAAAACTTGTAGGACCTTACAAAAAATCGCTCACTTCTTTTCTGGCTAGACTTTTAATATTTAACTTTCATGGTATGACAATATTGGAATATCTATGTTCAAGTAAGAGTTGGGTTAACTTATAAGCATAAATATAAAATAAAAAGCATAATTCTAAAAATAGTTAAAACAGCACGACAATTTGAAACTTCAATTATTCTTTTCTTTGTTATTAGTTCAATTACTCAATCTGTCCCAATAGTTTTGTAATTTCTATACATCTACTTTGTGTCTTATCTTGAGATAGTATAAGTGTGCCATACGAATTGTCACTTTTCTGAAAGTTAGCTCGATAACAGAAACCCAGTTGAGTGTTTTGAAAACCTACGCTACCATGGTTTTGTAGCAAACACTTAGTTTTTTCCGAAATAGTACCCAAGATCTTAGAACAATACATCAAGCGATTAAACATAGTAACGTCTAGAACCGTTTTCAGTTATTTTCTGTCGAAGTTTCCATTCCAAACTCAAAACAACATAAATATCAATACAGTAATTACGCCTACAAATACTGAGGTCGAAAAACTAATTCTGCTGAATTAAAAGCAATTTTAAGGCTATCGTCATTGTGTGTCGAATTCTTGGCGCCCTGGATTGTCTTAAAGTTTGCAAAATAACACTTGCATTATGTAGAATTGCTTTTTGATCTGGTAGTTCTCAATAATTTTATGAAACACGTGTCACGCAATGGATATCACAACGAAATTAATACATCAAAGTCAACATACAGTACACAACTTATATCCTTCAGCGTAATAGAAACAAATAATGACAGTTTTATTTAAAAAAAAGGTCCAATATTTTGCCCCAATTTTTTTTTCAATATGTCAATTTTGGTAAACTTAGTTAAATATTATTACGTAATCAGCGCCGCCCTAACTTAGCCAATACGATCTAATGCTTTCGCGAAGTCGTCAATTGCATGTACGCAGTGTGTCCCCATTGTTCAAAAGGAATGCAGACGTCACTCATCGCATCATCAAACGGAATTTGAGGCTACAGTGCGTGTAGTTTATGACTGTTACATTCGTATAAAGTCGGCATTTTCTGTATAATTTGTATTGTTGATTTATAAACGATTCATGTCTGTTCAGAATAACGAAATATACGAAACAGGAAGAATACCATAAGATTTTCGTAACAATAAAATTATCTTTTTACAGAATAAGACTGGGCTGATAGATTCGAACAGCACAGAATAATTAGTTTAGTATCTCATGTGTGCAATATATAAACGAAAATAGTATATAGAAGATGTAACGTCGAGAGTTAGGAGAAGAGTTAAGAGAAGAGCAGTTTCGTTTAAATGATAATGTAGGAACAAAAGAAGAAATATTGACTCAGCGTGTAATTTTGAAACACAGGATAAGAAAAAAACAGGCTCACGTTCATGTGAGGCATTTGTAGATTTCGAAGAAGACTTTGATAATGAAAACTGGAATTAACTATTTAAGGATTTGGACGATGAAAGGAATAAAATATGGAGAAAGAAAATTTATCCATATCCTCTACAGATGGTAGTCAGCAGTAATTAGATTTGAAGGGCAAGAAAAGAATGCAGAATTCAAGAAAGGAGTAAGTCAAGGATGCAGTCTGTTGCCCGTACTCCTTAATTTATATATGATAGGCGATGAAGAAAGTTGAAAATGAATATGGAAAGAGAATCAAAATTCAAGCAGAAGAACTAAAAAACCTAAGGTTTATTGATAACATGGTATAAGGGGAGGCAGAAGAAACTCGGGAACCATAATAAATGGCATGAACGTAATCCTGAAGGAAAAGTACAGCATAGGAATAACAGACGGAAAACGAGTTGATGGAATGTAATGTTAGTATGGGAAATAGTGGAATAGCAATGGGTGTTAGATTGGGAAAGGATATTTTGAAGGAAGTTAAGGAATTCTGCAACTTGGGTAGCATAACAACTAGGGATGGTAGAAGTAAATTAGGTATGAAGAGTAGGATTGCTTAGGCAGGAAAGATTTTCGCAAAAAAGAGGACTTTACTTACGGCTAACATAAATGTGAATATTAGGAGATCATTACTAAAATGCTTGTATGGAGTGTGGCGTTATATGGGTGCGAAACTTGGACAGTAGAAGTTAGGAGTTGCACAAAGGAAATGAATAAAAACTTTCGAAGTGTGGTGCTGCAGAAGAATGCTGAAAATCAGATAAAGTAACAAACCAGAAAGATCTAAGCATAATAGGAGAAGAGAGCACAATTTGGAGGACTTTGACCAAGAGAAGGAATAGATTAATAGGCCACGTTTTGAGTCTTGTAAAACTAACAATAGATGAAAGTATGTGGGGTAAGAACAAATGGGGGGCACTGATGGAATGCGCTATGGAGATTAGGGGGATGTGGGGTGTAGTAGCAATGTAGAAATGAAAAGGCTTGCGGAGGTTAGGTTAGCATGGAGGGTTGCATCAGACCAGTCTTTGGACTGAATACCACCACCACAACAACAACATAGTTATAGCCACTGAGGTTTTATGACGGCAGTACTAAAGGGCGATGAGCATTATTATATCGTGAACATAAATCACTAAATAAACAGATAAAATTCGATAACTTTTTCAGTACATTAAAGAATGTACTATATTTGGTCCATGAATTTGGCATTTCGTTAGGCACAAATAAATTTCTAGTACCTGAAAAAAGTTCCAAAAACGAGGACGAAACTTGGTAATACATGAATACAACTTTTATTTCATGTGTAAATTGGTAGTTTTAAGTTATCTTTAGTTCCATCCTCGTCAGAAATTATTTGTAATACTGTGCTCAATATCCACTGTTAATGTTGATGTTACAGAAATAAATTTTGTGTAGCATTTCCAAGGAAAATTAAGGAATAACGTCATGTTATTTATATGTTATTCTATTATTTGACAAATTTAGTTGTTTTCCTTCATTTATGAATAAATATTCCATTAGTCAAAAAAATATAAATGACGAAACAAATAATACAATAAAAATGTATATTAATGACGTTACATCCCTAATTTGCTACTTCATCAGATGTATAATTGTGGGTACAAACTATATAAGACCGTAATTAAAAATTTAAAAACCTAAAGCTTTTCAAAAAGTCTAGTGCTATGAATAATTTGTAATTTATATTATATTAATTGCTATAAGATATTAATGGGCGAACTTTGCATCTTGGAAATAGAATTTTTTAAGTTAATAATTATGATCTTATCAATCTTTTTAACACTAAATATGCACATGACGTAAGTACTAAATTGGGGATAAATGTCGTGATAATATACATTAGAGGTTTGTCAAATGTTATTAAAACAAATTAAAAATGGTATAAAAGGTTCCAAGAATACATATGGTAGTTTAAAATATAATCAGACTGAAGAAAATCATTAAATTAATTTTATTGAATTATAATTTTTAATTTATTTTAACCTTATTCATTATTCGAAGTAAAAATTATTGTAATCCAATGTAATACAAGCCTCTTAAAAGGCTCTGGAGTATATAATGTAATGAATATTTGAGGAATATGGTAAAACTGTCAGCAAAATCCGAAGAAAGTTTGTTTTTATTAAATTTCCCATCCGCCACATAATATTAGCATAGATTACGAGCATTACTTTTTTAACCCCGCCCCCCTTTTTCTCTCTCTCTCTTTTCATTTCACGTGCATTAATAAATTTCACGTCCAACAAGTTTCTTCAGGAAAAAATCACAATTTTAATAATTTAAGTTCAATTATATTTATTAATTTATCAGAAGATCTTTTTTTGGTATTCAAAGGTCGCCTGAAATGCTCATATACATTGAAATCCAAGCAAGTCAGTTAATGTAACAGACGGCTTGTTGATAAATCATAAACTGGCATATTTGTACAGTAAGGAGATGTGCGCAGTATTAGTCATTCTCATTTGAGTCGAGTCAAATAACAGTCGCAGCGTCATTACAGCGCAGTAAATACCTTGCACCAGCAGTCGAATGTTGACTGGTGTGTGGGGCTATGCAAATTTACTTCTCCGTTTTTGTAGGCCTCCGAAAGATTTTCTCCAAGGTTTCCCATATTCAGTTCGGTATTTTTACGACGTGTCAGACTGCTTTTCTGGAATGTGCATTTTTTTTCCACGAATGAACGGCGAGATTAATCAGAAATTAATTTGTGCGTCGCTGGCATCGCGATCACAATCACATTAAGATTAGATCAAAACGCTATACAGGACTTTTACATCCGAGATTTGTTCGAAGCATATCAAAAAACAGTCGCGTAATCAAATCATGTTTAGTGGGGAGTCTGAAAGTGTTGGTCCACGTGTGAGTGACCGCCAGATGGTTGCCAAATGACGGAACATACTGTGCAAATAAATATGCAGCGTGGGAATATACAACAAGCTATCCGGGACTACGAGTTCATTCACGTATATCGTCTCTATTTATCCCCCAGTAGCCACCGACAGTTTTCCAACTTGCAAATCCAGCTAGTGGTAACGGCAAGGAAGTGTAAAATGGGGATAAATAAATAGAAGCTAAGAGAGACAACACAACCCCTTACATATATTTGAGGAAAATGAAAAGTTACAAAATGTCAATCAGTTCTTGTACCTTGGAAGTCTAGTGACAAGCAAACCAAAGAAATATTTGAAACGTTTTGTAACGTAGAGTTCGAGAAGAATTGGAAAAAATTGACATATAAATAGAGTGAATTAAGAGAGATCACTTTTGAATACAGTTTTTAAGGCAAACTGGATAGGGCATTATTTACTACGCGATTTATGAAAGGCCACGTGGCTTGAAGGGAGAAATTAGAAGATATTCGGCGATGTAATCTAAAGAAATGGCAAGATAAAGAGAAATTTTCAAACAAATGCCAAGTACCTGTCGATAGGCAGAACACAAAATGCCGTTGACATAATAAAACATTACGAGGAATGTAGTGCAATGATTCCAATGGAACGGGTTTGAAAGACTTTTATTTTTCTCGAAAAAGATACATTTAAAAATATATATTTCTGATAAATGTAGATAAGCATCGATGTTCAATCTTCATATATATATGAAGTAATTCATGCTGAATTATGGAGTGACAAAATATGCTCCTTGAAATTGTCACGGTTTAGTATCGAAAAACGTGAGTCGTCCACGAAATTTCAATTTAGAAGGCAATATGCAAATAAACTGTTTTGAGTCTTTGTCATCAAAAATGCCAAGATTATTTAATAGCGGATCAGGAATAAAAATGACGCCAACGTCCTGTCAGAAATTAATGAAATTTTCAGATCAAGTACGGACCGGTGACCTGATGATGCGGAAGATTAGAAAGTTACGCCAATATCGTACACACAATAGATTTTTCGTAAACGGCCAGTTTCATCATAAACGAGTCGAAACACGTCGCAAATGAACAGCGCATGCAGCATTGTTGATAGAAACAAAAACGTACAAGGCATTGTGAACTATGCACAGTTTACAGGTGTTATAACCAATAATGTGAATTTGAAATCCCTTAACTACTGACCATAACATTAATTCTCCTCAATAGATAATTACCACAATTAATAAAAATAATTATAAATTAAGCTGGTGGTTTTTACAAGCTTCCACGTCATTGATGGTAAAATAAGAAACTAATCTGATTCAGTGGAGTTGTATATAGCTATTTATGTGTAAGTTTGAATTGAGGAAAAGTGGACAAGCTGTCTCACGCGCTCATGGTTCAAAACCAGCAGATAACCAAAATGATCAGCAGGGCTTCACACTCTTATAACAACATATAATGAAATAGCGATATTTCATGCCGAGTGTCTCGTGGATTTCTCATCATACGAGAATTACCAGTGTTCAGAATTAGCTGAAAATGTTTCCAATAAAAACAAGAAAGAAAAAAATTGTGTATGTAGAGTTCAACTTCAATTCAAATTCTGTAACATGTGAAAAATGAGTCAAATGTCTCCAAAATATTAAAAACTAAAAATCTAAAATAATTTGGTTCAAAATGATTAAACCAATCAGTTTCTTTCATTTTACGATACCAGTATTGTTCAGCATTTGCATACACCTGTATAAGTCGCACCTGAATTTTGAGGCATTTTTGGAGAATGTTTTCTCTCTTCTGAAGATTCAAAAGTAGCTTTGCTGTGTGAAATGTAGCAATGTTACACATTCCTGAAGTCGCGTTTACAACGAAATTAACCAATTTTAGGGCATTATTAACAATGGTAATGAGTGAGTGTCAACGATGATGAATGACTAGTTTAATAACATTCAAATGCATTACATAGTAAAATAAGTAGGTACTATTGTCTTACAAAAGTGTTCTGAGAAATAAGGGTGTTTACTGTATTTAATTTAAAAATTCCGTTTACTACCCGCACCCCATTTTTCTCTTAGTTAAAAAATGTGCGGTCTTTACACGCCAAAATACGGTGCTAATAAAATTAATCCATGGAAGGACCACAAGGTACACTTTAATATTGTACAACAAACGTTGTCACGGTATTATATACAATACAATAAAAGAGATAAATATAATATTTGTACCATTTATAGTCTCCTGAAATCGAAATTGACACATCACCGAGATGATACAGAAGCACGACAATAAGATAGATCGTAAAACTATACACGTCAGCTGTAACAGGATTTACGGAAAATTTTGATTATTTGTCATAGTCCTATAACTAGATACGTTAGTTATGTCTTTTGGGTTTACTCTTTTATTAACAATCATAAGTTACTAATTAACGTTTTATGTATACGTCATAATTTTAGTGTTTCAAGACTTAACAATATATGATCAATTACATCAATATAAAAATATACACAGTTGTGCTAATTCCCAATTCTAAAAAAAAACAGCTCCGTTAAGTCACTTAATTTTATTCTGTAAATGCACATGCCGAATTGTTAGCATTACATTATTAGTTATAATTTTAAAGTAAACATAGAAACGTGACGGACACCTGTTAGAGCAGTACTAACGCTCGAAATTTAAAAGGGTGAAAGTGAAAGCTTAACAGCATATTCTATATTATAAATAGTACTCTTTAATTAGTATCAACTACTTACTTTTGGCGGCAGCAAGTAAATCTTTAACTTCTTTAATAAGACCTTTGATTTGTTGACTTGTTTTTTCTAATTCTTTTTCATGTACGTGAAGTTTGTCCCTAAATGATGGGCTATCACTCAAGCATTCCGTAAATTCAAGAGGTTGTAATCCCACCCCCATCATAAATTCGAATTGTAAACCACCATACACTACGTACTAATACTCCACAACACACTCGTCTGCACTCACTTCCATCTGTCACTGATGCACTGTTACAACTGAGCGCCAAAGAGCTTACGTAACTGCAAGAGCATGGGGCCGTCACTTTATAGTTACTCACTTGTTGAATCAGTAGTACCAACAAATTAAATATTTCTTTTAACAAAAATTTACATTTACACTTTCTAACATTGTCGAACAATAATTATAATATGAAAAAATACAATCTTACATATTTTTATTATTGTAATAACTAATCAACTTATATTATGTTTCAAATTTGAATTGTGATTAAATGATCTTTCTTCACATATAGTTGCAACACTTCCCGTCCAAATTGTTAGACAAAATAGCATCAGATGTGTATGTCGTCTGCTTCCAATTCAGTAGTGTAGATTTCGTTTTAAGGAAGATGATGTACTAAGTATAGTACACGGTATAATACAAAACGTGAATATTTCCTTACACATATATGCGTAACTATATATATCCCTATACCATAAATAAAAGTAACCTTCTGTCACTTTATTAGATGTTGTAGTATGTGGCTGTAATAGAATAGAATAGCATTATTTAGCATATGCTACTTATTGAAAAAGTTATTTTATGAAAAGCAATTACAGCTAAACCTGAAGCCTATCGGTAGCATATAGGTAAAAAACAAGATCAACATATACACACAAAACTTATACTCTTTATCTTTTAAATACGAAAAAATACGAAAATAAACTTACCTAAAGACTATGATTGCTTAATTCCTACCGGAAAATTATCAAATTCTTTTAAACTGTTATTAGAAATAACATTCTGACTGGCTTCCAATCTAACATGTTCAATATATATAAATAATAATATACTAACAAGATAGCAAATGTCCTTAGCCAGTAATTATAGCTTGACTAATATAACCTAAATTTAATTCCGGAAACTGAGCCTATGGAATTTCAAACCTTAGTATTTCACATCACTGTCAACACATATTTAAGAAATAGTTTAATTTTTTTATAATAATATGAATTCATTTCACACGTGATATTTTTGATATGAAAAAATTAAAATATCCCAATGTACTTTTAATATATGCTCATTACTTGTGATTTTGACCAAAGGTGTACTAACTATAGAAATAAAAACAGTTGGACTGTTTTAAAAAAATTTAAACTAGTAATAGTTTAATAATTACTATTTTCAGAGTACTTGTTCTCCTATTTGTATTTATGATTTAGCTCTTTCTAACTTTATCAAACTTTGTAACTACAGTTTTATACTATTGTTAAAATTTTATATAATTCATAAGATAAAATGTGAATTCAATTACCTTATAATAAACATATTGTTGGCCATTTATTCTCCATTAGTTTCAAAAGTAGTAGCTATACTTATATAACTGCAAAATTATTCAGGCTATTATGAAATACAACTTATCTTTCTTTACATAGAAAATTTTATGTATTTCATATGGCATTATTCCTTGTTTTAATTTCATTTATTAGTGTTGGGTCCTATTTTCCATCCTTAGTTATTGCTCATTTTTCTGGGTCCACAACTACTTTCAATTTGTTAAAGACATTCTAATTTATATTTTTTGCTTATATATGTGTATGGGTGCACCGTGTCAAGATTTAATCTAGGTAAATTTGGATAATTTTATTTTTCATCCTGTTTATATGTAGACTATGTCTGACATTGCCCTGTGTTTAATTTATCAAAATTGTCTATAGGAAAGGAAATAAAATCCATGTGTAGTGTTCATTCAAAGTAATTTTATTAAGAGAAATTTAAAATTATAAGTTTAGAATTAAGAAATTCTTAAGTCTTTAAATATTTAAAAAATAATTACTTTTATTAAGACTGATTGTGTTTGTTTCTGTTGCTTCATACAAGCATACACATACAGTATATTTTAATTTAATATATGGAGTATTTTATAAAGACCATATAATATTGAACTTGTAACTTGTTTATAGCTGGTTATTAGTAACACTCCAAGGGCAATAATAAATTGTTAGATGTACTTAACTCAAGTTGTACAATGCACCTTATGTTTGAAAATGGTAATATCTAATACACTACACAGCATTTAATATTTCCTTTGTCTGTCGTTAACTTAATGCTTAACAGTAATTCCCTAGGATATACAGTATTTAATTTCATTTAGCTTTATTATAGATTTAGAACTTGACAGGTTTGAATGTCTGTATCAAGAATGGGTTGAAGTTGTGCTGATCCACAGATATTCTTATTGGTAGCTGCCAAGTATCTCAATTGTTAACACATGTGGGGCAGGTTTTCTACAATAGGACCTTAGATTAAGATATCAGTTTGTTTCTCCAGATAATGACAACATATTTTTCTATATAATTGAGTATATGCAATAAAATAGCTGTAATGGTTTTATTTAAACCTTGGGAATGTGCTGTCCAGAGAGGCACAACTTATGATTTAAAAGGTGTTTTTTTAAGTGAAAATATTGTCAAAGTAAAATGTAAATATTCCTAGCATAAAAATAGCATTCCCAGTTTCAGCATTGTCTCTGCTCATTCATCTAAGACCACTGCCCCTCCAAATATTATTCCTGGACATTCAGCTTCATAATTTTTTTTATTGTCTCATTTTCACATTACAATTTTGATCAATGTACTATGCAAAATCCACTGGCCACACACTTTATGCTAACCTGTGCTGCAACCCAAGATTCCTGTCTAGTATGAATTAATAAAAAGATTCTTGTCTATCAACTAGTGGTTTATTTGAATTAATCATTTCTAAGACGTTGAGGAAATTAAAGCACCGTCCTGAATACAATATTGCCACAATGTGTTTTCTTCCTCAAATTAACTTTTTTTATATAAAATATGTAAGAAGTAAAATTATTTTATTTTATATTTATAGACTTTTAAAAATTCATCCCTATTACATGTTATGTAGACAAAATTATAAATGTTGCATATTACAGGTTATGGAGTATTATCAACAATGTAGCTGTTGTAGTATTATTTATGTAATTAGTCTCTTAAAAATAATTAATTGGGGTGATGTAGCACATAACTTTAATAATTCACAAGCCGCCACTGGAGATAGTGCTAAATATCTCTAACTACAGACTAATACCATTGATATGTCTTCTCTAAACTGCTTGAAAAGATATATTGTTAATTTTTGAACTAAACAATACCTTAATGAAATATCAGATTTGGTTAAGAAAAGGATTTTCCACTATTGATGCTGTTACTGAAGTTATACACACATAAGGGAATAGGAACATTTGAAGACTTGACTAAAGCCTTTGATTTAGTGCAGGGTTTCCCAAACTGTGTTCCGCGGGGTCTGAATAGGTGTTCCGCAAACATTTGGAGTGATTCTCTCTATAATATGGATTATAATGTCATGTTATAGTACCACTTAATTAATTGCATGGAACGGAAGAAAATCGAAGCATAACGTTGCGAAACAAAGAAACCCTGTTCCTTGTTTCCCGCTACAATAGGAAACATGAGTAACAATGGACAAGTTCGGACGTGTTTAGTCCACCAGAATCCTGTACGAGAGAGATAGATTGCCATAGCCCACAATTATACAATTAATATTTTATTTAGCTTGACAATGAGCAACTTTGACCAAAAAATAAGCCAATCTTATACAACTTAGTCTGTAGAATTTAATTCAATAGCACATAATTTCAGTCTGTCAGAATCATCTAGTGCAGATGTTGTCAAACGGAGGCCTACAGGAAAATTTTAGTGACCACTTCAATCAAAATTATTAAAAGATTTGGGCGATAACGTGGCCAGTGAACACAAAACACTTTTATTACATATTGAAGTGAGATGGCTGTCCAGAGGAAATGCACTATTATAACTTTTTGAACTACGAAATGAGTTGTTGGTCTTCTTGACGGCACAAAATAATTCAGGACATCATTTTGTTGAAGTTTTATAAAAATCCTTGATTAAACTCGCGTATCTGGCTGATAGTTTTACAAAGTGCAATGAACTTATTACAAGGAGAAAGTATTATAAATTTTAATACAAGAGAAAAATGGGATCTTTTGATAAAAAACGTACAATGTTAAATTTCATGAGTTGAATCTAACGATCTTAATTGGTTTCCTGCCATTCACAAATGTTTGAATGAATTAAATTTTAAAGTATATGAAAAAGTTTCCAAAATTTTATTAGAACATCTATATGACTTGAAATCAACTCTGTTGCAATATTTTCCGAAAACTAGTAAGGACGATTCCTGGGACCAGAATCCATTTTCTGTGACAGCTAAACTTTTAGGTTTAGGTGTAAGTGGCTAAAAAATCTAATTGATTTTAAAAGTGAAATAAAAGTACAATGATCAGTCTTAAGTGATTACTGGGCTAGTTCAAAAGAGTGTCTCAATATTTCAAAACATGCTATTATTGTTTTACTTCCGTTTCCTACAACCTATTTATGTGAAGCTGGAATTTCTTATTATGCTGAAATGAAGTCAAAATGCATAAACACGCCCGACGCCAAACCAGATATTAGAATTCAATTTAATCATCAAAGTCACTAAGTACTTTCTTTATTTATATTATATTACAGGTCTATATTTAAAAATAATTACTAAATTAAATCTTGTTTTATTTTTACGACTAGGAATCACCCGTCCTAAAAAAATTAGATAAGTGTTCCGTTAGAATGTCCGATTTTACAAAGTGTTCCATTGAAGAAAATGTTTAGGAAACCCTGATTTAGTGGATCATTTCATATTCAAAAAATCAGTCTAAGCATATATGGTCTGTGTAGCACTGCTCTAAATTTATTCACTTCATACTTAGAAGGCAGGCACAAATTTATGGAAATCCCATTTCAAGATTATAATATCAAGACGAAAACAAAATCACTGCCAGGATTAATCTCGCAAGATGTACCACAAGATTCTGTTTTTGGACCCTTTATT